>OZ010738.1:179909737-180304737 GCA_963932295.1 Tipula lateralis | reverse complement strand
TATATATATATATATATATATATATATATATATATATATATATATATATATATATATAAATATATATATAAATAAGCATAATAAGCATATATATGTATATATATATATATATATATATATATATATATATATATATATATATATATATATATATATATAATACATATGTATATATATATATATATATATATATATATATATATATATATATATATATATCCATATATAAATAATTTTTATATATACATGTTCATTTCGATTAGTTTTTAATCATTTTAACTCTCGAATTAATGCAATTTTTATATCAAAATTAAACAGCATCATGTATCAAATTTTGAGAAATTACGATTCTTTGTTTGATTGTAATTTCAATTGATAATTATACTGAGATTAAGAATAAAAATCGAATAATTTTATAGATTAGGTGAAAATCTCATATCAAGAATAAAATTATTAAATTAAAATTGTAAGTTATCAAAACAAGTCAACATTTTATTAAATTAAGTATATTTGTGCTTTCTCAAACTAAGAAAATTAATTTTAATTCAATAAGGTGTCTTAAAAATGAAATTATGTTTTATATATTTAATTGAAGCATAATATTTTTTTTTTCAATAAGTTTATGCTTAATTTTTTGCTCATTTAGAGTTTCTTAATTTATGAATTATGTTTTCTGTAAGCTAGAATTCTTTTTCTCTCAGTGAAGCTGTGCTTAATGCAGAGTTAGCGTCAACTGAAAAAAAAACGATTAAGACGTTTAACTCAACAATACGAGGAGGTGGTTCGCCCCACCAATATTAAATAATAACATATGTGTTATAAACCAGAATGAGGTATAAACTGTTTGGCTAAGAGTCATACCATTGAGGTAATTATATGTGTTATAAACTAGCATGTAAACTGCCTGGCTTGGTGACATTTCAATGATGAGGTCCGCTCCACCAATAATAAATAATAACATGTGTGTTATAAGCCAGAATTAGTTATAAACTGCCTGGCTTGAGGACATCTCATTGAGGAGTCCGCCCCACTAATTTAAAATAATAACATGTGTGTAATAAACCAGAATTAGCTATAAACAGCTCAACTTAGAGACAAACCATTGAGGTGATCTTTAGCCATGTTATTATGTTATTACAAATAAAATGTGTGTTATAAACTGCCCGGTTTGAGATAATTTGATTGAGGTAGTCCACTTTACTTATATCAAATAATAATATGTGTGTTATCAACCAGAATGAGTCATAAACTGCTCGGCTTAGGGACATTTCATTGAGTTGGTCCGCCCTACCAATATTAAATAGTATGTGTGTTTTAAGTGATTTAGAACCAACATTTTAACCATCTATATGTCATCATCTCACTACAGATAACAAAAGATACAATCTATACACGTATAATCTCGGTTCGTTAATATTCAGGCGTGTTAATAGCGGTGTAGCATAAAATGGTATTTAAGACAAATGATATTATGTATTTTAAATATCAGCGCTGTTTAGAATGCTAGTCGCGGGCGTTAAATATAAATGTAGTATAGTTGGAAATTTTGTACCTTTATTACGATCTATAGGTGAAAGTAACTACTTTACAGGCTAGCATAGAGCAAGGTAATGGGTGTTGGTGTCAACCATAAAAGTGAAAAATATTTTTGTGGGTTTTGAAAAAACAGATAGTGGTTAGGACTATCACACAGATAGTCACAGGCTTTGGCAAATCTACTTGAATACTAAACACTCACTTACTAGGACGAATTCTCGTTCTTAGTTCAACTATAACCATGCCATTGATGACAGCGAATGGACATCGTTGAGAAACCAAAACGAGAGCACCAGCATGAACAACAGAAAGTTCTTCATAGCAGACTACTCAAAACAAGAAAATAAGGAGAAGAACGGAGTCATATTGCAAGAGTTGTAAGCTGATTTTAAAATTGTGGAAATCCCGGACATCTTCAACGCACTATACGCTGTCCGAATCACAATACACGTTGAATCCGCCTATTTTATCAATGTACGAAAAGATAAGAAAACATTCGAGTCTACTTAATAGAAATGTGCAGTCTTTCTTATCTATTCGAAGTGTAAAGAAGTGTTTATCAGTTGCACAAAATAATTAAAAATGGATTTTGAAGTCAATCACATCCCATTCGAAATGAATCAAATTCCGGAACAACTATTCAATTCACCATTTCTGTCTGATGTAACATTTGTTTTCGGTGATCAGCGCATCCATGCCCATTCACTGGAATTGATGAAACGCAGCACAGTGTTTCAACAACAATTACAATCGACAGGGTGCGAAAAAAAAATTATACCGATCATTGATTACGAGTACGATGTGTTTTATCAGCTGATACGATTCATATACACCGATAAGTACGAAACCAGTAATAAAACGAAACAGTTTGAGTTATTGAAATTGGCCAAGGTGTACAATGTGATAAGATTGATCAACCACTTGTTAGGCGATAGTCTGTATGCTTTAAAAAATTTAGACTTTTGTGTTGTTGAAGAGCATGAGATCGGGCTCAATATTACTCGATCTTTAGTATTAAACAATTTATGTTCTTTTTTACAATCAGATGACATTCAATCGTGTCATCCAAAGACAATGGAAGAGGTTTTACGGCTCGATCAAACCGAAAACAATATAAACGAAATACACTTTGTCGATGCATTGGTACGTTGGATGAATCACTATTGTACTGAACATGGGATTCAATTTGCCGAGTGTCGCCAAAAATTTCATCATTTAATTCGTTTGATACGGTTCACAACGATGTCAATCGAAGACCTGCGTGAAGTTAAGAAGAAATATCCAGATTTATTGACGGATAGTGAATTCGGAGATGTTGCTGCACAAAAAATTTGCGGAACCAACAGTACACCAACAGGGGAGATAGAGCGAGAACCATACCTCGTTTTCGTAGACGAAAATGAAAAACAAAACAAGTTTGAAACGAAGTTTATCGTTTCGTCTGACCTTATCCTGAGCGGTTTGGTTTTTTACTCCAGTGTGTTTAGGGATCTTACGAACATCACAATCTCGTGCGAAGATCCATTTTTAAATGCTATAACAGAAATAAAGTTAAATATTGAAACCCGAGATCAAATACACAATATTGTGGATTTGGGCAAATCTCTACGTATTCGGCCAAATATCACGTATACGATTGGTTATCATTTTAACCGCGAGAGGACCACAACCACAACTAATAACTCTCGTCTTCCACAAACGCGTCTGATCCTAAATGCACCTGATAATTCAGTTAAAATATTACAAACTCATGAGTCTTTGTTTGAAATGTTATTTCTTAAGCCAGATGACGTCACCGGTTAACACTTTTGTAAAACTAAATAAAATTCAGAAATAAATAAGCTTTAGTGTTTGAAAGCTCTAATTTTAAGATTTTCATTTCATCATCATTTCGAATTAACCACCCACTGTAATTGAGAATGCAGTAACTTAATCGACCTGCAATGCCATGAGCTTTGAGCTAAGATTTTTGTTATCTAAATGAAGTCTTTTGGCTGTACAAATTGCCTCTTGAAGTCGTACGAATTATGTAGAAGGCTAGACCATTCGTGAACTCAGTAGACAGTCTAGATTTATTATTTTAAACAGGTGAAACGATATAACCTTTACAATTGTTGGATCCTCTGCACTTTGATTATGGGACTGGCATAATCTACCCTTGTAAATGATAATCTGAAGCGTGGTGTTATGACTGAAACTTAAAAACAAACATGTCATACAGCTGTGAGATTTTCGTTTTTCTAAATGGCATTCCTGTAACCTGACTACAAGGTCATTGCGAAACGAGTTCAATGAACTTGAAAAAAATATTTATTAAAATTTTTGTTGTTGTAGGATGGCATTATTTAATTTTTTTGGTGTGACGTAAGCGTTAGGTCCATGATCCGGTTTTTGTTTGTCTGTATTCTAGTCTACAAGCATATAGTGTTATGCATCGATTTATGTATCTGTATGTGTCTTGTTATTCAGGTAATTAGTGAGTGTAATCGATAAAACATTTTTTGAACGAATTCAATAAACGTGAAGCTTCCACCGAGAAAGTATAAAAAAATAATTTACTAGAACTTTCTTTGTAAACCGGTGAATATAGGCTAATATCTGGAATTCTGAACTATCAGGTAAATCATATCTCAATTGTGCTTAGGTGAAAAATTATTTAATTAATTATATTCGGTTTTCAGAATCAAAATAACAGGCGAGCACATGGCGTATACATTGTACGCTATGCAACGAGGGATGGACGTGTCATAGGGTGTTGGTGAATAAAAGCACAATTTCTTATAAGAAAATCTAGAGGCTTTTAGACGTGGCCCAAAATGGATCAAATGGATAGATTATATACAAAAAAGCAGCCGTAGAGTACTCTGCGAGGACTGGATCCAGTCGGGTGAGTTTTGCTTTAATTTTGTTTATTAACCGGGACATAAGTGAATAAACTAAATAGTTTTTGATTTTGGTGTAAGATTAGAAAGTCGACTAGAATTTTTAAAATTTATTTTGTTAAAATAACGATTCATAGAAAGTAAGGCATAAGTCAGTTGTTTGCCTCCTCAAAAAACTTGTTTGATTATTGTTAGATACCGCAATCCGAACTAAGCCATATGAACCTGGATGGCTCCAGGAATATACCCATTTTCCAACGTGCTGGTGGCCGGTTCGTTTCCTTCATAAGAACGTTGTCTCCTAGTTGTCCGTTGTTGTATCTGCTGCAGATAATCGCTGGATCGTCTCATCTTGAAATCATTACTATTTATTGCACCAGATGCCAGCGGGTTTTTAGGTCTGAGGCGCCACTTTCATGGGCCCACCTATAAGGAAATGCCCTGGTGTTAGCATTTCAAAGTTTGTTGAATAGTCGTACAAAACTGTTAATGGTCGAGAGTTTAGACATGCATCGATTTGGGTTGTCAATGTTGTTGCTTCTTCAGACGTAAATGTTGCCTCCCCTATAACCTTTTTTAAGTGTGTCTTTACTAAGTATATACGCCTCTGACCCATATACCACCAAAATGTAGTGCAGCAGGAGGTATAAAGTGCAAAGTTGTATCATCCAGCTGTAAAATACGTACTAGTTCTGATTCTATGGACTCTATGGATGGATTTGCTATCATTCGACTGCGTTGTTTTAGTAATCGATCAGCACCAGAAAAGTCAGTTGCGTTGTTGAAAAATATATATCTGTGCTGTAACTGTTCGAGAGGGTGCTACAAATGCTTCAGTTGTTAGTTCGCTCATTTATGCCTTTGTAGCCATACAAATATCCGGCAATATTAATTCCAGCTTATATCTGAAAAATGTAATACATTTCTGTATAATGTATCGTGCCAGATTCTGCGACTACTGTAAAACAAGTGATGACTTCAGGACTGATGTGCCTTTGTTCTCATGCAAGAAAGTTGGTCCCATCCACCATATTGAGTTTAGTATCGTAATTGTATAAGCTGCTGTTCCTCTTGTTGCAAAATCAGCTGGGCTTATATTGGTTGGTTATGTAGTTCCACGAAATCCGAGGTAGATTATCTCTAATCTGAGATACTCGATTAGCCACAAAGATTTCTAACGTTGTGACGTCGCCTAAAATCCAGCTGTTCATGGTTATTGTATAGAATCCGTCCAAGCAAAAGTTTGTACATTTTGATAGTTCATAGTGCTTTTGATATACTTTAGAACCCTCTTTGTACGCTCAATTAGAGCATGATCGCCATCAAACTCCATAAAAATTTATGGTCAATGAGATCAATCGAATGGACACTTTGTAAAACTTAAAACATAGTTGAGAGAAATGAATTCGTGTTTTGACCAGGGCAACTGCCTTGATTAACGTCTGAACGTAAGATTTTCACATGTTGAAAAATACAGGATGCAATTTCGTCGTCCCCACGTTTACCATTTGCCTCGTTCCACATGTAATGGTTGGTTTGTTGCTTTATCGTGAACCGTGAGGTTAAAGGTCCAGAATAATATTTTGTAAATGAAACCGATGTTGCTAGATTTGGCGTGGGCAAGCACTGTTGCAGATCAAACGTAAGCAGTTTATGCAAAAAAGCCTCTCTCGCAACCTTTTTATCAAACTCCTTGCATTTGTATGCTTAATCAGCATTATTAGGGTTCTCTTATGTTTCGGATGTCCCTCGGTTTAATGTAGAATTATGTTCTGCAAGGGACCAAAATTCTTTGAATGCCCAGAACTGGATGTAAAGATAAGATTTTGCTTCTGCGAATGCTGCTAGTTGCGTATAACCTTTTTATAATATTGTTTTTCGGTTCTCTTCTATTTCTTGACCTGTTATATGATCCTTTCTCGGTTCGTCCTTATGATAGCTGTTCCAGTAGAACCGCCAACAATATAGTAGGATTCTTTTATATATCTTCGTTTCACTAATTAATGTTTCGAATATAAGATCAGCTTTCATTGTAAGTCAATCTGGGCTCGACCACCATAGGTCTGAACCACCTGTTGCATAGTCCGCTAAGTGTCCTTTAAATATTGCACTCTTCAGGTTAGTATTCTTGTTGCATTTGTCCATCATCTTAATACTTGGGATGAACATGACCTCAGAACCTTGTTTAACAACAAAACCCGACAAAATTCTAGCCCTAGAATACAATCTATCCCTTTATTTCAGTTAAAGATCATTGAGCGTCCACTAGACTTGGCCTCTATTGGGAGCTATTGTTTGAGCAATTCTCACGTTTTATCAAGTTCTTTCGTTTCGGTCTCCGACTACCCTGCATTTTAATTTTGTTTTTTTTGTTGGGTGGCTGATATACGTAGGACTATCCGCGATTTGCAAAGCTCCATGTCAGCCTATAGTTACTGACACATGGACGATGGGGGCCACATCGTCCATGTGTCAGTAACTAGCCTTGGATTTGAATTTAGAATCCAAGGCTGACATGTGTCAGCCTTGGATTCTAAATTCAACTGGGGTCCAGATGTGTTCATTCACACCGCCGATCGCACCGCCCAATCGATCGATGGTGAAAAATCCCTTTTTGCATCCTGCCCCTATCGCGATTAGAACCCGGTACCTCCCGCTCCAACTGCCGCAGCTTTAACCACTGAGCCACCTGGGCGGTGACATTCCTATATGTGTTAGCATTCAACTGTCATTCGCGTACTCCCGATAATTGAGAATTGAATACCATTTGGAGATGTGTAACAATTATTTTCTTCGGTATTCCCATTTCTCAAAGTGACTTCCAGATAATATTTCGACTTAATGATTGATTGGTCAATTGAATCCAATCCACTATCCAGGAAACTGTCGTTGCCTTGTATAACCATTCCACTTGATCTTCATTTGAATAGCTTTTCCTCTTATACTGGTTTTGCTTGCTTTCCTGACCTTGAAATAAAACACCTGCTGCTGTTCCATGCTTTTACACTTATGATCTGTGGATTCTTATTGACTCAGGTAGTTATTCGTTCCACGCTACCCTCTTTATCCACAGTTAGTGATACATATGAGTTTGAGACGCCATCCACCCATTTCTGGTACGCCATCCATTCGTAGCTTATGGCTCATGCTACGGTGGTTGAGGCAAATATGTTTCCATATTGAAAGAATAAAATATCCTTTGCATAATTTACGAGACTTTCGATTCCGATTTGTGTTACATGATTTGGAAAATCATGAAGAAAATCAGATGGTTTTTACAATCCAACTTGATATATAAAGTATATAGACGAACCGACCGCCGCCTTCCACCCCCTCCATTATATGTGTAATAATTTTGATTCTTTAAGATTCCCTTTCACAACCCCTTTATATATACGTATTGTCGTCCGATTGAAAACAAATTTCATTCGATCCGACAAGTAAATAAATTTTCCACTTCGAACGTGTAAAAATGTGTTCGGATTTTGCCAGTTTCTTAAAAAAAAAAAAAAAATTTATTAACTAAATATTTTAAGGGATACAGATTTTTTTATATCGGTTTCGATGGGCGAGGGTGGTATATAGTTTTTTTTTCTGTCGGAAAAATGATGTTTGGTTGATGATAAAAAATGAAACGAACAAAATTAATTTGGTCGAAAAGTGCAATTTGTAACATATTGTTGTATAGTTTTGTTGTGTACGTACCCAGATTTTGGGTGTTATGTTCGAGAGTCGTTGATTTAATCAAGAGGGAACGCCGAGCTCTGATGCTTTAGTGTGGAAATTTGTTGAGGGTGAAATTGGTTTTGGTTCTCTGCGTATTGTAGGTGATGGGTGTTGGTAACAATCAATTTAATATTAGAATTTTTTTTTTAATTAAAATTTATTTTATTTTTTATGATGATTGTGCAGCATTTCATTAAAATATATACAATCGTGATGATTTGAGCCGTGTTTGGGTCCTATATAAAGTATCGAACTGAAGGTAAACCTAGTGTTCTAGTTAATAGTTTAGATCCGATCTTATACGTTCAGGCATAATCCGCAACGGGCGTTGCATCATACCACTGGGTACAATCGAACAAGTTTTGTGACCTGTGGTTACTTTTCTGACATATCTGGAAAAAAAAATATCGATAGGTCATCTTTGTGAACTGAGCATCGAGATTAAGCTAGCATATAGCTTATAGAACACCATCCCTATTTTTTAAACGATTTTCTGCCCCAACTCCTCACTTTGCAGATCAACTTCTCATTTTGCAGGGTCGTTGAATTGGATCCAACCAGGCAACCAACGTGACATAACCAGTTTAAGCATGCTCTTGCTCTTGTGATTCTTGACTCATACGACGGAGCATTTATCCTTAGCTTAAGATGAGCCACCCAGTTTCAACCTTAAAAGTGTTCGCGTCCATTACTTTCTCTGACAGAGTGGTTCGAGAGTTTCTAGGCAGTGCAATATCAAGCAAGAATTGATCCAGCACTAGGTTGGGAATGGAAAAATGCATTTGGCACATCTTTGGGAAGATTGAGACAATTCCAAACAGCACTTTGAATAATAGCGACGTGTGTTTGTGTGATCGAACTGCAGTTGGAAGCCTATACACTATGGCATTAATAAGAGTGCAACCGAGGATACTGGTAGCTTTTTCAACAACCAATAAGATAAGGGGTCTAATTGTTTCGCGCCCCTCTTCGGAAAGAAGTCATCACTAAACCAGTAATAACAAACCCCTTTGGCAATCCATACTATGTAAGTGTACCAAAGGATGCTATATGAGGCACATATTCGAATACTTTATTAGGTTGTATCCAACCACTTGTGGCAGGCGGAGTTTTACTCAGATTTGGTGACGTTGAGGTATGATCATAATGTTTTGACCTCATCAATAGTGATGGGAGCATACACCACTCAAGTAATTGTAAAATAACACTTCTTCGTTTGATATGAGCTCTTCTCTCTCTCTCTTTCTCCATGAGCGATCTCCTCAAAGACTTAATTTTATCCTTATCAATGATGAGCAAGTCATATACTAGACTTCTTGATCCGTGTTTCATGACGAGTTCCAATAGTATCGGTCCGATCTGTTCAACAAAAAATGGTGATATTGACCTTTTTATTCGACGAAAAGCTTTGCCCTCTGGAATCGAGATCTGATGAATAACGAGAGTGATCAAGCAATTTAAACTGTATAAATTGTCGATTTTTGCCATGTGAAGTGCGTAGGTGGAGCACGAATGAAGTATATGATGAAATGTACGCATGGTTTTCATTTTTTCTAGATAGTCAATATAGAGACAATACCATTGTTGGCCCAGAAAGCTGTCTTGTTTCAATATGAGTCAAACAGGTTATTGGAATATATTGACAGCTTGTCTATATTTCTTGTGATGGCGTTATCGTCAGTGATTGTTCGCCCAAATTACTCGATGGTTAATGAGGTTTCAGAATAATTTCGGGGCCTGAATAATTTTGGCAAGAATGAGGTTTGGGACACCTGAACGAATTATTTTCACCAAGAGCCATTCTTTACCAGAGCCTCTCGAATGGACAAGGATATAGTCACATTCACGTAATCTACGACTCCTACGAGGATTGAAGAAGTTAAATTAAATCGAGGCCACTCTCAGTCGACGTAACATTATAATGTCCCCTGATTGGAAAAAGGTTGTACTGATCTGGTTAAGATATCAAGACGAATTAAATTTGAAACTGGTCATGATTTGGGATTCACCATGTTGAGGGTAATATGAATCGAAAAAGGATTCAAATCAGATGTGATGCGTCTTGAATCTTTAGTCCAGTAACTTACCATCTATTTCCGCCCTCATAGCGATCCATATTGACGGTTACCTCTGAAATGGGATGAGTTATGTTGGATCGAAAATAGAAAAATATTAAAAATTTGTATGTTCCGGAATTCGATTATCTGATTTTATGCGGATAATCCATTTCAAATCAATATAATATTTATGTGTGCGGATCATACACATATGCATGCATGTGTGTGTGTTATCGCATCAATTTCTATTGTGAGACAAAATATGATAAATTCTAGGCAAACACAAAATAGTTTTATTTTTTGGACAAATTTTGTGACAAAGCCATTGGACATATAGGCAGACAAACACAGTAATAGTGTTGTACCTCTAAAATGAAATACTGAATCAATTTTTCGGGGGTAGAGGAGTGTGGGGTTGGTTTAATCCCAAATGACTGGAAAAAAAATTTGTGTTGATGAAAATTGAATTGGTTATTTGTGGATTATTTTATGCGAAATATATAATTTTTTGTGTGTGTGTGTGTTGAAAACGACAAACGAACTTTGATTTGATGAAAATTTAATGAAAATTATTTTTATTTTGAGCAAAAAAAAATGTATTTTCCAGGATTGTGTATGTATACATATGGTCCTGATGTTCCAGGAAAAAAAGTTATGATTAACAAATCTGTTTTATCCGCTTTTATTTTTATATGTGTGCGCTTTTATTGGATTTAAAATCGCATACATGTGTGTGTGTCCCTGCCAACAATCTATATTGTGGCTACCAATTTCCTAAATTGATCGGCAGGAGATTGAGAATGGTGGACTGGTGCTATATATCGATGATTTAAGCCCGTTGGAATTAGGTTCTATATGCTTTATACCCAGATGGTGAATGTATTTGCCTTAGCGAACATATTTCGCAAGAATTTCGACCGTTACTAGGTTTCCGAATGCTCGATCTTGTTGCAGTTCACGCGGAATTTCCATATTGTCGCACGTACAACAAAGCATCTCATATCATATTTCGTCACCCTTTCGATATGCGTGTGTGAGGAGCAGCCCTAAAAGAAGCCAATATAACTGATTTTGGACATAACCACATACTGATCCAGTTATACCGATGCAAGCTTGACGGTATGATTTTTTGAATATAGATTACTTATTTAACCACTCAGTCATAGCAAAATAAGCCCGTAATGCCCTAGTGATATGTTGATTCCTAGTCATGCCTCTTAAGGGCATGGCCTCTCGCCTCTAATAGAGACCGACTCATTTCCCAATTTAACAGTGATATTTCTGCACTTAGTCGAATCCATTTTGTCGAACAGTTCATGTTATAGTACATGTGCAGAGTTATCCTCTGCTACTGTACCTAGAAACTGGAAACATCTTTGGCAAATGCTTTCGCTTCTGTTAGTTTTAGAATCTTTCAGACGTTAATTTTATTCTATTATTTCAAGATGAGAATATATAGGCACAAGTGATCTGCTTAATGCAGTCTAATTTGTAACGTGCCTCAATGATGTGGTGGTTTCGGTAGACAAAAATGAAACTTAAAACTACACAAATTGGGCAACAGTCTACCGGCACGTAACTTCCCGGACTATAGTTCGTGGAGCAGGTAAACTCGGGTGGGGTTACGCGCACGATCTCATGGAAACCACCACCACAAAACACAAATCCAACGCTGAAAAGGGAATGCGGTACGGAAACGAAGGACCAAGAAAGAGGGAGATAATGTTGGGAAGAGAAAGACTCACCGTTAGTATACGGGACCTCCTCGATGTTACGCCGTTGCACCGGTTGTTCCCACGTGCTCAAATCACTCGATCCGCTGTTCAATCTTTGCTGTACGCCCTTTTCTCGTGGTTTCTGGTTCACTTAATCTTTTTTTTGATAACATGAAATACAAACAACATTCACAATTCACGTTTGTTTTTACACATATCATATATTTCACACTTAATTATATACACATAATAGCATTAGTAGCTTAATGATATACACACGTCCATATACACTCGCTGTCCATAAATCACCAAAATCGTCTGTGTGTTTTATTTTTGTACTTTTTTTTCTCGTCTTAGGGAGCCCAAAAGAACAGGCCAAAATCATGAATTGGGCAATGGTCACAATGTTTCCACCATATACTCGCATTTCTTTCTCTCGGTTGATATTTTTTTCCTTTTGTTTTTCGATGTGGCTTCGACCAGCTCCCACTCAAAACTGCCCCGCATCGCCTCGTGTATTTTTTTATTTTCTTTTTTTTTCGTTCGATCCAAAGAACCTCTATCTTTTGTAAAAATACACTTTCTTCAATGCCGTTGTCTTGTTGTTTTTTTTGGCTTTCTCCCGTAGTGGTTAATTACATTTATGATGACCCTCGCGCGACGATTTTATGTTTAGCATGGAAACAAACAAAAAAATCATTATTATCATAATGTCATTTGTACCGATCTATCGGTGGTTTATACTAACCAGTGAGTCTTGGATAGGAAATCGTTTTGTGGGATATAAAAAAGTCTTGGATGGTTAAGAACCGGGATAAGAGACGGGAATCTCGTATATACGAAATGTGTTTTCGCTAGTGGTGATCTCCCTGATGTCGCCCAATTGTCCAACCTACCATACCAAACGTCACAAATTGTACTGTTCTTAACCAGGACTTTATAGACATAACCAACAAACGTCAAACTTCTACAGATCTGGACAGTCTTCTAATTTTTCAACTTCATATAAAAATAGAATGTATTAAACTTTAGAACTTCCTCAGTTGATTAACCTCCCAATTGTAATTCTTGACGAAATGTATTCTGTGATATAAAGATCGAGCCCATGTTGTTGGCAGGATAGTTATGTACTAAATCGTTATACTGGAACCTTTGGGAGGTTGCATCAGAATTTTTCACGTGTTATATCCTAAACAGAGTCGTCGGGGTTACACACCTAGGGATATGATATGAGAGATGCTATGCTGTACGTGACAGCGATGGGAGTTACGCGTGAACTCCAGGTGGCATGTGTTGACAGCTAAAGATGCTGAATCAAGTAGCCGTTGAAGACATAGAGATCGAAAAAATGAAGTAATATCATCAAGCACTAGATACTGGACTTGATACGTTGTGCATTGTGTTCTAGAGAATTATAGATAGTTGATTCGAAATGTTTTCGATTTTTCGTGAATCTGTCATGGATTTGTGAATGCAAAATTTGTATTTTGTTGTGAATTCCGTATACTTCCCACTGAAAGTGATATCTTATTCCAATTGTGATTGTTGTTGCAATGCCTGCTGTGCCAAGTAATGCCCTAAATCGGATGATCGGGGTCATCAATAAATAAAGAATTGTATATGAGATGCTGTGTTGTACGCGACAGTGATAGAAACTACGTAGAATCTGTTCAAGTTGAGTGTATTCGCTGAGCTAATTTCGATCTGATGACGTCATTAAATAGTTGAATGATCAGATAATATCAATTACGCACATATGCGACTAGATTGATATTTGCTGCATTGTGTTTCTATATTTGTTGCGAGTCGTGTTGCAATTGAGTTCTAGTAGTGTTGCATCGCTGAGCTAATTCCGATCTGATGACGTCATTAAATAGTTGAATGATCAGATAATATCAATTCCGCACATATGCGACTAGATTGATATTTGCTGCATTGTGTTTCTATATTTGTTGCGAGTCGTGTTGCAATTGAGTTCTAGCGAATTACAGATAGTTGATTCGAAATGTTTTCAATTTTTCGTTAACCTGTCATGGATGTTAATGATATATTTGCATTGTGTTGTGAACGTCACATTACTCCCCGAAAAGGATTCCTCTCTTCCAATTGTGTTTTTTGGTGCAAGTATTTGCAGGGTACTAAATCGTATATTGGATGCGTTGAAAGGTCGTATTAGTAATTTTTTGTCGTGTAATGGCCTAAACAGAATGATTGGGGTCACCAATGAATAAAGAATTTCTTATAAGATGCTAAGTTGTACGCGACAGTTATAGAAGTTACGAGTCTTTTCAAGTTAAGTCTATGGTTTCCGTGCATTCTAAGTAATGTTGTTTCTCTCGGTTAGTTTCAATCTGATGACATCATTAAATAGTTGAATGATCGGAAAATATCAATTACGCGCATATGCGACAAGATTTAATATTTGTTGCATTGAGTTGCTTTATATGTTGCAAGTCGTGTTGCAATTGAATTATAGCGAATTACAGACAGTTGATTCGATTCCTATTGTAGCGTATTGGATCATTCTATCACTGTCGCGTAGATTGACGATACTAATGGAAGGATTTGTATTCTATCGGTCAGCCATGGCCAAATACCTGAGGATCAAATTATATACCCTCGATAATTGTCATGAGATTGCTTTTTATTTTGAGACAGTGGTCTCAATAATCGAAAGGATAACATTGAAACCTTACAAGATAAATAATATAGATATTCAGGCCACATATTTACATGACTCATTAACCGATTATATATTTTTTTTTGTCGAACACAAAAAAGAAGTCAAATGCATTTTGGAAACATCTTTGTAACTCTTAATTAAGTTGCATAAAAACCAACCAACAAAAAAATCCTTATGACAATAACTTAACACACACACATAATGTAATAACAAAAAAATTCCTTCCTAGAAATTATCCTACCAAAAACCACACTGCATGTGGTGAATTTTTACATGTGTCGTCATTCCTTTTAACTATATTATTTAAACAATTAGATTTCGGTGTTGTTGTTGTTGGTTGTATTGCCTCAACTTACAAAGCACCATATATAGGATAGTTTTTATGTCAGAGATCCAGCCTGGTATGGGAGTATATAGTCTATATATGCACAACTATGATATACTAAATACCACATTATTACGTTTATCCGGCTGGCAAATTGTTGTTGGCTGTGTACATGCATATACCATATATAGAGACCATATACACTGTATATGATTTGTGTGTTACATATATGGACACCGCAGCGGATATTGTTTTGTATATAATGTACACAGGAATGTTAAAGATTAAATCTGTATCCCTTTTATTGGTTTCGGTTTTTTTTTTCGAAATTACAAGTGAATTCTGAAAATTGGTGCATTCCGATTTCAAGGAAAATGAAATTAGCGTCGATTGTGCGAGTTTTATAACGCAGTCACACCTATATACTAACACTATTGGTTCAAATGCTCGTATAAATAGTCAAATGTAGTGCTGTTAAACCGATATTGGCTTTTGGACTGCATAATATTGCCCCTGCCTCATGTGTCGTTATTTTTTCTAGTAGTTATTTCCCTGGACTGCTGGGTAAGGCATACTGGAATCCCGGAGGAGAGAGGAGTGATATTTGGCATTGAGCCGATATGGTATGAACTGTTTTTGAGTACGTCAACCTGGTTTCGTGATCATTATCTGATTCAGGTTTTGACTAGACTGACTCTTCTTACTCGAGTTAGAAATGACGGATTGACCAAATGGTGATACATTTATAGGGTATTGGAAATGGGTATTGGAAATGGACTAGGATTTTGGGTCAGTTAAATATAGCTAGAGTTGAAAATATAATCACCCCCGTCATTGGACGATGCTTTATTAGAATCATATACAGTTTGTCTACCTTTTTGAGGTCGATTTAGACTAAAATGTAAAAGTTGGACTAAAAACTATTCCTATAAGTAACCCAAAAATTGCAGGTCATGATGTGAGTCTAAGCATATCACGAACTCAGATGGTACGTTATTCGATGTCAACATTATTTGGTCTCTAGATGACTCACATAAGCATCCAGATACATACTCAGATAACGAATAGTAGAACTAACACGAACATCCAATAACCTAGGGAAGTCCTTGACTGAGTAATGGGGTAAGCTCCGGGTTAATTTGAAACAGAGTCTAACCTACTATCCACATATATAATTATACGGTGTTATACTAGTACGAATAAAGTTGCCGAAAGTGGTAATGCCCTAGTTCCCACTTCGGGTAAAAATTGGAGAATCTATAGATGTAACCCACGTGAGGTACTTCGTCGGGTTGAAATTATGATATCTTGTAATTCTTCAGGAGTAGAAGACAAACTTCTGGAAACGTTCATCTGGAATTTGATCTAACCACATATTTTCAGTCGAAAACAAAAACTTCCCAATCCTCCATCGAGTATGAGCGCAAAAACTCTCTGAAACCTTTTATTCTGAAAATCGCAAAACACAAACTTTCAGGGCAACCTTAAAAGTACCGTCCCTTTGTTTATGGATCACGCATGGATCAAAGGACGGATATCTCAATTTTAAATCAAAAGTGGCATGAAGGAATTCTTCATATCTATATATGATTGACGAACTTCAGTTAGAACACACGAATTAAATGGAAGAATTGTGTAAGGTAGCTAGAGACATCTATACTACTTACTTACTTAACTTTATGTTTAAAAAACCGAAATCTATAAGACTAGGCCATCTATTGTACAAACATGATGATATGGAGCTACCACGCAAATTAACGCTATCCCTCGCGTTAGATAGAAGTGGTTTCGGAAGATAGGGCCACATATTTATGTACAGCATTAGATGAGATGATTATAGTTCACTAACTGACGAGGAATATCAGAATAACATCGTAAATCCCAATACTCTTTAGTGTGTTGACCCAGGCAGATCCTGGACATCTTTTAGATATTTTGAACTGAAGGCCTGTTAGTTTCAATCATAACATTTTGTTTTAAGACGTTGGTTCACAATCGATGTCTGTTGAAACCAAATTTCGTGTGTATTCTCCTCTTAAATTGGGAAACAAACTATTATTTATCATGACTTGGTAATGTCCTTTGGTCATTTTCGAAAAAAGGAACCAACGATGCCACCGGTCCAAATAAACAACACCATACACAGTAAATAGTTGTGAATGCATCTTTTCCATGATTGTGTGGGTTTTTCGAGTCTCAAATGCAACAATTTTGTTGACATGAAAATGAGCTTTTTCGGGAAAATAATTTTTCGGTATAAATGTTCATTTTCTTCCAAGCCTTGCACTGATCAATTAGCGAACCGAAATGTTAAATCTTTGGACACAATGGTGACCTGGTGTTGATAGAGACACATTCTGAGCAACAGATCTAATACTTGCCTATCACAGATTGTACTGGGTACTCACCCTGTACAATCTGTGATAGGTACTTATTCTATTAGTCTTCCTTATAGCATAGGGACGGGAAGGCCGGTATTAACCGGTAATTTTGCCAAAATTATTCAGCTCCCTAAATTACTCTAAAACCTCATTCACCATCGTGAAATTTGGGCCTACAATCACTAACGATAACGATTTAAACAAGACTGCTTGCTGGGACAGCCATGGTATTGTCTCGATCTCTTTAAAAAATGAAAACCATGCGTAAACATTGCATCATTTGGGCAATTATTTGGGCAAATTTGCAAAAAAATTGTGCTCCACTAGGACTATGCCCATGTCATACCTCCGCAGTACCCATGGCAAAAATCCACAAATTACAGTTTAAATTGCTTGACCACCCTCGTTATTTATCTTGACCACAATTTTCTAGATCCGCAGGATCATTGTTGGCTCATTGTTCCCATAGATGTGCCAAATGCATTCTTTCATGTGCTGATTGTCAATGGTGGCATGGGAATCCGAACCTTGTGCTGGATTTATTTTTGCTTGAGTTTGCTCGAACCACCCTGTCAGAGAAAATTATTGGGTGCGGAAACATTTAAGGTAGAAACTGAGTGGTTCATGCCCCTTTTAAGCATAGATGGATACGCGAATTAACCGTCTCAAGCTAAGCATAAATGTTCCCTCGTCTAAGTTAAGAATCACAAGAGGAAGAGCACACTTAGACCAGTTATGTCACGATGGGTGCATGGTCCTTGAGATATACAACCATCTTTTACAAGGATGTAACAGAATAAGCGATTGTAGTTCATGTTCAAATGTGAGATCAATTGACGCTCAAAGCAAGAGTTGTTCTCAAACAACTAAGATCAAATCGACCGAAACTATACCAAGTAGGGTGTTCGTCCGGGACAGTACATCGATTAAATAATAAGGAAGGTGTCCTAAGGTACATGTTGGCTTAATTTCGATGCACAGTTCACACAGTTTTTCCCAAGATGTGTCAGGAAATTAACAACGGGGAAAAATTCCTACTTATGAGTCATTCGATATACTTGTTCGAGAGTACACATTGGTATGTTGCAAGGCCCGTTGGATTATGACTGAACGTCCCATAAAACCATATCTAAACTATATACTATCAACTCTCTCAAACCTTGAATTCTGATAATCGAAAAACCCGCCTCTAAAGTATCGTATCTGAATTCCCCTATTGAGTTTTAACACCACGATTCCTAATTATGAGAACGTCCTGTTGTTAATGGCTTACGTACCA
The DNA here is from genome assembly GCA_963932295.1 of Tipula lateralis. Lineage (NCBI taxonomy): Eukaryota > Metazoa > Arthropoda > Insecta > Diptera > Tipulidae > Tipula > Tipula lateralis. Next base: position 180,286,153 of record OZ010738.1, on the reverse strand, counting down.
ATTATAGTAAGAAGTTTTGAATATCAGTTAAATATCAAGATTTCTTTGTACACAAAAACTCGAGGGTGGTCGGTTTGATTGCTTAAGGAGATTGGTCGCAATCGAAAGGAACTAGAAGCTGATTGATCTACGTGAATATTAATTGATGGGAGATGTCTCGAAGTGGATTTCTGAAATGGACGCCTGTTTGTCTCAATCATATCACTTTGTTTTAAGACGTTGAATATAAGATCCTTGATACATATTTTGATGTTGTTAAACGTGAACAAAGATTTATATTGCTGTTAAAAATTTGTCTAGACCGGTCGAGTGTTCCAAGTTCTATGCTTCAATATTTATCTAATGATTTGGCTTACATTAACTGTATACAGTATTCTATTCTTTCAACCCAAATTTTAAGAATATTTTCGATTATATGGGCTCCTCATAGGTAACATTGATTTGATCTTTCAACCTGTATTGGACAGTCTTTGGATGGTTAGGGCTTATTGACATCTCCGTAACGGCTGATATTTCACAGAAGACAGAATTCAAAGAAACGACTCTTAAATTTTGGGTAATAAATCCTCGTTTATCATGACTCGGTTACGTTCCCCATTGTAAGGATGGTTGTTGCTCATTTTTGAAAAAAATATGAATTAATGATGCCACTCTGTCCATCGTTGTTCATGCATTGGATTCTAAAAGGACTTTCTGAACATTAAAATGTTCAGTTTTGTTTAAACGTTCCATTGACCAATAAGCAACTCGAAATGTCCAATTCTTGAGACAAATTCTGAGCAACAAGTGTCACCCTGTACAAACTATGATAGACACTTATTCCATTAGTATTCCTTATAGCATAGGAATGGGAAGGTAATCTCTTAGCCGGTACCTGTGTAAAGGAAGAAAACCGAGGTAGATTTATTCAACGAACAAACTCTTCCATCAATTAACCCACAAAGACTTTATTATACTAATCGTTTCTGGAGCACAAGACTAATTTCTTTGTCACCCGATTCCAGTATCCTTTCCAAAAAAAAAGAAAATAAATCTTTAAAATATATTTCATGATTCTACTCCAATACACATCGAATTATATCCCCAAAAAAATTTTTTTAGTTTACGGTCAAACCACCAACCAACCACCGCACCACCATATCGAACTTCAAACTTCTCACCAAAAAACAAAAAAAAAGCATTTTGTATCCCAAAATAGATGAAAATAATGGTTTTTGTGTCCAACAAAATCCTGCACACAGCACCTCGTATATATGAAGTCGATGTATAAAATGTTGTACTCTGTGTCCGAGTTTTGGGTATATATGTCCATCCGCTTAGATTTTTTTTTAACACAAAAAAGACATTTTCCATAGAAAATTTTCATTTAACATTTTCTTTTGAATTTTCGTCCAGCTTTTCGTGCTATGCTTTTTATGTGCTTTTTTTGGTTCGAAATATATACAAATATATAGAAGGACGGACAACCGACCGACCATATTATATATACCCGAGATGAATGGATTGGAACTTTTTACGAGTTTATTTTTTGTGTGCTTTTCGTATATGTGTATATGTACATATGTGAGCTTAAATGTATTTAAGGTGGAATTAAAGTACACACAAAGCACGACGAGGGAAAAGGGTTAAAGTTTAAAATAAAACTTTTTGCCAAGGTGTTTTCTCGTTTCTTTTGTGCACACGAAATTTGTTTGAGCTTTTCTCGAACTTTTTTTTTTTTTTTTTTTACACAAACGAAGTGTTTATTTTATAGTGTATTCTCGTTTATATAAAATGAAATATAATATTGAAAAACAAGTAAATTGAATCTATGTGTAGATATATATGTTATATACACCCATGTAAGGTTGTTTGGGGATTAAAATCTTGACCAGTAGTCACACACGTGAAGTATATAATATATGTATGTGCTTTTTGTTGGATGCGGCATTTACTTTGAAACAAAAATCACGATAGGTTTTCATTAATGTCTTATGCGGGCTTATGGTATCACCGTCTGCGCTCAAAACGAGCGCATGCTAATTGCTAAACGAGATGTGAATAATAAAAAAAAAATATTGATATAGTTACAAATTAATCCATGGTACATTTGAGATGTATGTATATAGAGCATTAAAACGATATTCACTCGATTAAGTTTTGATTTAATGTCGAAACGGTTTGGTTTGGGTATATGTATAGTGATTGGGGGTGAGCGACTGAGATAGTTAAAACGATAGCAACTTTATCGCCACTTACGTTAAGCAACTTTTTCTTGGGTTAGATAAAGTTGGGAGACTATTTTGGAATCTCCTCCGGAATGCCAGTATGTCGTACCCAGCAGTTTAAGATTCATTGGACCGTATTCGCACGTATTTGAAACATCAGAACTCTAACGAAATTTCAAGCCTCAAGCCACCATTTGAGCAGCTGCGAAACACAGATTTGGAGCTTTTAAACAGATTAAAAGCTCCAAACTTAATCTTCATAGTAATAAAGCTGTCAGTATATAATAAAAATGGAACCAAGCCGAAAAAGCCTCTGGAAGTACTCGGCTATTTAGAATATAATCGGAAACCTTGAATAAGTGATAATACTTGAAAAAAGAGACAGTCATATCGTCAGCTTAAACCGCAAATGTACCAACTAAATATGGCAGAGGTGAAACGCAAATACTAAGAAACAGCTCGTCAAGTAAAGAAGATGGCAACGAATGATCGAAGAAAATATGCGGAAACCATTCTCAAGGCTGCTGGAGAAAAAATTATAAACTGGTCACCTATTGACACCATCCTTGCTTTGCCTTCGATAATATTGACTGGGAAGTCATTCTGGTGTCTACGGTCATTCTCACAGGAATGGAACAGTTCATTCCTTCCAGTTCCTCTAATTCAAAAAATTTAACAATCCTTGGCACAATCACGACTGCAGGAAAGCAACCGCCCTTTAAAAAGCCTGTCACCGCAACAATTTCCAAAACCCGACAGCTGAACATCTATCCGAATTCAAGGTGGCTAGAAACCTAGCAACACGAACGATATTCAAAGCTAAACTAGAATACGAAAAGAAGGTTAGAGTAGAGTTGCGGCAGATTTTAGATACCACCAACAGCAATTGAATGTTTTGGTCATTTGCTCGTAAAGTCGAGGTACACTTTTTGGAAAGTAGGAAATTGTCTAGATACGGCCTCTCAAAGATGGAGACAGTATTATATTTTTTCCACTGCCCATATCTCTTCGCTCGAAAATTTGCTTCGAACTCTAACTTAGCTCAATCTAATTCAACACCACCTGTTATCTCACTAGTGAGCTCGTCGATGCACCGCATTAGATTTCGACCTAGAGTTGTCGCCAAAGTTCTTGCACATTAACCCCAACAAGTCAACCGGTCCGGATGGTATTCCCCCAATTTTACTCAAATATTGTTGTAGATCCTTGTCAAAGCCACTTTCATGTTTGTTCCACCGATCTATGTCTGCTGGCATTTTTCCTTCCATTTGGAAAATTGCTAACGTACATTCCGTGCCGAAAATGGCAGCAAGTCAGACCCTTCGAATTATCGTCCAATCGCTATTGTGTCGGTGCTTTCCGAAGTACTTGAGACGATAATCAACTTTCAACTGATGAATTATTTGAAAGATCACCACCTAATTTCAGATCGTCAGTATGGTTTTCGCCATTTGGTGGTGAATGGCACGACTTCCATTCCACATTCTTTAAACGCTAGTGTTCCTAAAAGATCCGTCCTTTCTCCAACTTTTTTTCTATTTTTTTTCATCAACGCTCAATCCAATATATTCTTATGCTGGTGACAGCTCACTCTCCTCCTGATTATGTTTACCTTCTTCTTAATCGCGAAACGATGTTCTCGCAGAAAGAATTTTTATGAAGTATCTCATTACAATTCTGGGATGGGGTGAAGCCAACAGGGTTGAATTCAATCCCAACAAATTTCAATCCTGCGTTTTTTCTGGCCGAAATGATGGCATCTTTTCTGATAGGCGAATCCAGTTTGGCTACATCTGACTCATTTTCGATTCTCGGCTTGACTTTAACAAAGAAAATGTCCTGGAATGAAAAATTAAGAAAGCAGCGAGTGTAGTGCAACTAGATGTCTTGGATTTCTACGACGATTTAATTATTATTTTATACCATCTGAAACACTTTCAATTTACAAGACCTATATAAGACCCAGACTAGAGTATAATTCTCACATTTGGGCTGGTGCACCAAAAACACATCTGGCTGCACTCGATCGAGTCCAAGGCCGAGCATCTCGAATGATCGCGGCTCGATTTTCTTAGTGAGCTTTATGTGTATTCTACAAATACTTTCATGGTCATTGCTCATCAGAACTTTACGAACTTATGCCTGGTTATCAACATGATGTCCTTAATGATATCGCAATCTATGTAGACACTCAGGCGGCAATCAAGTCACTGGATTCTGGAAGGTGGACGAACTAGCGAGGCAGGGTACAACTCTCCAACTGCTAACGGAAAGGGCAAAGATGGGTTAGGCTCATTGAGGCACTCAAGAGTGTGCTTAACAAAGAGGCAATATACTCAGTGAATGAAAGGTGGACAAACACTCACAAAGCTGGACTTGCAACCCTCAAAGACACTGATCTCCCTATACGAACACGTGAACTAAAAACGATCGGGAGGGTACTCACAGAACACTCCCTACTTGGTAAACATGCGATGAGGATATACTACTAGTGGCAAATGACTTTTGCAGAAACTGTATGAACGAGGAGGAGGAAGAGACGGTAGTCCACCTCCTATGCACATGCCCGGCTTTCACACTCAAAAGACATGAATATTTGGGTAAGTTCTTTATGGACTGCCTCTCTGATCTCGAAAATTCTAAGGTGCGAGATTTATCACGCTATATAAGTTGCTCAAACTGGTTCTCATAAAGGTAATAGGGAAGTAAGATCCTGTGGTATCACAATTGACCGTCGCCGGTCTAAGTGTGCTATAGCAGCCACTCAACCTAACCTAATCTAATCTCCTCAGCACAATAATACAGATTATCCTTGACATAATCTCACCTATACGATCAATTCACTAAATGGTATTCACCACTTTGTAAAATGCGAATCCCAAATAAATTGATTGAACTCGTGAAAAATACAAAGTGAAAAATACTATAACTTTCGAGGAGTAAGACAAGGATGCGTACTCGCCAATCCTGATCTAATTGGCAAATGTAATGCGGAAATTGAATATGTCACGTCTTCTAGTGGCGTAGAATGGGGATTATCAGGTATATCCAATTTATGCTATCAGATCTAGCTAACGTAGTTGGTCCCAACACAAACATTCTTTCTGTCCTGTCATGCAAGACTAACATACGAATGTTCAACTCGTGTGTGGCAATCAGGACTAATGTAAGGATGTGAGACAATGGAAATGCTTCTGGCTTAACAGCATAACTATTGGAAGATGGATTAGCCATACTCTGAGGTATGTAATCACCGAGTGGAACTGAAACAACAACGTGGTAAACCATAAGGCAGAGATGAAACTGCAGAAGCAGGAGTGAGGGAAAGGTGGGTCGCATTTTTTCAATTCCAATGCTACCTGAAATCTATAATTGTGAGTTGTGACACCTTGGTATTTAATATGTTCCCCCTTTATCTCCAATTTAGGAGCATAGATCGTCTACTAGATTGGACCATCGACTCTATTGAAGGCTTTTGCTTACATCTCTCGTCATGTTTTACCGAGTTCTTTTGTTTGGGCAGCACAGTTCTCTTCCAGGCCAGTGCTGACCTTTTCACTCTCCTTGTAGATTTATTTTAGGCCTTGTGTATCCTCCAACATAGTAGGATGGTCCAGCGACACCCTATGCTCTAAAATCGAAGATACAGGAAAAAAACTTGCAATTTTGGTTTGATATTTTTCGTCCAGCTGATGTTCGTCTTTGTTTCATCCCCTAAAATGCGTCTCTAAGTGATTGACACCCCAAACAATATATTTGACAGTTTGGTCATTTTCATACATCACATAATCGGATCATATCTGCGTACACCACTATTTATACATACATATAAAGAGAGTGAGAACGGTTTTGGTCACTAGTCTTTTGAGATTCGTGATTACCTGGAAAATTATGTTTTGGTGCGATTAATTCGTCCTTTAGCTAGTACCGACACAAAAAGGTGTCAATTATGTTGTTTGGCATAAGTAATGCGATTAACGTTTATTGTACGGATTTGGACGATATCGATTTAATATTTGACATTTTGTTGTATACAAACACACAGAGTCGTACAGATGCGTATTATATGAAGCGAAATTACGTTAAATTTGAAAATTGGCAAACATCTGGAATATGCATGCAAGTTGACATTAACCCACAATCTCTTTGTATGAATGTGTGTGTGTGTGTGTATGTATACGATTTATGAATGAACATAACAAAACTCTATTCTTCTCGATATAAGAAAACAATCTTAAGACCTAACTCTATTGTAATGCATAAAGTAGAAATTGTATTTACGATAGACGACGATGAAAAAAAAAAAATAAATTGAATTGTTAACATAAGACTGTGCAATTGTCTAGTGCAGATCTTGATATCTTATTCAATTATCTTGGATTCCGTGAGAAAAAACGAAATTGCTTCGGAATAAACTGTCTTGATTGATGATTTGAATAAATGAATGATTTCGGAAGTACCTGTGGTGAAGTAAAATTTACGATGGGAACATAATTTGGAGAGAGAGGCGAACTGATTGAGTAATTCGGCTCTCATGTGGATGATGGGGTCTTCTTAACATCGTTTACTCATTTTCATGTCCCAATGGGGTATATGGAATCTATTCTGGTATACGATAATCTAGAACTGTGGTGTAATGATTGTGGTGTCTCATGTGTTAACGAGTTCTTTCGCTTGGGTCACCACAGTTCTCTTCCATGTCAATGCTGCCCTTTCCACTTGCCTGGTGGATTCATTATGGGCCTTGTGAGCATGTTAAATGTATTTCAGGCTTATCAGCATCTTCAATTAATGTATTACTGATGGTAATTGGACCACTTACTTTGCAAGATTTGGCAGATTCTGTATATTTTCTGCTGCATTTCGACATAACTATATGTTAGTATAGGCAAATGTCAGCTGTGTAGTGCAGATCATTGAGTAGCGTTAGTGGACCAATGAGAATGTGGTACTGCGTGTGGGCATGATGCTATCAAGTGTTATTAGGCTAGTTTTACTCCCTGCAATTTGCTGAATTTATCACTTTGCTTCTGGCAGCCCACAACATTTCTTTGATTAGTCCAATGATTTTTTTTGGTAAGCCCATTTTTACTACGAAAGTGTAAGAATTCTTATATAAGCCTTTTTACCTTCAACATCTGGATGACAGTTCTAGCTTCCCGCTCCATTGGTGGGTGGTTTCGATATACTTGTTATCTGACAGTTTTAAATCCGTTTCGCTTGTGCAGTTGTCCTCAAAATATTCTTTTCATGATGTTAGTTATCATGTGTGGTTGGGGTTTGATCGGTCAGTTTCTTTATTGGTTGAGCTGGGTTCCTTAAGAGTTAGCAACTTTCTTTGATTTTCTTCCACGTTTCATCAGTATCCATAATTTCCTAGTGTTGGCCTCCTAGCCGAGTACACCCGTAGCTGTTGTGATGTTGACATTTTTTATTTACTTCCATTTTGAATATTTATTTTACCAGTTGTTCGGTGCCAATATTGATGTCATACTCGCGTCTTGTCTGTTCTAGTTTTCGCATTGAAGTCACTCTGCACTAAATCGCTGGAACCACCCTATATATCATTTCGATGTTTGCTTGATATTGTGCATTGTAGTGTTGATCGTTACACAGATCAGACGTGTTTTTTCCAGTCCATACTATGACGTAATGTGAAAATACGAAGTGAGTACACCATTTTGTTTATATTATATTTTTATATATTTGTCTCCCTTCTTTTTAAATATATTTCGTTGGAACACGTCATCGTCATCTTCGTTCGATGAACCACGTTATTTGAACTTGGTTCTCGCCTTTAAAATTTGTCATATCGTACATGATTTCAACTGTTCGCTGTAGAACAAACTGTCGGTCTACTGGAAGATTGTATTGTTTTTCAGGGTACTGTCGGATGATGTGTATGGTCCCTCGCGATGGGATGTGCGGGGATAGAGACACACAATTTCATGGATGGAGTTTGAAAGTACCAAGGATCGTCGTTGTAAACCGTTATCTGTAAGCGCAGAGTATAAATAACGAGAGTTCGAGAGAGATTTGACTTTTGCTTTTGAAATTGTTTTTATTTGGAGGGCATGTGGTTAGCTGTATGTGTTTTTAGGGGTGGGGTGCGTGTAGTGCGGGGATTGTGGAGGAGATAAACATTTTTAGTTTTAGGTTTGGTTAGTGAGAATCATTTGGAGGCTTAAGTTAGTTAAAATTGCTATTCTAAGCGAAAGTTTAACTGATTGGAGCCTGTGGGTCCTTCAGAATATATTTGTTACGAATGGTTTTTCTTGTCTGAGTTTGAAATTGAGAGTGGTTATTTTCTCAACCACTGAGATGACTCTTTTGCTCAATGCGGATAATAATTCCTGTACTATGTTCATTTTACTTATGTGAAGTGCATGTGTCCAGCCATAGGTTTTCTGGATGGAGATCAGCTGGTTAAGAATTGATGACATATGATCGCAGACTAGAGATTAAATTGTGTCCAGTTTAGTAGTTCAATTATCAAAACGGATGAGTGCAGATAGGTGATGCACACTGGAGATCGCAGATGAGTAGATTAGCCAGGTGTCTGTGACCAGGTCGTTCTTTTCTAATTAACATACCTTTTAACTAATATCCTTCCCTGTTGATTTATAAATAGTTGTTTCAATAGGCCCGCCATTATCCGGGAATACCGCGGAATTCGTGCTAGACCGAGTAACTAGCTGCTCATAAAATAGATCTTGTGTTATCTCGTCTACAGTTTTCGTTGATGCACTGTATTTTGGAAGTATTTCTTATTTCTAGTGTGTCAATACGACCGTAGAACCTTATATCTCGATGAGTGTCAACATATGCTGCACTTTTGATTGTTAGTCATAGTTTATAGACTTTGGTCGAAACAAAACAATGTCGTTTGTCAGAATCGATCCAAATCAAAGTATGAGGACTTAATTGTGAAACCATATACTATTTGGGGGCTACTCTTCTAACAACAACACATCCTAATGAGTACCAATCCATGTATATGTAAACCAACATATACAAATGCAATTGTGTCCGCACTAGCGCGCACAAATAAACCGATTTTATATTTTGTATATAAATTTCCCATTTTCCACATTAATTTTATGTTGTTGTTGGTTTTGGGAAAACCGTTAAAAAAAAGAAAATTTTCCAAAACAAAAAATACTTTATATTTTCAAATAAAATGAAAAACCATCCTCTTTGTGTTTTATCCGCGGAATTTTGTGTTTCCTCCGAATTTGTTATGCAGTTTCGCTATGATGATGATGATGATGATGGTGATTATTAATATTATGATGATAGTTTGTGCAAGCTTATTTATTTCATATTTCAATGGATTTTTAATTTTTTAATGCATGTATACAGCAGCAGCAAACAGAACTCAAGCACAACACAAAAAAAAATTCTGGATCAATTTTGTGCCGCGTACATCGCGATTTTTAATTGGTGGAATGTTGGTTTAAATAAATATGACGAGAGCTTTATCTATATAAAGGGTTAATTGGAAGCGCAAAAAATTACATCAAATCGACTGAACTTTTACCGGTTACTCTGTTTGAGGTTAATCAAATTACTTGATTACGGCTAGGGTGTGTTGGCTTGACTGCACTTAAAATATATTAACGCCACCAGACACAAAGCGACACACATATATACAATTTTTTTGTACTTTTCCGCCACTTCCGGTTGGCCAATTTAAACTTCTATACAACAAAATTTGTCCATGTTCTTGTATGATTATCGCAGATTCTCTCGTTGAATAGATCACATATTGACTGGATGTTAGGATACATAATGTAATGAGGACACACAACACAAGAAAATTTCTAAAAAAGGAAAATTTATAAAATGAATTGTAAAAATGGATGTGCACGAGGAAAAACGGAAAATATAGGAAATGGAATTGTAAACGGAATGAATGGAACAATTTTTTTTATTCTTCAATCTGGACACACGATGTCATCATATAATGATATGGTTATGATTTCGTTTTGAACAGTTAATTAGAGGTAGCACCATTGTTGTGTCCATCCTGCTGTGTGTGTGTGTGACATAATTTGACTAATTTCCATTCCCCAAAACTGAAATTGACTCAATATTTCAATCGGGGATCTTCGTACAACCCGTCAATTCTACTATGACAGGGAAGGCAGAATGACTTTTCAGACATGTTACTAATCTTCGTATCTGGTAATATGTGAATGACTATAGGAGTCTCAAATTCCTAAAATTATTCGAATCATTTCTGGACAGAAGTCGTGAAATTATATAGAGTTTTCGAGCCAACGATCATTTATACTGAATTTAGCAAAGTAATTGATCAATCAACTGCAATTGATCATAATTCGAGTATGAGTTCCTCAGTGAACCCATCTTGAATCTATAATATTTGGGTTTTACCACTAAATGTGTCACATTTCTTCGATTTTCATGCAGATGGCCTAAATATATTTAAGAGTTACGTTCAAACCAACTGGTCATCGTGCTTAAACGGGGATAAGCGAAAGCTAAGGTTTAGAACCGCTTTCTTGATGGTATTGGCAAACATTGCTTTATTGTTTATGTTGGCTATGTAGATATTTGTTATATCGAATTGTGCTTTAGTCATAGTCTTGCTTGAAAGAGCCACATAGACATGATAACAAATAATCCGCGAGCTTATATTGCCAGCTACCAATGATCTCTGTGTAAGGGCTATACCTACCTATATGCTAACAGGTAAATCGGAAACTAAACGCGACTGATGCCGTTCTGGCATGATCGGGTTCAGGTCTTTAAGAGATTTCACCCTGGCCCAACCTAAATTGTTAGATGAATATAAATGATGTGCATGGCAGTAGGGTAAACTAATTTCAAACAGCATATGAAAACTGTACAATATATGTGTTCAACCAGACAGGAGAGATTTTATAATTATTTTAAGCAATAGCCAATAGATAAGATTAGACTCAACCTATACTAGAGACGATCTCTAACCATTGATGTTTTGGAGGTTACCGGGAATAACGCGTGGGTGTATGAAAACCCAAAATATATGGACCCGTACAAGAGGAAACGAAACCTAGTCCGTGCTTCATATCGACTGCTATATAATTTTGCTCATCTTGTTTGGGTGCTCGGTCAGGGTAATTGCAGTGGTATAGATTGATGAACAGCTTTCTTACGATGCTTGTTTTCCCTAATAGTTGCTATCTCTGTTTCTAATGTAGTGGTAGCTAGGGATCGTCCTGATTTTAATATTTATTCCGATGGAAGATATGCTTTTGATTTTTGAACGTCTCCTTATATCTCAACATGCAACCTACACTTAAGATGAAAACTCCAGATTCTTGAACATTATAGGAATTTATCATGGATTAAGAGCATGAAGTTTAATCGATCGGTTTATCGGATTTACTGTCATATATAGTTGATCGTCTAGCTGTAGAGGCAAGAGCATTTTTAGATGCAATATTTTACAATGTGCATCAGAAACCAAGTCAACTCGTACACGTTCAATAATACTGAACGGATGCTCTCCTCGTGAACTTGGTATTCAATGCTTTAAATTCAGCTGTTTGAGAATTCCCAGTTGTGTCTCCTTAACCTCTCTTCAGCCACTGGTGTTTTTTCTTACTTGTCATTAATAGTTCATTATCCCCTATTACGAACTTAATAAGGCCAATTTTTACAAGCTATTAGTTATTGTAGAATTGCTTGTGCAAAAGCTTCTATCTCCTATACCAATACGGCCTCAAGTACGGAAACATATTCTGTTTTTACGTCAGTCGATAAGCCAGCTCACACCAAAATCCACCGTGGAAGACTGTTTAAACAAAACAGCACTACGTAAATCGCTTGCCTGGGTGCCGGTATAGAATCGAGTTCTCCTATCACACCATCAAGACAGACTTTCAGTTCAACGTCTGATAGGTAACTGAAAGTAAATATTGGTCAACGTGGTATTATACAGGAGATTGCATAAGACAGAACAAATTCTTAGATATAAGGAAAACACCTCACTTCTCGAGAAAAAAACCAGCAATATCAAAGAGAGTTTCGTAGCACTGGGCCACATTGCAAGATTTCAGCAATAACGAAAAATGAACAAAGAGTTTCCGTATAACAATTTAGTTGCCCGGGAGTGTAGATCATCAATCAACGATAGCGAGTCTAGCTCAAATCCGTACCGAACTTCTAATTCCCTAATAGCTTTCTGTGCTCAATAGGATTCAGATCGGGACTGAATGAGGGCCACTCCAGCTTTGGAATTGTATTGAATTACACATATTCAGTGATAATCTTAGCGAAATATGCGGGAACTACAACTTGAATTAAAATAAAGTTCTCGCCTCTTTCTTCAACCGTATGTGCTAAGTGCCACCTGAGGCTAACTAGTGCAAAACCTGAGGTGAAAATTAAATTTGATCTCATGCCTAAACAATATGGCGCACCACTGTCTCAATTCAGAAGATATTCACCTTTGAGCCGAAATATCAGATGCAGAACTGTTGAAAACCGATTTCGAAGAGCTTGAAGCTTTAAATATCTGTCATCATTTGTACTCGTGATTGTTTCGATGATTTTACCCTCGACATCTAGTGAATCGATCAGTCTCTATATCTAGTGTCCAGATCCTATAGATCATAGATTGTAAAAAACGTGTTCCTGTGTATGCCCTTCATCAAATAGAGTTATAGCCCGTGAAACCACTAAAATATCTTTGGTAGCTTTGAAAGCACTTTAAAAAAATTGGATTGACTTTTAAATTGATGCATTAAGATGCAATTCCCTTTCAACCCCACCAAACACTCAATATAAACTTGTTTGCTAGCAATCAAGGCTTTGATGTCGTTTGTTGTAGGTCAGTTATAAACAACCATAGTCTATTTTATTCCCGTCAAAAAAAGTTGCCGTATACAGGATGGATTTTCCATTCTGACCTAATCTAAACTTTGCTGGTATAGGCATCTGGACACTTATAATCAAATAATAAATAGGTACTACCCAATCTTGATGGTCCTGTAAAAATTTTAAGGTTATAATACATAGTAATTTAATCAAGCGAACAGTGTCGAGGCAAAGGGCCAAATTGTTAGCGGATATTTAGAGAGCCAGTTATGTAAATGTACCAAACGATGAATAAGTCATCGTTTAAACCACTCGAACATTACATCGACAATTATTTCAACAAACGTACACACAAAAAATTATTAAAATTTTTTTCAATTAAATTTCAAAACTCAGTCGAAACCCAGAAAACAAAGTCAATTACCACAATCAATCAAATAAATTAACGAGCAGACTGACAGGTTTTATTGTTAATGAAACAAACAAAAATTTTCATCATCATCATCATATCAACAGTACATCGTACACATATTTGAGATGTTGGTTAGTCATTTGTATACATACATATAGCGATATAGCGAGAGAGTACAATGGGTCGAGTCTCGAACTCGAAATCTATATATCGCATATGGGATGAAATCGTTTTGTGTGTTACGATTACGACTAGAACAAAAAAAAAAGATTTTTCACCATTTGGTACCTAAAATATAAATGTGTTGAATGAAAATTTTGAATCGCATCTAGATGGGGTGGATCTTCAACAATGATGGAAATATATATAGAAAATTTTATGGTATACCCCGATATTATGTTTTGTGCTGTGTGCTATGGCGAGAGGCTTAATATACGTTTTTGTTTTAAGTAGGATAATTAAGGATATTTCTGCATGACCATTGTAAATATTTCTGATTGATATTGTTCAAAAATGTGTTCACCCTCATCCATAAATCCCATAATAAATAATACTATTCCGTTCGTACGACGTGTTAATGAGATAAATCGATCGATATGTCGAATTTAGGGGTCATATATGATTTAATTACGATACGTCATTCGATATAATAATGGCCGAAATTTTATTCGCCCCCTTATTACGATGCGTGCCGTCCGGAAATCATAAGAAAACCAAAAACAACAATTTAAATACATAAAGAACCAACTTGTTGAAAATCAAACATAACAATCAATTACATTCCTTTGAAATGACCATCAATATTGTATATATGTATATACTCTTTGCAAACTTGAAGAAAATTGAAAATTTCCTTCATTATTTTGTTGTTGTGCCGCCTAATTTAAATATGTATTATGTAGATGTACAAGAGGAGGCAAACATAAAAAATTTACAGTTGATTTGATTTGAAAGAGATTTGTTTTGTTGATTTTTTGCGTTTGTTTGATTTTGATCAATTTGGTTTGTGTTCAATTCGATTGATCGGGCGACGCAATTTCCCATTCCATTTACAATAAAATATATACAGGATAATCTCGGTTTATGTATAGGTGGTAGAAGATTTTCTAATATGTTTCACGATTTACAATTGAATTTTTCAATGTAAACAAGTGGCGTTGTGAAATAAGTTCCACATCCAATTCAGTCAGAATAGTACGATTCTTACTATTTGCACCATATTTCAGAATTCATATTAACGTTTGAAGTATAATGAAAAGTATAAATTATGTTCCACATGATGAACATCTCATTGTTCATTCATATTAGTATTTGACAACACGTTTCAGAACTATTAATGTCTGTTTAATGTACATAGTTGAAACTTACAAAAATTTATCATGTTCCACACCGTTATTCCATTTGAATGACGTTCTATTTTTCAACCATTTATATTCTAGGAGATTGTTAGATTTCTGTGTACATAAAAAAGAAAGTAAAGGTTCCGCAAACATTAAAAGAATTAAACATAATAATAAAAAGCTAAAAAAATAGGTTCCACACATCAGCTAAGGCTTTGTTGCCATTTTAATATGCAAGGAAATCCGTAAGAAGAAAATTTCATAATATATTCTAAAATTTTATTTTTCACTGTAAACAACTGTCGTTATGAAATACGTTCCACATCCAATTCAGTCAGAATAGTACGATTCTTTCTATTTGCATCGTATTCCAGTATTCATAACTACGTCTGAAATATAATGAAAAGTTTATATTATGTTCCACATCATGAACATATCTTTGTTCATTCATATTAAAATTTGACATCACATTTCAGAACTATTATCATCCTAGTCTACATAATGTCTGTTTAATGTATTTAAAACTTTCAAAATATTATTTATGTTCCACATCCTATTTGAATGAAGTTATATTTTTCAATCATTTATGTTCAACAGGAGTGTAAGGTTCCTGCATTACCTTACATGTACAACAAAGTACATTTTTTACAAATATTTAAAAAACGAAAAAAAATTGAAAAATAGGTGCCACACATCAACTCAAAAAAATATGACAATTTATTTTTTTTAGCTAGAGTTAAAAATAGGTCTAAATTTTTTGCAAGAAACAGAGAGTTGCTTATTTGAAACATGTCCACCTTTATTTGAGAACTTGAGTGTAACAATATTATGACAGAGACCCATGAGAAGAATAATTTTTTTTAATTGATTCCACATGTTCGTAAACCCATTTCAGTTTTTGCGAGTTATGCTCCAAATTATTTTTAATTAATTATTTATTATTTTTAAACTTGTTTCGATTTTGTGTAACTTATACCTATGTTTCAGGAGATTTGAAACCTTAAACCCGTTGCATATTTTTATGAGAAAATATGTTCCACATCTTAATTTTTTCTGTGATATCATAATTAATTTAAACTCAAACTGATAGCAAAAAAAAGGATAAATATATATATATATACAGGGTGTCCCCGATTGGGATGCTGATACGTTACGGGCTGATTCCTTGGTTCATTTCATGAAAAAAATCGTATGGCAGGGGGGAGTCAATTTTTGATATTCTTTGAGATACAGCGCGTTTAAAAAATTTGGTTCGGAAAAAAAGTACAAGCGGATATTAAGCTGTAACTTACAAAATTTTTATCGGACAGCAACTAACAAAATCTCATTTGACGGACAACTAAATAGGCTATATTTAAGATCTCATTGGCTATCTCGCATCTGTATCCATTTAAGAGCTATGGCGTTTTAAAGTTAAAAAAGTTCCTCTACAATCCCTCAATACATTATTTGTACCCACGTGTTATAGTTTTTTACTTATGAGACGAAGAATGAAAACACGACACACAAATATTTTCCAAAACGCCATAGCTCTTAAATGGATACAGATGCGAGATAGCCAATGAGATCTTAAATATAGCCTATTTAGTTGTCCGTCAAATGAGATTTTGTTAGTTGCTTTCCGATAAAAATTTTGTAAGTTACAGCTTAATATCCGCTTGTACTTTTTTTCCGAACCAAATTTTTTAAACGCATACAGCGCGTAGAATATCAAAAATTGACCCGCCCGCCATACGATTTTTTTCATGAAATGAACCAAGGAATCAGCCCGTAATGGATCAGCATCCCAATCGGGGACACCCTGTATATATATATATATATATATATATATATATAAATATATATATATATATATATGTATATATATATATATATATATATATATATATATATATATATATATATATATATATATATATATATTTATATGTATATATATATATATATTTATATGTATATATATATATATATATATATATATATATATATATATATATTATATGTATATATATATATATATATAAATATATATATATATATATATATATATATATATATATATATATATATATATATATATATATATATATATATATATAATAGATTCCACAGCAGATAATTTCATTATTTTGCGTGGGTACTGTCATTCCAAACAGAGCCACTGATAAGCTGTTTATTAAAACTAAATTTAAACTTTGAAAAAATTAATCATGTTCCATACCGTCCCATTTCAGTGAAGTTCTATTTCTCAATCATTATTATTATGGGAGTAAGCAGGTTCCTATTACCTTCTGTAGAAATAAAACAAAAACAGGTCCCACACGTGTTAAAAAGGCACAAACCAATAATAAAATGTTGGAAATAGGTTCCACTCGTCAGCTTAGTCTTTTCATATTTCACACCATCTTAATACGTAAGGAAATCCATTATGGATCATTTCATTTATTTATTTTCTTATCATTTCATTTACTTACTTTTTTTGCAAGAAAGAGATATAATTGCTTATTTGAAACATGTCCATCTTTATTTCAGAACTCAAATGGCACCAAATTATATCGGAGACCCATGACAATATAATTTTTTTATGAATAGGTTCCACATGTTCGTAAACCTCTTTCCATTCTTCCGAGTAATGGTACTAATTCAGTTTAAAATTTATAACCATGTTTAATGAGATTTGGAACCTAAAAACCATTGCATATTATGTTTCATGAAATAGTATGTTCCACATCCAAAGTTTTTTCTAAATGTCTTAATTAAAATAAACTCGAAGTTATAAAAAGAAAATTATAGTAAAAAAATATATAAAATAGGTTACACAACGACTACTTCGATTCCAAACGGATTCACCGATAAGCAATTTTGGAAGTTTTTAAAAACTCCAAATTAATATCATTCGATTATCTAAAGTATTTACTGCATACATTTCATCTAGAAAAATGTTGGGCCTAAAAAGTTAGCGAGTCATGCATCTGTGATTTCGGCTCAATGTTCCGAATGTCTTCGCGTAGATATTTTTTATTACGAACATATTCTAGTTTTTATAGGTGTTTTCTTTACAATGATAAAACTAAACATAACTCCACAGTTACACAAAATACAAACCCTATATGTTCCACATTCCTCAGCATGTTTTGTGTTGCTTTGTTACAAACATGTTCCACATTTTTAGTTGTAATAAAAATAATAAGTATAGTTTGAACAATTACACAAGCTAGATTAAAGAGTACAAACCTTAGAATGTAAACAAGAATTAAATATGTTCCACATACCATAATACTAAAGGAACGCTTTAAAACGAAAATGTTGTTATTTTCCTAAAGTAACAGCCATGGGTTCTTGACATTCATTGGCACAAGCAGATTCCACATTTTTTGGATACAATAAGCTTCTAAAACAACAACAAGACATTACAGATTTAACTTTTACAAACAGGTTCCACATACAAACTCTATAGAATGTAATGATAAATTCATTTATGTTCCACATTCAATCAACACTGGTGGTAAAAAAGGTGCTTACTTTCCATTAATTGGCAGCCACGGGTACACGGGTTCCACAATTTTAGGGTTCTTATAAAAATAAATAAAGCTTTCACATTTATATAACCAGCGGTACAAATTGACAGTCATGGGAACAAACAGGTTCCACATTTTTTGCTGTTATAATAATAAAACTTAATATAGATTCCACATTAACACAACAATACAAACCCTATATAGAATCTAATACTTGGGATGTATTACGAGCTCTGTTTATACATAAAATTTTGATTTATTTAAATTATGTTATATCCGCACATAATACGAAGGCAGAGCTATAAACATAATTCATATCTCCAAAATATATTTAAGATTCCCCCTTTCGTCTTATAACATACGTATATACGATATCCTTATTTATATACACACAATTGAAACTGAAACGGTTATCAAAACATGACGTCTTAATCAATGAATCATATGTATATATATCGAAAAGCTTTTTTGTGCTTGCCTTTATCCTTCACACACATATCGGGGTATATATAAAAAGCACTAAAGCATAAAAACCAATAAAACTCCAACCATATAAGAACCGAATGTGGGTGTGTGTGTGTGTATGCATGTTGTATATGGAAAAGAAATCTCGTCGTCGTTCGATTTTTATTGAGTTTGAGAGTTGAGAAACTTGAAACGAACACACAAAGACGATATCAGTATATCAGTATTGAAAAGATTAGAAAATTGGTTATTTTGTTAAAATTCAATTTGACGAAATCAATCTTTTATTGATGCGATAAAATTGATTTGATTGTTTTGATTTCTTTTATTTTTATTATGATTACCAAAAATGATTATGATTATTCAGGGTTTTTGTAGATCGGGAGGGATTGGCGATTGGGATATGATAATAAATACAATGTGCACGGGTTATACGATTACAGAATATTTATATACGAGTATGTAGACTTTTTACGTAGGTGGAGGCATTTTATATATAAAGTTGGAAATTGGTATGTGTCTTGAATTGGTAATTGGTACAATAAACATAATCTTTTTCGCTATAAAATTGCAATTATTTGATCGGATTAAACTGATGGTAAAGGCATGATTTTATCAAATGTCGAGCTTTCAATCACAATATTGCTTCAACATTTTACTGGATACAGGCATTTCGTCTAAATGAAGGACCTCTTCGTCATTTTGTATAATGTGGGCAAACTCATCTGAAACTGGAGTACTAGCCCAGTGTCGGTCGTTTCGACATATTTCAGTTGGTTGTTGACGAAACAGTCTCTCAATACATTTCTATACCACATCAATTATTTTAATGATGCATCTTACTAAATCAAAATTGTGGAACCTGTTTGTACCAATGGTTTTAAATTTAGAAAAGCCAAAACCATTTTGTTGTAAAACCTTTCTGTAATATTCATGGAATGTCGAAAGGATTATTTAATTTTATTATTATTATAACAAGATTGTGGAACCTGTTTGTACTCATGACTGTAAATTTGTAGCTATGGTTGTGAAAACCTATATTTAGTTGTATTATTACAATAACAATTGTGGAATCTGTTTGTACTCACGGGTGTAAATTTATCGCTTAATTTTATTTATTACTCAGGCTCAATTGGCCCATTGGGGCATACCACTTTTAACTTGATGCTCGCCTTTAGGTCCGATTAACGTAGAAGCCATCTGCACATTGCATAGCTCCATGCCAGCCTATAGTACTGACATGGAAGATGAGACGGTCCATGAATTGTAAACTAGGGGTCACAGATGTGTTCATTCAAACCATCGATTGCACGGCTTAAACAATCGATTGTGATAAATCCCTTTTGCATCCAGCCCCTATCGGGGTTCAACCCATTATTTCCCGCTCCATTTGCCGCAACTTTAAGCACTGTGCCACCTGGGTGGTTCTGGACTTACTTAAGTAGCTCTAAACAAGTGAGTAGATATAAACAACTGTCTTCAATCGTCTGGTTGTATACAAAAGTATAAAGATTTGGTTTGAGACTGAACTATAAACTTTTGACCTGTACTTGTTAAATTTTGACCGCGACGAAACAAGTCATATTGTAACAAAAAGAAATGTGTATACGTTAACCAAAACCCCATCGTAAATCATAAAACTACCAATTTTGTAAAAACCATATATACAATCAACAAAAAATTGCATTCTCAACCAGTGTACGAGCATATCCACGATGTATGTATAATGTACAGCATAAATAACTACAAACAACATGTACATAACATTGAACGTACTGGAAAATGTTCAAATAACCAAACTAACAGAATCCAGAATATTTTTTGTATCCAACGATTTTTTTTTATTGTATCAAATAGTTTGAGAAACTACCTTGCAATATTCATCAATACGCTGTTCATCCGTTGAATTTTTTACTCTAATTTAGAGTGGAGGGTAGAAATCAGGCATCAGCGTTGAAATGGTGTGGATACACTCGCAACTCAAGTAATGAAGAGCCAATAAGTTTATGTACATATATAGTGTTCATTTACCTTTCTTAATCAATTTACGGGCATGTGTACATATGTATGTAGATTTAAGAAAAGCTAGGAAAATGATTATCTATATATGCACAAGTGACGATAATTGGATCAGGTCGATGGGAAATTAAAAATTTATATTCAAGTTCCGGTGTTTGAAAATTTTATTTCTATTTGACCGTATACCAAACTATATATATATATGACGCAAGGGTGGTGGTAATTATAAGGAAATCGAAAAGAATAGCAATTTTGGAAAATGTTTCAATTTCGAAAAAAACATAATTACATATCCAACCCAAAAATGTAAATTCAGGTTTTCCGACAAATGTAATTTGGTAATAAAAAAGTTACAAACAAAACAGATGTAAAATCATTAATCACCGACTCAGTGTTTTGCTGCTGTGTTGAACCAGAAAATGTATGTAAATAAAAAAGGATTTTCTTCATCTGACACAGACACACGTATATATACCACGGTGTGTACTATTAGTAGAGAAAACTACTAAATATACAATCAAATCTAATAACAAATAATCCAAATCCAGAATTTATTTACTTTTTGTATATGTTATAGAGGAGCGAGGTAAGTTTGTTATATAAGCAAACGGTCTATACACACACACAAACACATAAACCGTACACAAACATTAAAGGGGTTAGAAAATTTAACATGAGATTTGATTTTCATCTATTCATTCACTTTTTACACATATATTTGTTGTATATGTATGTAGATCTCATCAAAATCATATATACACGAAGCTGCTATCCTATATTATGTATATCCACCCCACATATTCATTTATGGGTAACCCAAAGAATAATATATCACATATAGATATTATAATATAGATTTCTAACAAGAAAAATAATCAGGATGGTAAAAAATATCCTTTTTTTTTTATTTCAGTAGTCGTCAAATCAAAAGGGATGAAAAATCAGCGAGTTCAAACAGGGTGAGTCGTAAAATTAATTCAAATATTTTTTTATATTAAAAGAAAGTCGAAAGCAGCTGCTGTGCGGCTGTTTTCAAAATTGATACTTTTTACCAATGACCTGAAGTACGAAACAACACGAATTAAACGTATTTAGATCCGAGATCAAAAGTCTGTGTGCATATCATGC
This sequence comes from Tipula lateralis, assembly GCA_963932295.1. Classification (NCBI taxonomy): domain Eukaryota; kingdom Metazoa; phylum Arthropoda; class Insecta; order Diptera; family Tipulidae; genus Tipula; species Tipula lateralis. Next base: position 180,264,237 of record OZ010738.1, on the reverse strand, counting down.
GAATGCATTGGTAACGGATTTATGTCAAATCAACATAATTATAGGAATCAGGACTAGTTGGATCCATCGACATTCAAATTTCGTCAAACTTTAAATATTATAGAACTTTCAATACTAAAGCTCTCTTTGATAGCTGGATGGTTATATCTCTTAATAAAATTCCAGCTCAATAACTCATCCTACTTATGCTATCCTTAATCTTGTTCTTTTTCTAAAAAGCTTTTAATTTTAGAATCGAACCCTTCAGGAACTTCTAGAAAGCTTTAATCATAATATTTATATAACAGAAAAAGCCATAAGGTTATATGGCAGTTTTTAAGTCCTTGTATTAACGGGAGCTTTTATCATTTAATTTATTTGAAATATATTTCAAAGAATATTTATAACTTTTACCTCAATCCAAGAATGTCTTTATGTGGCATTTTAAGTTTAAATTTTGTTTTAGTATTAAACTTTTTTCAACATGTTTTTATTTGAGTAAAGCTCATACTGAAATCTATTAATAAGTTAATTTTTTTTATATATATTTGTAAATTAATAATTTGTGCTTTGAGAGTTTTTACGAAATTTTTTTACGAGAGTTTTTACGAAACTTAAATTATTTAATTATCCGGAAAAAGTTCGGAATCCAAATCATATGAGTTTTCAAAGCTGAAATTATGCACTAAAGAAACTATTAAACTTTGTTCTAACTATAACCTGTAAGCTTTTTTATGAAATGGTTTTACATAAATAAATGTTTGGCTTAAAGTATGACCCAAAAACTTTTTAGAAAACATATTAAATTCTTAACATCAATCCTGTTAAACTTTTAAAAGCTTTTAAATTTATATCAAAACACCCAAGTGGAGAGATTAAGAAAAGCTTTTGAGTAAAATCTTGATTTATATAAGTTACAAGTCTTGCTTTATATAAGTTACAAGTTAGATCTTTTGGTTTAAAGTTTTAAATTTTTGAGAGCTATAAACTAGAAAGCTTTCATTCAGAAATCAATCTATAATCAGTAACTGAACTAGTTGTTGTATAACTATGTCTTGCATATATATTGCATGATTGTATTAGTGACCAAGTTTTAGATCTTTAAGCTTTAATGTAAAAGTTTAATTTTAAAAATTCAACTTTGAGCTTGTTCTTAATGAAACCGATTTTATTGTAAACAAATGTATTGATTTGTGCTTTGTGGGATTTAACAGTGAACTCAATTTTTTCTAGAGCTTCAGAAGCTTACAACTATTTATGGTCTTCATAGAGAGCTGTACTAATGTTGAAAAAGAGTTTTCATTTATAAAAAAACATTGAGATCACGACAATTAAGTAGTCCTTCATCCGTTTTCTCTTTCCCTACATCTAATTTAAAAATGTATTTTACGTGTAGGATCGGAACTGTCTTAAATCTTGACAGCTCTGGTAGGATTGGTTGTCGAGGTTAAAAGCTTAACTGTAAAAATTGTGGATTATAAGTTTGGTCGTCGAAGAATTCAATTTTCAGAAAGGAAAGTTATATTTAAAGTTCTTGTATTAACCGAAGCTTTTGACATTTATCTTACTTTCAAAAATAATTCATAAGTTTTACCTCAATCCAAAAATATCATTCTGTTTCTTTGAGTAAAGCTCTTAATAAAATCTATATTAAAATATATTTTTATTATACAGATATATGTTCGTCATTAATTTGTGCTTTGTGAGTGAGCCCTTACGAGAAAATAATTTTTCGTAATACTTCACTTATTAGACCTTGAATTTGTTACCATCAGGAAAGCTTCACGTTCTCAGCATATCAGTTTTAAATGCACAATAACTAAGTCTCATTCCATTGAAGCTTTAGCCAATGCATAAAGCAAATAAAAAGCTTTTTTTTGGATTTATTTTGCGTAAAATTTTAATAAGCTTAAAATATGACCCTAAAGATTTCGATAAAATATAGTTCATACTACCCATTAATACTGCGATATTTTTACGCTTTCACTGTCTCTGATTTAAAAAAAGCTCTAGAGTAAAATCACACTGTTAACGGAATATTTTTGGTTCCTTATTTCTTTTATTGAAAAGTTTGAGCTTTAAGTTTAAAGTTATAATTTTAAGATCTATAGAGAGCTTATCAGCTTATCAGCACTAGAAGTTGATCTATATCCACCTTTCAAACATATGTGCATGGTTGTAATTGTAACATTGACCATGTTTTAGAAATTTAAGCTCTAAGTTCATACTTAAACCGATTTTTTTGTAAACAAATGTATATTTTTGTGTTTCGTGAACTTTTACAAGAAACACAATTTTTTCAGAAGTGCTTAATTTTATTTTAAATCTAGATATCTGAGGTAGGATTAGCTGTCGGAGTTGAAAGCTCAGCTATAATAATTGTAAATTTAAGGTTTGGTTGTCGAAAAATACAGTTTTTGGGAAGAAAAGTTATATTGAAAGCTCTTGTATTTACTGAAGCTTTTGATATTTAACTTATTTTCAAAAATAATTTTTAAGTTTTATATCAATCTAAGAATTCTGTTTGAGTAAAGCTATGCTGAAATCTAAATTAAAATAAATTTTTATTATACAGATAAATGAACGTTAATTATTTGTGCTTTGTGAGCACTAACGAGCAAAAACCTTTTCATGGTACTTCACTTATTAGACCATATATTTTTTTAGTGTCCGGAAAGTTTCAAATTCCAAGCTTACCTGTTGTAAATACTCATAATTTCAATCTCATCCCATTGAAGCTTTAGATACTGCATTTAAGAAAAAAGCTTTTAATGGATTTGTTTTGCATAGTTATTTAGTAGATTTAAAATATGACCCAAAGCTTTCGATAAAATATATTTCTTTCTACCAAAAACCTTTTTGAGTAAAATCACACTGATAACTGCGTACGTTTTGTTTCTTGATTTGATACGAGCTTTTTCGCATTCTTAGTATTTATACTATCGATTTTTTAGAGAATATTGTCGAAAACAGTGAATATCTCGTTTGAAAGCTTTACATTTCTGAAAGCTTTTAAAACTAAACCACACTCTCGAGAAGTTGACTAGAATTTAATAAAATTATGAAGTAAGAAAATATGTAATGTACAGCAAGCTTTTAACCTTGCTATTAATGTGAGCTTTTAAGTTAGTTGGAGAGAACTACATTTAGTAGTGATTATGAAGGCAAATAGTGAAACTGTTTCGAGTTAACATGCTAGTCAGATTCGAATCATTTCAAAATTATCATCACCACCCTATACATTTAAATCCCATTCTTAAATATATTTTATAACTAGTCACCCCCTATTTTATTACTACTTATATTATTATCATCACTAGTTTTTGTTGCTGTTGTTGTTGCTATAACCATTTCAATATTAAGACTAAAAAATAGAATAAATTGGTATTAGAATTGAATAGAAATAAATGTTAAAAAAAACGAGAAAATTATAATGTGGGAGCGTGGCTTCCCGATTTGGCCACACATCCCTAACAGTTTTATATACATACTACATGGTTTTTTGTTTCTTTTTTTGGTGAATTAGATTTATCCTCTTGTTACGCAAAATAAAAATCGAAAATAGAAAAATTTTGAGATGGGAAAATGAATACGGAAACACTGTGTTTGAAAAGGGTCGAATTGGTTAGTTTCGGTGTGTGAGATTTTTTTTGTTTTTATTAGTATCAGTTTAGGATTTGGTAAGGTCACATTTTGATGGCAAATTGATTTTGAAATCGCACACCTGAGACATATTATTAGGTATAATGCTGTCGCCAGATGGTCGTTATTGAGATTATGTTATTATCTGAGGGTGGTTACCCAGTATACACTTTGTATCGATGATCACCAATCACTTCATTTGATGATATTTTTTATCATGACCACACATGGTTCAGAAAGCATTTCGGAAATGCAATGCACTGATCAAGACTCATTTATCTCTAAGAAAGACATGCATGATTGCATCTGTTGTCGAAACTGATATACTATAACAGTATCTTAGTTAGTATATCACATTCGACATCGACTTAACAGATTTATAATTGTATGTCCCAACCAATGACAGCCAATATTGATTTATTTCCCGCCATAAATTATAAATTTTGTATTATAAACCGTTCCAAGTATAGTATCGGTATATCAATCTCGTAACCAAAAATCCACCAAATATAAACTGGATACACGCATCTATAAAAAATATTGGTCGATTTTGGGGTTTAACGAACAAATTTTACAACATATTTGCATTTCTTGTGTATTCGGTAGCTGCACAAAACGGGTCCATAAATTTTAAAACCGTGTCCTTTCTACAAACAATTTCACTATTTTCTCCAAACTATTTACTATTTACTACTTTCATAATCATAAATGATATAATAAATATTGATCTAAAACTCAAACATTGTGTGTGTGCAGCAATAAAACTATTTTATGTCGCGTGGAAATGCTTCTTAGGAAGATACACAATGAAAAAGGATACAAAGGTTGTGTGTACACAAATTTTATAATTTCTCTGAATTCGAAGTCCTGAATCTATTTATATATATATATATATATATACATAGAATGTCGGTGTAATTAAGGATGCATGCTGGCAGGCCACGAGAGTTGAGTATATACTTCGGATTTTATTAGTTTTTCCCTGAAGATCACATTTAGAAGCGTGTAATTTGTAATAAGGATATTTTGTCGTGTATCAAACGAAACGTACACACGCCTTAATCGTATATCCATTATTCATATATTCAATATATGTGTGTGTGTGTGTGTGTGTGTATATATACAGACACAAATTGTATGTATTGTGGATGGTGATTTAAAATGATTTGTAACAAGAAAAATGGTTCACCCCTTTACTACCCTCGCATATTGTGAAAAACACATTTTCCACATTTGTGACAAATCACACAAAAGAACTCTCGGGGATTTTCTATATTTGTCGATGTATTAACATCGGGCTAAACAAACAAACACGCACATATATGTACGTATATATATAAAGGTACGTGTGGATGGGAATTATTTTCGATACGGAACCGAAAAAAAAATTTGTTCGTTCTTTATTATTATGACAAGGATTTTGTGGGCTTGGTGGCTTAAAGCAGAGAGCAGAATTTTTTTTTGGTGTTTGAAACCCTCATCTTTATTTTGATATAATAAAGAAAATAATCAAATATTTTGTGTTCCGACAGGCGAGAATCGAAAAGAAGGGGATGATTTTCATGCACAATACTTTTGGTCGACCAAATTTATAAGGCCACGTTTATTTACCGCACACATATTTTCTTTGTGATTTTTCACTCGGGAGGGAAAATTTGAACATTTTTGTGCCACCGAATATGATAGGTGTGGTGTACATATACGTGTCAGGGTCGAGATGCGAATTCATGCGATTAAACTCTCACGTCTGAGACTATATACAGAATGTCATTGTCCATGGCACTCCAATTCATTAATTGATTGGTTTCTATGTATAGCAGCTCAGGTTGTGTGACTGCTGGGATCTCATTCCAGCGGGTTCATTAATATGTAAACTCTATTATTTCTGTACGTCTTTTCTGTGTGCTATTGGGTATAGACGCTTACTTTGGACAACATCAGTTATTTATCCTCTTGTTTGAGTGAACCGGACTTGCTTATCGGTGATTACTTATCAAGAACCTGGTACACTTGGATGGTAGTTATCATGGCTGAAATATGAGACAGTTGAGCAAATAGTCAATTAAAAGTATGTTGGGCTTAAAACTTTTGTTGATTTGAGCCCGGCCTTAAAACGAAAACTTACCAACTTTACATATAATGTGGGGAAAAATTGCGCATATATAGAGCTTTGTGGATTTGTTGTTGTCACCGTTTTTGTGTTATTTTTTAGCGGCTTAAAGCGTTGTGAATTTGATAGCTCTCCAAGAGCTATCTATGTGACCAAAAGCTAGATAAATAGAGATAACCGCTGAAATTGTTAAGATAGCTTCCTCTTTAGGCCATTGTTAGGAACTATGATTCATTTATCATTTCCAAGAACCATCTAATAGCTGAACTACTAATTTAAGAAGCCAACGATGAGCAAGCGATGCATGGAGGAACACAGTTGACTTTAGCTCAACTTCGAAAAAGATACCGGATATGGAAAGTGTCACTGGTTCAATGATAAATTCGGAACACAGATGACGGGAAATTTACCAGCAACACGTATCACACCCGAAAGATCATTCGTAAAAACCTTAGTCGACTACCACTTCTTTTTCGTACTACAAACGAAAGGGGCCATCAAGCACCCAAGGGTTATGTATCCATCTTTGTTTGAATGACAACTAAGGCTATACATATTGAACCAGTCAGTGATTTAACCACTGATGCATTCATTGCAGCCTACATACGATTTACTGCAAGAAAAGGACTGTGTCGTGATTTATATAGCGCGATTAGCTCTAATATGGCCGATGCAAAAACGAAGCTTGAACGAGAAATGGCTACTTCGCATCGGAAGTCATTTGAAGACATCGCTCAACTATTGGCAAATTATGGGACAACATGGCATTTCATACCAACGGAATCACCACATTTTGTGGACTTTGGTTAATAACAGTCGATCACATAGATATCACCTTTTTAACTCATGGACACTTTTGATTTGGTGCCCTTTTGCGTTCAAGTGGATAACGCTCTGAGTAATTGTACAACCAGGCTTAGATCAAAAGATTCGAGTAGTCTCACTTCGACGAATTACTGTACTATTGGATACATCTCGAATGATGCCTCTAGAATAACTATAAGAGAAGCCTCTCATATCGGCAGCAATGTTTATTGGATCTAGTGCAAAACCAGAACTCAATTAGGTATAAGTACGACAGTAAACATCTTGCCATGAAACACAGCCCATTGTTGACTTCAGATCAGTTAATAGAGGAAATAAAGCAAATCGATGATTGTGATCCACCAACTATGATGATTCTGGATGAAGATGAAAATTCGAAATTGGATCACATTTACGAACACTGTACACGAGAATTAGAGGAAAATATATCCTCTTCCTCGTTCAAATGCCATTGAACTCAAAATGATGTCTTGAGGGAACCATATCTCTCAGCATAAGATCAATGACTCTACAACATACCTATCATTATGTATACTGTTACCCTATACCCTGGTAAGCTCATAGCTTGATCAGTATTGTAATTCATCACTAGTTCAAATTTACAACTTCGAATCCCTCATATGAAGTGTTGGTTCGGTTTGTTCAAGACATGAGATCAGCTAGATCGTATCGGTCTTCAACAAAATTTTAGCCAGATATCTGATCTCAGGTTTAAGATACCGCAAGATGTAATCGATTACAGTAGTAAACTAGAGAGAGCATCGAACTAGTTACGAGTTTGAAGTATATCTTAGATCTCAAATAACTCCTGGTGATAGAGTGTGGGAGAGCATATCAATTTGCCTATTCGTTGTCGTGTACGGGTGTAAAAGTTGAAGCTTGAAGTTTTTTTTTCAAATTCCTGATATCGTGTTTCAAGTCAATGACAAGTATAAGATCGATAGTCGACGTAAAAGGTCTACGTAAGGTTGTTACGCAACAGTTTGAAGACTGGGTCTTGCCCAAAACCGAAAGAGTCAAATTGTTGCCACGATAGAAGAGGCCCATATTGGTGGACGGAACGTGTGCTTCACCGCTGAATACAATTTTGTTTAGAAAATCAACATCAATATCAATTTGTGCTTCAGCTCATTAGCCGAATTGGCCGAATTTAACTAAAAACTTTTTTTTCCAGTCTCTCAGGCTCAACTGGCCCAGCTCAATTGTGACATCCCTTCCCACGTACACTCTGAGTCCCAGAATCTGTTTGTTCTTTTAACGAAGTCCAGGATATCCGGTATGCAGTAAATAAGTGTAAAATGCGGTATAATGCGACGCATTGTCAAAAGTGCCTTCAATATCCAGAATTGGAGAATTCTCTGTTGTCCAGTGATCTTTCAATCCGTTCAACGGCTTCATGGAGTGCTGTTTCAACAGATCTGCAATTCTGGTATGCGTGTTGTTTTGAGTGTATGGGATTTACCAATGATGCATTATCCCTAAAATACCTGTCAACCAATCGCTCTAAGCATTAAAGTAGAAAAGAGGACAGGCTGATAGGCCGAAAACTTTTTGCCTGATCATATCTAGGCTTTCCATCCTTTGGGATGAACACTACCTTGAGTTTTCTCCAAGATCTTGGAATGTACCCCAGATCTAAACTGGCTCTGAAGTATGTTAAAGGTGGTCTTAGATAATTTCCAGTCCTTCCTGTGGGAGACCTGAGAATATATCGTCTGGACCTGGTGTTTTGAAATGCGAGAAAGAACCGATGCTCCATCGGATTCTGATTTTTGTCACCACCTTCCCCACCAAGCTTCAATCTCTGAAACTTGATAGTTTGTGTGGGAGTTGATTTCTATCAACTTCATTTGAATTCTCACTTTCGGGAAAATGAGTTTTCATATGTACATGTAAAGCTTCCTGATTTGTTCTCGTGTGAGTTCCATCAAGTTTCTCTATAGAGTAACGATAGTGACCCTCATGTTCCCACAGAGAACTTTTTTGAGTTTAGCGGTTGCCGGCTATCCACTTCCTGCAAAAAGATCTCCATTTCGATGTTTTTTCACTTCGGATACTTTTCTTGTCCTCTCTTTATAAAGATTTTTACAAGTCCCAATCTTCCGTTGAATCTTCCGTTTTCATGGCTTTGTTTAGAAGTTTTCTTGTCTGTTTCCTCAGTCTTCTCAATTTCCTAATCAACCATGGTGACCCAGTTCTTTAAGGCTTACTTAGAGGCCCTTCCCATTCCACCGCACTTTCTGATTTTCATTACTGAAGATAGAAGTGACTGGTTGAGATGGAATCTGTAAAGTTCCATATCCGTGTTTCTTGGATTCCTAAATTCTCTAATTTCAGGTTTATCGCTGGTTAGAGAGAAGGACATGTAGCGATGGTCAGAGAGAGTAACGTCATCTAAAACAATCCAGGACTTTACTTTTCCACTAAGACTCGGTGAGGCAAGAGCCTTGAAGATGTCAAAAAGGTACGTCTATGGCCCACATTTACAATGAATAGGTCAGACGCGGATAGATATTCCAAGACCTGCGTACGTGATATGAGTTTGCATCGCATCTGGCAATGATTGGGATATCATTACGTTTTGCGTACTCTCTTTGTTTGAAAAACTCTTGAGTAGGAGGACGAAGTACCGAATCGTATGGGAAATGGGCGGATATTACTAGCACCTCACGTCGAATACCCTGTTCTTTTACTTCAACGACGACTGCTGTAAGGTCATTACAACAAATTTCATTTAGGAGTTTGTAATTCATGTTATTACTAACAAAAACACAGGCTCTAGGTCTCGAGCAGGTATCACTAACCAGGAGAGAACCTGAGGTCCCTGGATTGATTCCTTTGATTTTGTTCTCGTGAATCCACGGTTCCTAATTTTCTTATGAGTAAGACTGAACATTTAAGATTATCATTGTGACATCTTAATGCATCGAGAAAACTATACCTTTCTGAAAAGCCCATAATAACAATCACTTAACAACCCGATCTATGTTGATATAATTGATTGATGATGAATGATATGAAAAATATGTATAAATTGAACAAACAAACAGCAGATATAAAAGGTGTGTGCAGATTTACTTGTCCATTAGTAACTAACTATACATATAGCTACACATAGATTATTCGCCTTCAGGTACCAACCTATACAACATAATCTATCGAACACAAAAATGATTTTTTAATTCAATTGAAATATTGATACATCATCGCATTAATGTATGTTGCCCCAACAACAACCCTCTTGATCCATAGTTTGTGTGCTTGGCCTACAAACAATAACACATTTATATACGGATCCGTTTTTGTTGTCGTTGTTGTTGTTGTAAAACATTTCATTTCGGTACTCTACAACTAAATAATGCACCAAATGAAACAAAACTAACGAAAACCCCATCAATAATTCACTCACAATGTTATGTTCATTTGGTGTTTTTTGTTGTTGTTGTTGATGCTGTTGTGTGTGGTACATCCCAACACACACACACCCAGCATAAACTATTGTCGTTTATTAACAACTACAACAACAAAAAATACGACAACAAAACCCCACAAAATGAATAGTTTATCTAACAAACTGAATAAAAATGGGACCAGCAAAAAATATTGGGCCGCGATGGGTTACATGACCATCATCAATTTCATCCCGATTTTTTCGAGTTTTCGTTTTTTTTTCCGATTTTGTGTTTAGTCAAAAAACACATATATAAATTGGGAAAATGGTTTTAAGTGGCGATTATGGGGTGGAGGTATGGTGTGCAATGCGAGGCGGCAAAAATAGATCGTAACCCGCGTCTCGTTAACACCAACAACTTTTATTTGTATCAAACAACGCTGATACAATATTGATAGCAAACCTCTTTGGTTTGTTTAATGCTTTTTTATGTATTCTATGTGTGTGTGTGTGTGTTGTATTGAATGCAATTTAATTTAACCTCCCAACTAGTGGGTATACATATATATAGTTAGATAGCCACCCACTATGTATGTATCGGGTAGTTATTGTTAGTCGCAATTTTTTGTGTAATGAAAAAAATTTTTCAACAAAAACATAAAATTTGGAGGAAATTTTCAATGTGTGGTGAGGTCTGACTGTAAAAATTATACACAATGCCATGGATTAGATGAAGTATGCGTAAAAAACTTATACCAGTCTCATACTTCCTGAACTTGTCAGTGCACAACTCATACACAAGTAGACAGTCATCTGAATCATTACCATAGGCTTAAGATTGGTCACTATGTCTACAGTAGGCCATCAAACAGCGATCCCTTTACAAAAAAGCTCTGCGACAAACGTATAAAATGACACTAAATCGGAACTGAAGTGTTCCATCAAACTAAGTAAGCGACCCCTGGAGTGATCCGTGTAATCGCGGAACAACCCGAATGTTTGCTGGAAATATCGAGAAACGCAGAGAACGATTATCTTAACTTAAAAGAGGTCCTAAAGCCATTTCCCAAAGTGGAGACCAACAAAGCTCCAGGGCCAGAAATGTTCCATATATATAGCGGTGAATTTGGAAGGTGACAATTTTCCTAACAAATCGAAGGAACAGAAGGCAAGCCACCAGAGGGTATTGAGAAAAGGCTCAACACTAATAAAATATTAGAGAAGCCCGTTCTGGGTTAAGATGGTTGTGTCGTTCAATACGGCTAATTAGAATTGTATGGCTTCGAAACAGCCAATTTGAATGTGTATTTAATGTACTTATCCGATGGAGAGCTCCTTCATGCAGATGGCTCTGAAGTATAAAAACCGGTGATGGGACGAAAACATGTATAATAACTGGTGGAGTTCCACAATGGTCCGTTTTAGGTCCTATATACTATCTGGATTGTAATATATGATGGTGCGCTAGGAATCTTCCTACCATGTGAAGTTCAAGTGGTTCACTGTGCCCAATCGGCCATTAAGAACCGAGAGGTAATATACGCTAGACAGCCATATAAGGCTCATCTTATTACCTCCAGCGAAAGAGTACACAGAGCGAACGCAGAATTGGCACGTCTAATCCCGAAGAGAGTAGCTTGACAAATCAGAAATGGACTGATATCTAGCGTTCATCCATCCTAATGTATAGCGCACCAATTTGGGTCAATGCAACTGACGAATTGTGTCGGTTCCAAACGGTGTCGGATGACCCTGCCTATTTCTTGCGGGAATGCAACCCATATAGATATACTGGATAAGGAATGTAAACGTACATGTCTGATTATTGAAGCCATGCCATCATGGAAGAAACGATAGGATGACTCGACCAAAGGCCGATATAACGGATAACATGGCGAGGGCTAAACAGACAAATTTGCAAGGATATATTATTATTAAATCCAGTTCCTAACAAGGAAGCTTTAGAACATACCTATTCAAGATCAAGCTCGAAGAGTCGCCCGACTGTACATGTCCTAGCGTGAAAAAATATCGATACACATGCGGTCATCATCTAACACCAGACTACGTTGTTGATTTTATGCCGGAATCAGAACACCAGATGAAGTTTCGTAAGTGTCGCTGTATCACGGGTTGGAAAGGAGTTGTGATATTTCGTTAGAAGTGGAAAAGTGATGAGAAATTGTGGAAAAGTGATGTCCATACGTGAAGTAAAATCTATTGGTTTAATCCAGGGGGCTGAAGAACAAAGAAAACAGGGGTTGGGGTTCAAAACGTATGTTAGGTTAACATGAGATGTCTATCGAAAATTTCTCACCACCACCACCGTGTATGGAATAGCTGACGTGTAAGAGTAGAGTGTTATGGTAGACGCTTTTCCATTATCTTTGGTTTCCAGCTTAGTATTCGGTTTAGGATAAGACATTACGGTTTAACTGAAAAAACCAAGCTAATACATAGGTCATAAATGACTAAAATATTAAAAAAGAAAAGCAAGGCTGGAAAGATAGAAATCTGGAATCTATGAGACTTGAGAAAGAGGCTTTATTTCAATTTTCTGCATCGGTCCGGCATTTACATTCAGAGGATCTACATGCAATTAAGTAAAGCTTGAAAGGTCAAGTACAAGCCCTCATAAATACTAGTTCTGAAGGTTAGCCTAAATAGTAACGAAGGGTTAGCCTAAATGGTTACATTTGGTCGTCAGGTGCATTATGGTGTTGTACCTAAGAATTACAGCTCTATTAAGACCGATAAATTGCTCAATAATCGTCTAGTTGGTGTTTGTGCTTTTATCGAGAGCAATGTAAGGTACCACACGCTAAATGAATACTGAATACCAAAACTCCTTTATCGTACCAGGTGGGATGCTTTCAACTTCAATTAACTGAGTATACATTTATACATAATGACTGATGTCTGTATCAACTTATCACATCCATTAACATCTCATTTCAAAATAATCTGCACAATCACTTTTCCAATGTATTTTCACACTCTCACTATACAATAAACGAGTACCTAAAGATTGCAGTGCGCATAATGGACACACATAGTGTTCTGATTTCTTTATTAATAATCTCTTCAAATTTACCATACATACTCTTATTCTTACTTAAGTCTTTGAATTTAAATAAAATATTGACAATAAAGATACTGAAGAAGACAAAAAAAAATTATGGGTGGCTTTCCGTATCTTCTTATATAAATACTGTCGAATACAATAAACTCTTTAGAAATGTAAACAAAACGGAAGCAACTGTATTCTTCTCTTATTATTTTGGGAATGAATAAATAAATATTTTGGTCCATCTTATGTCCATCTTTTGAGTTTGTATAAAAGGATATAAAAAATTTGTGTTCAACTTCCGCAACAGATAAATTAGTCGATTTAATGACCGCAATAATTCATTCCGAAGATTAAACTATAAAATCACACGTGTCCCACTAAACTCGAAGATCGTAGTGATTCCCATACATTTATATTTATTTCGTTGGTTTCACCTGGTGAAGCATCAACATGCATCGAAAAGTAGGCAATGCTTTGCTTTTGGAGACACGAGAAAGTAAAGATACCTTTTGAAACTGTCGGTGATAAACGCTACCGCCAACAAGTCATCAATCTGAACCAGTGCTCGAAAAACGGCGAAAATGGAACGCTGAATGCTAAGTTGTTGATCCAGATCAATTTGAATCCGGATCAAGGATGGTTCTATCCAACAAGCTGTGTTAATTTCGTAGTTTCGCACATAATCGGTTGCAATGGGTGCGGGAATACAACACCTGGTGGTTTCGACATGAGTTATGTCTGAAAAGTCGTTGCTTTCAGCGGTGAAGCATCGACATCTACAGCACGGCCAAATTGCTTCGAAAAGTATAGACAACGCTCTGCGTTTGGTGAGACTAGAAAGGAATAATTTACCATGGGCTGCTGAAACCGAGTCAGTAAGCAACGCTACCGCAAACTACTCATCAATCTGAACCATGCATTGCTTTAAAACGGCCAGAATAGAAACGAGACACGCATAAGTGATAATGCCATTGCACTCCCACCGTCCTTATTGTAGCACACTCCTTATTGTTGGATTATCCTTGCTCCATTCGAGAACGCATGGCTTGGTAGGACTACAAGGTATACATGTAATGCCAGAGAGGTATTTCGATCGTAGCCTAACACTCTTCGTCCAAATGTTGGTTACTTCGACACATGTATTGATGAGGAGTTTTAAAATTTTGTATGTTACAAAGGACTAGTTAATGGTGAACAAACGAGATTGGTTATGGCTAAACAGGAGAGCACGAGAGCTGAGCAAGGAAAGATTTAAGAGAGATTGAAACAACAGTCATGGCACGATAATCACTGTCACGTAGTTTTTTGTTCTCACAAGTAAACTACTAAAATTTTTCAATTCACTATTTCACTTTTCACAAAAAATAAGTGAAAACATTTAAAGTATTTAACAAAATTCTCCTCATCAGCTATGAATCTACACTTGGGCGTAAAAAGAAAATCACACATTGCTCAATTTTGTGAATTGTGATCATTTGCACATCGACACCTAGCCTGAGCAGCCCTCTATTAATTACGTCTTCAACCGGAGCGAAGAAATGAGTACCACACCAGAGGTAGCCACACAAGTAGTTGTACTAATGTATGCGGGGCAGCGCCAAAGTGAAGTGGCTCTACAAATAAATTTGAGCCGATTCTACGTTCGTCGAGATATCAGGATATTGGTGGCTTGAGACTGGTGGCGTCAAGGAGCTGGCCAACTTCGTGCTTTTTATAATAACTTCGTGAAGTTCAAGAAGTTCATGAAGCCGAAGTCAGCCGGTTTACAGTTAGAAAAAGATTTCGAGAACTTAATCTGACTGCACACAGCCCAGCAAACCGAAATTAACCGCAACCCCGTCGTGAGTTCCCTCGAGAGCATCTGAATTGGAAAGAATAAAAATGGAGTAGAGTCCTGTTTTCTGATGAGTGCAGGATGTACGATATGTACAATGTTGCATTGAAAAACGTGTCTCGTATGGCGGTGGAACGTGAATGTATTGTGGAGACGTATCACTAGGAGACGAAGGCAAATCTTGCATTTATCTCTCGAACCAATACTGACTGTCTATCAAGAAAAATGACTTCTCGTACCTTTTGTCGGGTTTCTTGGTGAACATTTTCTGTTTATGAGGGATAGTGCGAGATCGCATATGGCTGGCGTACGATACCAGTGCAATCAAAAGGTGGATGTGCGTGTTATAGAGTGGCTAGATCAAAGCCCGGACCTCAATCATATCGAATATTTATAGGACGAGATGAAAAAAATGGTCATCCTCAAGCACCTTAATACCTCGAGCCAGATATGTTATGCTCTAACGAGTTTCCAGGACCTGCAACAGGCGATCGTAGAGGAATGGGAAGCGATACCTCAAGATTTTGTGAACACTTTGGTAAAATCAATGCAGCATCGAATGAAAGATGTCATTCGATTTTGATCTCTAATTTTCATGCTGACAAATCACCCTCAAGAATCTTAATACCTTAGCTTAAGTACCAACTGTTACGACAAGTACTCAGCTGTTACGACTGCAAACTTAAGCTATGAGATTTTCGTTTTTATAAATGAAATTCCCGTAACGTGAGTTCAATGAACTTGAAAAATATTATTTAAACTTTTGTTGTTGTAGGATGGAATTATTTAATTTTTCTGGTGTGACGTGAGCATTTGGTCCATGATCTGGTTTTTGTTTCTCTGTATGCTACCATACAAATATATACTTGTATACATAGATTCATGTATATGTATATGTGTGGTTATTCAGTTAAAATTCAGGTTATAAGTGAGTATAATCGATAAGAAATTTTTGGTGCAAATTTAATAAGCGTAGAGCTTGCGTACAGAAAGTATTAAAAATCAATTTATTAGAACTATCTTTGTAAATCGGTGAATAGACTTGTGTCCGAAATAGAAAAAAAATTCTGAGCTTTATATCAGGTAAACAAATTAAATAAATCCCATCTCAATTGTGCTTATAACTAGATTATTTTATCAGGTGTGCACAGTTGAAAAATTATTTAATTAATTTTACTGGTTTTTCAGAATCAGAATAGAAGATAATGCACATGGGTATACATAATACGTTGTGCAACGAGAGATGGTCGACTCATACGGGTGTTGGTGAATAAAAGCACAATTCCTAATAAGAAAATCCAGGGGTCACGCATAAATAAATGTATCAAATACATAGATTCTATAAAAAGAAACAGCCGCAGAGTACTATGAGGAATGGATTTTAGTCGGGTGAGTTTTGCTTTATATTTTACTTTATATTTTCCATGGTATGTTCGACATTATATTTATGAAAGCTCAAAATTTGTATATCATCCGACCATCATTCTTTATTTTTACCCTTTCATTCGAAATTATTTCGGCGTTCGAAACACTATCTGAATATCCTCTCTGTTTTTTTAATTTCAGCGTCTGCAAGTAGAGGTGGTTTAGCAAAAGCTGGTAGTAGGTGAATAATGTTACTGATATACCTGACTCAGCTGCCTGGTACAAAAAAGTCATGTGGCATTCCAGATTTACCACAAAGTAAGTACACCTTAATTCTCCAATGGTTTGGGTTTACTTTCTTATATTGTTTGACTAAAAGTCTGCCTTTAAATGGAATAACTTCTTCGTTTACATACACTGACAATTCGTTTATTGGCAGTGATCGTATACAGCTAAGAATTGATTTGATAAAAGGACATACTTTATAAAAGCGACCTTTACAGTCTTTCGGCATGTCTAAATTGTTGGTGATATGTAAATAGTTCCGAAGTATAGAAAAAAACCGAGCAGACCTACTGTTTTGTCAAAATAAAGCCGAATTCTGGAAAGTTTGATATAAATAGCTTTTTATGGTATGTTTATATCCCTTTACAATTTTATGTTCAGCAATTACGTTTGTAAAAAACACAATATTGTAAAAATTTTGCTAGGTAATTAATTTTTGAAGTACTCTAATGGAGTTGTTACTTAAGGAATAGCATGTAAATCGATTGGGAAAGTAAAGGTAAAAGCAGGCTTCTAAATTCTAAGTCAACATATATATTTATATATATATATATATATATATATATATATATATATATATATATATATATATATATATATATATATATATATATATATATATATAATATATATATATATATATATATATATATATATATATATATATATATATATATATATATATATATATATATATATATATATATATATATATAAATGTATATATATATATATATATATATATATATATATATATATATATATATATATATATATATAGTAGATATACGTTCCACGAAATATTGGTAAATAGGGAATTTAATGCAAATCCTCAAATGTTTTAATTAAACCAGTTATAGCGACGTTTCAGTATAATGTCTATACTGAATCGTCGGTACTGGATTGTTACGGCGTGTTGGACCTTTCTATTGCTTTCATCATCCAAAACCTCCGACAAATTTGAGTTAATTGTTGATTTTGGGTCAGTTGGACTATTTTCAGGCACTTCCTGCGATATTGATTGGATTTTTTTCAGGAAACCTGTTATTAGTGGTTGTGATTTAACCAGTTTCTTAAACAATTCCTATATCACAATTTGAAATCTAGACCCTGACGTAGTACTCTATCAATCAATTGTTTAACTGGTACTTCATCGTCATGTTCAATTTCAATTAGATCGTCGTCGTCTAGGAGGGACTCGATCAACAACTCTTCGATGTCTTCAGTTTGTATACTTTCAGTTTGTATACTTTCTTGATGTTATATGGTTGGATCAGGCTAGTTTTATTAGATGGCAAAAATTCGAGTTTGATATTTGGATGTTTCACAGCAAGGTGACTTGGCGCATTGTCAACAAGTAAAAAGATTTTGAATTAAAGCCATATTTGCACCAAATGTTTTTAAGCTTCGGGAACGAAGCACTTATTAAACCACTTGGTAAATAGATCGGCGGTCATCCAAGCCTTTTTATCTGCCATCCAATCAACGGACAACTGTTGTTTATTTTAACCCTTCATTGCGTGTGGTCTTAATGGGCCCAGTTGATTACAAGCGGCTTTAAAATTCGATTACGAGAAGCGTTGCTGTGCAGGTAAAACACGACCCGATAAAATAATTCGGATAATCCGAATATCCGAATAATAACAAAAATTGTACTATAATTATCCTCGATAACTTTAAGAATTGGCGTAAGGTGAGGACGTAAATAAGCGAACCGCGAAAGAGTTGAAAGTGCCTCGTGCCCCGAAACAGATTGTGGAGATAAAAACAAACAAACTTTACGAATCCCATCTTTAAGGTCGTGAACAATTTGGATTGATTGTGGAGCATTAGCAAAAACTTTATCTTCGACGTGGCCCCAAAGAAAAAAGTATAAATGTAATACTCGTAAATGACAAAATCTCGGTGTCCAATTGCGATTACCTTTTCGAGATCAGAAATTTTTTCTTGCGAAATCGCCATTATTTTGCTGCTTGCATGGCACGTAGCGCCGTATTGTTTAAAATATCCTTTACATCAATATCTTCCAATTCTGGCCATAAAAAAACATTAATCATAGCTCGGTAGCGTAATCCATACATCGTAACAGTTGCACCAGCACCTTTTTGAAAAAGTAAGGTCTAATATCACCGCCAGCCCAACAACCGCACCAAACATTGACACGTTGAGGATGGAGAGGCTTTTGAACAACCATTGGATTTTCTGAGCCCCAAATGAGACAATTCTGCTTGTTAACGTAGCCTACGATGTGAAAAGGCCCACCTCATCACGGAAGATTCTTCCATAAAAATCCGGATCATTTTGAAGCATTTGAAGGAAGGTACGACGCTTATTGATCGGTTTAAGCTCTTGTGTTAACTTTAAAAATCTTAAGACCTAAGTCTTTATGTAGAATACATGAAATTTTCGAAGATCGACCAAACGTCTAATCCCAAAGATCGACGAAAAATCGACCAACCTGGGTTTTCTTCAGCACTACAGGCTTCATCAGTAATACTCTAGGTTGTTATTGAGCGACGCACATGGCTTCGATTTTTGAGATCACTAACTGTTCCAATAGCTCAAAATTGTCCACCTGTTTCCATATTGTCACCCGCTTTAGTTTGGCGAACTGGAACGATGCTTCAAAAGCGACACTGAATTTTTACCTAGTTCCTTTACATCTGTTTCAATGTGCGATAACAAAGCAAGCAACTGTTTTGTAAAGGGATTCTCTCCGTTTTTTGGATTGACCCAATTCATTCATAGTTCTATTTATTTTATTCCTTTATTTGATAATAACATTTGATCATAGTTATCCAAGCATACCACCGTATTTTGAAATGTAACATCAGCAATGGTTTACTCTCTTGTTCATTAACATATCCTTGTAAATTATTATTTTTTAACGAAGGATTTAATCATTTTTATAATTTCCCTGAGATTTTCTCTTCTTGTTGGAAGATTATGCTAGCATCTTCAGAACTATTCACATTCAAAAATTTTCTAAGTAAAAGTAAATGTGAAAATATATCCGAATAATTATGTTAAAATATCGGATAGTCATAATTGGTCGAATAATCCGGATTATTCGAAAATCGGATATCCGGATTGGAAACCCTTACATCGGAGTTCAATATTTGATCAGGACGGTAGCCACAAAAGAGAGTTATATATATAATATATATATATATAATATATATATATATATATATATATATATATATATATATATATATATATATATATATATATATATATATATATATATATATATATATTTATTTATATATAGATATAGATATATATATATATATATATATATATATATATATATATATATATATATATATATATATATATATATATATATATATATATATATGAAACTGTGATTGTATCTCTGTGTGGTTTGGAAAATGGATAAAGGATGGCCAGTGGATGGGAAAATTGGTGGAATTTTCCAAAACTTCAAACAGCACGGTATTTCGTTCCACATGTGCACGAGCACAGTCGAAAAAAACGTAACTTTATGAGGTTTTTTATTGTATTGTACAAAAAAATGCATAAATTTATTTTTTTAACTATTTTATTTAAATTTTTATAGTTTTGTTTAAAAAAAAGAGTTAAATGTTACAAAAACTATTTTTTGTTGTATCGCGAAATTTATTGTTTTATGTTAAAACCCACTTAATCGTGGTTATATCAGACTGATGTATATTGAGAATCGATAGGGATCAAGTGTTTGTGTGTGTTACGACATTGATTAACGATATTGGCATATGCCATCTCCGGTTGGCACACTCATCTCATTCAATCACTGAAATCGAAATACTTGAATCTCTAACAAAAGATAATACGCTACTCAATAAGTTCCGAGGCCAACCACTCGTTAACATATGTAGTCTTTTAAGAGTGCTGCATTCAATTATACAACATATAGCAACATTCTTCTCGTACATTGAAATCTGCAAACGGATAGTAATCGCTGGCCGTCATACTCGGGAGCCTAGATTAGGTCGTCTATATAAGACTGTCCAATCGGAATATTTTGGCTTCTCAAACTCGTTTTTCTCACCACCGTATCATTAGTGATTATTATCCTTTCGGTCTGCTGACGTTTGATAACCAAACAATACGAGAGAGTATATACAATCTACCGACCAAATATTTGTTTACCAAAAATCGCATCTATTCGACAATATTATTATTGTATTTATTTAATAATTTCCCGAAACATCATAATAAATTAATAAAACAATATTTCGATTTACGAGTACAAACAACCGATTTCGACATAATTTTTTTGTGCCGTTGACTTTACTTAGCCAATTAGCTAATTGTCTGCTAATATAGAAAAAAAAGGGAAAAAGGTACAAAAACCCGACTCCTTAAAAAAAGCAACAGTACATATAAGACAAAAGGGATAAAAAAGTGTTCATTTAACAGTTTCGACGGTTTTTTTTAACCCCGCATAAAATTTTGCCAATGACAACGATCCTTTTCACCCGACCACCAATATTCCGCAAAAAGGAGGCGGAATTATTGCAATACCATAAAATATTTGCCATAATATAATATTATATCGTGTGTGTGGGTACCGGTTCAGGTAATTTGCAAATCCGCCGATTATAAAATCCCTTTTATATATATTCGGGACGAAGGAGTTTTGCTTGCCTCTATACATAGTACATTGTTGGTGTTGTTTGATAATTTTCACTCCTTGAAAACGGTTTATTTTATACTCGAGGATTTTATGATATACACACAAACCTTTTATACATTATACGACTTCAAAAGGTTTATTGTGGACGGAGTAAAAAGGATATTGTATCCTTTCTAAGGCGGTTAAATTTTTTTGTGTTCGAGGATTATAAAAATTTATAGAATATTTTTGGAATATTGTGAAAATTTCAATAAACGCATAAAATTTATTTTTTAAGGATGCTCGTAGATCGAGGGGTCGGTGGTTAATTTTTCTAGATTAAAAACAAACAACACTAAGGCAATTCCATAGCTGAAACCCATATTTGTGGTTCGACATTTTTTGTTTTTTGACGTTGATCGGTTTATTTACCCAAAACCACGTTTTGGTTTTTTAACCCGTGTATAAGGTTGCCTTTATACCCCTTAATAGAAGATTTGAGGTTAAGGGATGTTAGGAACATATCAAGGTCATTACAAACTACAAAAAACGCACCTCAGTTTCTTTGTGATCTCGTTTTCTGTTCGACCAGTTGCATTTAGCTCTTATTTCGTTAAGAGGTTCCATTGAAAGAGGGCCGAAAGACCTCTCATAGTGTTCACAAGAGTAATATTTTTATGTTCTTGAGTGGCTCTTCATAACTAAAAAACACTTGACAGAACACGTTTGTATTGCTTCGATAGCATTGGTTTCTTAACTGTGAACTGCAAGTCCTTGTAAAGCTTGTCTTGGTCGTAATGAAAAATCATGTCTTTCATATTGATCAATTTTGGCTTCTTACCGGGACCCAAAAAATATCAGAATATTAACAGAGCTATCTAAGAAAATCGAAGGGCTTAAATTGGAAGTCATGTGTCCCAGAGTTATAATGCTACACAGACGCTTACACATAACTGCGACTTAAAATTCTATGGGTTGTTTAAGACGAGAGATCACATCGGTGTTCAACAAAATTCGTATGGAGTGATCATTGTTTGGTCATTACAAAGTGATGGAAATTTTGGTTCAAGTCAGGAAGGGCAAGGGAATATAAAACGCAGTTCTCCTGAGAAGGTTTTTACAGCAACAGCATTTCGCGGTCTAGTTACCTGCAATTCGCATGGCTTATTTAAAAGAGTCTTTGATACCTGCCGTGAATAGTTTTGCTAACTCAGGCCGAATGAGACCGCTTTTTTTTAAAGGGAAAGTCACCTTTCGGTATTCGAAGAGGTTACTTTCCAGAAGGATTGCTCCACAGCTCATAAAGCGATCTGGCATCGTGTAATTGTTTACAATAATTGACAAACTGATAAAAAATGATTCATTTGGCCATTCTTTTCCACGAGGCTAAAGCGTGATTCATCTAGTGTGGCACAATACACAATTAACCTATAAAATGATCAAATAAAAAAACCGAGAGTTTCAATGCCGCCATTCTTAAAAAAAAAACAAATCAAAACTCACAGCCGACACTCGGCACGCATACACTATTTAAAATTAAATCCTTACAAAGGCAAAATACATAAAAGGACTCAAATCCAATTAAATTTAACAGGATTGTCTTCTAAGACAATAGAAAAATTTACAAAATAAAATTAAAGGATTAACAAAATAAAAAAAAAGGATCCACCTAATTTTCCATCGGTCACCCGCAGCGATTACATTTTTATCAATTTTACGATGTCGTCTCTCCTCTGAGTCCTCTATCTAATTAAATCCTTTTTTCTTTCGTTTTGTTTTTATTTGGTTCACGTTTAATCCTTTTTTCATATATTGTTCCATCGATACCTTGGCATTTGACCGTTTATTGTCATCATAATACCGATTGCTTTAATCCTTTTTTTGGTCCTTAAGCTGCACATTATACATTCTTCAATCGGACGAATCACACACACACATTTTATTGATTTATTATACGATAACCCGGTTTTGGTATTCTCAAATGACTCCTTTTAACTAAAATCGCCTCCTGTGTGTGTTTTGAAACAATAAAATTAATGAACAAAAGGATTAAGGATCATAAAATAAATTTTTTTAAAAAGAGTTAAATTACTTTCTCAAAATTTACAACAACAATATAATGAGAAAAGGATTCGACTGAAATTATTTTAAGTTATAAATGAGACAACTGGATATGCATGTGTATAGGGTGGTTGAGTAATGGTGACTGTATCTAGTGCGGAGATGTTGATACTCGCGTGGTGTTTGGCCAAATTTTGTCATAAGACACTTTTGAGACAAACTTCACGCATTTGTTCAGTTAAAGTGCAATCACAAATACTGACCTCCACTTGGGTATAGCTTTTGGACAACTGTATAATTATTTGAATTCGAAGTTCAATGTGAAATGTTCTTGAGAATGCAGAATGGAACGACCATATTCTAAGAGTTGTATTCCAAGTATTAATGTTCTGGAGGAGTGGTCTGAAGTCTTTAATATCAATAGTGTAGACTTGCCTGTAATACATAAGGTGTCGTACAGCTCCGAAGACGATTCACTCGTCGAATGGGAAGGGATTCACTAGCTGTGGAAGAACAGTGTTTAGATTAGGTAGTTTGGGGAATCCAATAATTAGACCATCTTTCTGTGCGACTTCCAGGGAGGGAGCTTTTACTGTCGAAATTGTCTCTATGTCAGGTAAAGTGGCTATAAAGTGTAGGATACTGTTTGATGGCCAATGATACGCAATCCTAGATCTGATAATACTATCTTATGAAATTTAAATTTTGTGATTATTTGAGCTTAAGATCTGTGCGACCTCCAGGGAGTGAGCTTTTTTATTGTGGAAATTTCTCAATGTCAAGAAACGTGTAGGATACAGACAATGACAGGTAATTCATGAGATATCTACATTTGACCTTCTTAAGAAAGATAGATTTTTTGAATTCTTGAGCTGAACAGTCAATCGGTGCGACCATTAGGGATTGAGCTTTTTACTGTGACGGATTTATCTATGTCAAGAAAAGTGCAGGATGACACGCAATCCTGGAGGTATTAGATCTGACTATACCATCTTGTGAAAAAGAAAGTTGGTGATTATATGAGCCCAACTGTCTATATGTACTCCTTCCAGGGATGAGCATTTTACTGTGAAAAAATTCTCTATGTCGAGAAAAATCGATGATCAATGACACGACTAAATATGACTATATACTAGACTTCCCGAACGATTGTTTTCAATCCCGAAACCACTTTCCGGTCAACACGTTTCCTTTGATTTTGTAAAGCATGTATCAGAAAAGTTTGTCTATTTCCATCCATGAGTGGATGCTCTGAAACTTGAAATACAGTGTCACACCTACCTAGTGCGATAAACAATTTTTTGCAGTATTTAGAACTTTCAGTACTTAAAGATAGCTCTAAAACAATTCCCAAAGAAACAATTCTAATCCATAGTGGGCACTCTTGGACCTATCATATGGGCAGTCTTTGACTTATCTCTTTCGGGAGGCCTAGTTGTTGTGCTGATTGCTTCCTGATGAAAGTAACCTGTGTTTCTGGATCGAATAGTGTCGTGAACAACAAGGCTGTCCTTGAAAGTACCTAGACACGATCTTAGTCGAATGTTGACACGTTTAAGTGGGTATGGTGTCTTCCTTTTCATCTGATTTCTTTTGAAATTGTTAAGATCTTTGATTTTGTGGCTTTTCTGAAGCATACGCAAATAATAAAAGCTATAAGAACATGTTTAAGTGGTTGTGGTTTGAACCCTAACTTGTTAAGTGGCATTGACTGGTTGTTACACATTGCGTCCAAGGATTCGAAAGGGCTTTCTAGGAAAAGCTTGTATCTTGTAAGCTTTTGATTGCAACATTGGATTCTGTCTTACTATAGTCTAGTGATCAATAAAGTGTTCAACAGATTAGATACAACCTCCTGTTGTTGAAACGGGTTTCTACAATTTCCCAAACTGTACCATATTTATCTCAAATGGGTTCCAAATGGTTTAATATAATTTTCCCGCTGATCCTTCCACGTGAATTTTAAGATAGTTCATTTTGTGTGACTTGATTAGCTGGTTGTTGTCGTGAACTAACCGTTTGAACGTGTTGGAGAAACTCTGTTTGAATTAGGTTCCCGTTCTTCGGACATTACTTTCCAAATTTCTTTATGAAGGTCCATGATCTGCATAATCATTTTGCTTATGTCTCTTGTCTATCTATGGCGTTTTTTACTGGCTTTTTCAGATGGAATTGGTGTAGGTGGCAAGGACATTCCATTAAGACATTGGAACATATCTTTAATTCTGTTTTGTGATGTTTTCCAAAACGTTAAGCCTATCTTTGAAGTTAGGCTTTCAAGATTTTTTGAAAGACACTTTTCTACTTGCTCTTGGCTTTCTCATTGCTTCACCTTCCCTTGTAGTTAAAGATGTGGTGCTCTATCTCTTGGAATTTTTTGTTTGATACTGTAGATGTTCTTCCATATGTATATCGTTGTTGCCGGCTGTTTGGCGTATATTCGAAGTAGGTGCCAATTGATTTTTAATGCCCATATCTAACACAATATCAGTTTAGCAACATGGTTGTTGACTTGGGTATAGTTTTTTCACCAACTGTATAGTTATCTGAATTCCAAGTTCAATATGGAATATTCATGAGCATGCAGAATGCAAAAATCATATCCGAATAGAGGTATTTCCAGTCTTAATGTTCTGGAGGAGTGATCTGAAGACTTTGCTTTTAGTAGTGTAAACTGCCCTTTAAAACACGAAGTTTTGTACAGCTCCAAACAAACCCATTGTTTTGATTAGGTATCTGTGGGGAGTTTCCAATAAACCGGTAAGCAATGAAGACCAGAGAATCTGCATTCAAAAAGTAACATTTTTGAAGGTAGTGTGAAGTTTATGCCAAAAAACATTACAAAAGCTAAAAAGATTTGGCTTTACGAAGAGAGATAAATTTTGTGTTAAAAAGTTAGGCTATCTGTGTGATGTTCAGGGACTGAACTTTATACAGTGACCAAGAAATGTGTATCATACTGTTTGATAGGCAATACATTTTATATGGTGCGATTTATACATCTGATAGGTTAAGTATTTGGCGAGAACCGAAAGTACCAGGTTCCAATGCCAACAGGGTGTATCATTGCCTCATGGGATCAAGTCTAACTAAAGCGTCTGGAATGTCCAAAAAAGCTCCCTATAGGTAACTCCCTTACTGTCCAGTACGACAGTTTAAATTATTTGGTACAATATTTCAAGCATCCCAGAAAAAGACGACTAACTCTCGTTTAAAAAAAAATGAATCACCCTGTCTGGGTACTATATACCCCAATCCGCACACAGCTGTTTATATAGTGTGTGTGTGCAAATTCATTAATTATTAACTCTAATCATGATCCTAAATGCGTGCCAACAACAACAACAGCATGTACAATATAATAGACGACAGAAGGGCAAAAAATGCAGAAAAATCGGAAAATTCCATTAAAAATTTTCCCCATTTCCCATTTCGCCGCCCCATCAACTTGTTGGTTTATTTATTTTCACATTTTTGTTTTTTGTTTACATCATCTCAATGAGCGCGAGTGTAAATCTTACAAAAACACAAAAAAAAACATTTTTTTTTTATCTTATTGTTTACGCGGTAGTGGAGTGGTGACGTTGTTGTTGTTGGATATAAGAATGGAAAATTAAAAGAAAGACGACAAAGTTTTTATTTTATTTTGTGTAACCAATTTGACTAAACCGAATAAATCAAATGCTAGCTCGCTCGGCATATAATTTTCATTGGGTTGTGTGATGATGATGATGATGACGATGACGACACGGGGGCATTAGTGGAAATTATATAAATGACGCGGATGAGGGATGTCAAATATTAAGACAATATTTAATTGTTTAAAAAGGAAAAGGTTTGTTTGTGTACATATATCGAGATGTATCTCAATGAGGCGTAAAATTTTAATCCTTTCGGCCGCACCGTCCTTGAACCCATTGTTATATGTACCGAATATAATTTTTATCATAATTTTCGTTAATCCTTTTCTGAGTCTAATAATAATCCTGTTAAGTATCTTAAACAAAATTACACCGATCGACAACACAAAACCATCGTGCCTTAAAGGGTTAATCCTATCACTATATATATAGACAGCATGTCGTGTTGTGTTTATTGCATTATCCACAGGAGAAATGGGAAAATATTTGTAAATTTAGTAAAAAGGACACCTCGATTTGGGTCTGTGTTTAGGAAAGGAACCAAATTGTTTTATATTTTAATAATTTATTAAGAAAACGAGTATATTTGTGGAGAGTCTCGATCTCACTCGCTCTAAAAGGATTAAAAACAATTGGATCTATATATAGTGTGTATATAGAACTATTTAACAGGATTATGTGTTCGAGTTCAGGGAAACTCGTCTACATTATAAATACGAGGTTACTTACCTATATAGTCAGCTGTTGTTTTGTAACGTATTACACTGCGACGAGGAAATTATATGAGACGCGTGGTACGAGAGACCCTCCGTTTTAATTTTCTTAATACTTAACTCACTCTATATATATTAATACTAAATCTTAGTCGATTTATTCATTTAAATTTAATTTATTTATTTATTTTATAGTTTTGCTTCACAAAAAACTAGAAAATCCATTATCATAATTTAAATCCACCGAAAACGACTCGGAGTCGCGCCACACACCAAATGATGGTATGTGTATTGAGATAGAGTCGTTGATAATTGGAAAATGGGAAATTATATATAGAACCATATACATACATACAAGCATATATATAATCATAAATATAGCATAATCTTATGTTCAAAGTTTTATATAAATCGGAATTCCGCTTATGACGAAATGTTTGTTTGTTTTGGGTGACACGCTGGAATTTCGTGGACCATACAATTTTATATAAGAAACAAGTGTTCTTTATATTAAAAATATAAGATAAAAATATTATTTTTTATAGATTAAACTAAGATTTGCACATATACACATCCAAAAATGTGTGATAAAAATTTGTTTCCCACAAAAAAAATTTTTTTAATACATGGAAAAGACTAAATTGTGGTTGGGAAGTTGGACAGAATCATACTCAAAACTGTGTGTGTTTTGATATAATTTACCACAATTATGCGGTTTTGTGTGTGCAAAAACAAAAATATATTTTCGATACCGGCTTGAAGGCATGTGTTTTGTTATGAGACGATGGTGTATCGTAATTTTTGGTGGTGGTGGTGGGTATATGGTGATATGATTTGGTGTAATCTATCGAAATGTTTCTCGGCAAACAACACACACGGTGTGTATATAAATGACGATAAACTGTGTACAGAATGTGGTTTAGAGTTAAAAATTATACATATCTTGGGATAACCTATATGTATGTATATAGAAATGTTTCTAATCTTGGTCGAGAAATAGCAAAGCAATGTGGGAATCGAAATGGTTGTGTCCAATATGATTTTGTTACTATAAACTATTTGTTGATATACTGTTTAATGATAGTGTGGTCAAAATAGATCCTAGCACTTCCCAAATATACCTGCTGGTCAGCATGATACGAAATTGAGCCCTATGCTTGGAAGCTTTCATACATATAAAGACACTAGTCCATTTGTCCAATTGTTGGCCCAAACACTCTAAATATTTAAATCCTAGATATCTGTCTACGATGTGGCCAAATTATGGATATTTGAACAAAAAACCGGTTGTTATACATTAAAACTCGACCCTTTTGGACGTGTCTTTCGTGAGAGCTTTAACAGGCTGATATAAGCTTTTAATTCTTTACACACAAAAATTATCACTGCTTCCTGGAAATTATTTCACAGTTAAAAGCTCGAGCTTTAAGTTGCTTAATTTATATATGATCCTCGATTGTGTTACCAAGCCCAAGGATTCAGGACTGCAAGACTAATCAATCACCTTAAACAAAATCAATGTCAAATAGAACAACAGAAGTGAAAGCGTGACTCAAGAGATTGCCTTTCTATTGAAGATAAGGAGGCGACGCAGTATAGTGTGGATTGAGCTGAACCACTTCAATCGATAGACGTGTGAGGTTAAAATATGTCCAGGTTTTTCCAAACATACCTGCTTATTATCATGATACGAAATTGTTCTCTAAACTTTAAGTGTTTTATCGGGACTGCAACGAAGGTTATACATTAAAACACGATCTTTTGGGACTTGTCTTTCATGAGAGCTTCAACAGACTGGTATAAGCTTTCCATTATATAGAAAAATGCTTCCTGGAAATTATTTCATAACAAAAAGATCGAGCTTTAAGTTGGTTAATTTATATAAGATCCTCGATTGCGTTACCAAGCCCAATGGTTCAAGACTAATCACCTAAAACAAAATTGGTATCGTTAGGTGTGAATTGAGTTTAAGCGCACTTAAATCGATAGAAGATTGTGGTTAAATTATGTCGAGGACTTTCCAAGCATACATGCTTAACATCGTGATACGAAATTATTTTTATGGTCCATATAGTCCCAATATTTAAATCATTTATATCTGTTTAATATATGGCCAATTATGGGTAGTTGCACGAATGTTATACATTAAAACATGACCCTTTGGGACGTGTCTTTCGTGAAAGCTTTAACAGGCTGATATAAGCTTTTAATTCTTTACACACAAAAATTAGCACTGCGTCCTGGACATTTTTTCGTAAGAAAAAGCTCGAGCTTTAAGTTGGTTAATTTATATGATCCTCGATTGTGGTACTAAGCCCAACTATTTAGTGCTGCTAGACTAATCACATTAAACAAAATCAGTATCAACTGGAACATTAGAAGTGAAACCGTGGCTCAAGAGATTACATTTCTATGCAAGAGATAGAGGGGAAGCAGTACCGTATAGTGTGGATTGAGCTTAATCACTTCAATCGATAGAAGCATGAAGCCAAAATATGTCGAGTACTTACCTAACATACCTGCTTATCATCATGCTACGAAATTGTTCTCCAAACTTTTAACCTTTTTCATTCCAACGTCATTCCTATTGTTGGTCCAAAGAGTCTGTAAAATCACCTACTGAAGGTTCCATCACTAAAAAGTCTGGCCTATATTCATATTGTTATCTCATTGCACTTATGAGTAAAACATTGCTTACAGCATACCATATATCAACATCTCAAAGCTTTTGTCTTATCTGCAAGAGAGTTAGGAGTACGCTCTGAACGCTAGATCGGTCCAATGCTATAAGTCTACCAGTAAGAGGTCGAAACCACTAAATACAATTTCCGCTATTGCTTTCCTGTTTAGTGATACAGCTTTCCTACTGTCCCTGGCCATTTAAGTGGTCAGTTTGTGGAGAGAATATATATGACAGGAACACAAGTGCCTAACCGTTTCTGGTACCACAATATGCAGTGAAAATACCCAGCACAGTATATATTGTCGATATCTCTTATACACGTTTCCTCGCATATCCATGTGACTGATAAACCAGTTATGTCTGATATCATTCAAACTTCCGATTCGAGGTTATTGTTTCCCAAATAATGTCTAATGCTTCAGGATTGCAATACTAATCGGATATTTATGTTGATGATTTGTAGTTTATGACACAAATGGCTTTCTTCCTATGCATCCTATGCAAGATAAGTACCGTAGAGTATCAAAATAGGCCAAATATACCTCATCATGAAATTAAATTGTTTCGAGCTTTTTCAAGCTTTTTACTTAGTTGTCATACAATATATTCTCCATAAGTCCAATTGTTCGTCCAAATAGTCAAAAAATATTTATACTCGATCCACTGTGACGTGTCTATCGTGGGAGCTTTTATGTGCTGTTATAAGGTTCTAATTCTATATAAATAAATTTTCGCTCTGCTTCCTCGAAATTTGCTGAGTTCACAATCTCATTCCAAGTCTTTAGTTGTAGAGTGTCGGGTCCATGTGAATTGCATAGTTCAATAAATTTCGATTGGTGGTGTCCGTGTCCAAAGTTACAGCTCTAACTAATCGATCAATTCCGCAATATACTTGGACAGTTTTACCCATGTGGCCACTTGCATACAGGAGGGTTGACGTCCTTTACAAATATGACATCAGTGACCTTGGCGTTTTCTCGACCCTGTTCGAAGCTTCATTGTTTTATTAGTAGTTCAGCTTGATCCATGAAATTCGTTGGTCAGAAATCGTGTTGTAGCTACTACAGGCACAACGTCAAGTTTTTTGTGATTTTTTAAAAGCTTTGATAGTGCTGCTGGTGACTTCAAATAATTTGGGTATAGATGAAATCGACGTTATACCTCTAGAACATGATACATCAGTTCTAGCCTCAGTTTTTAAAAAAATCTCCCAATATTGGCGACTGATTGAACAGCATGCAAAAGGGTAGTTCAAGACTGGTGTCATTTTACAAAAATGTAGCCGGTCTTTGTCTGGAACGCGATGGTCACCGAATATTTTTCAAACCTGGTTTTTGTTTTCTATAGTGATGTGTGTCATTTGTGCAAGAAAACAAAAAAGCTTTGGGATAATTATCGAAATGTGCTTCAGAATATTGTTATGTTTTTTATACATTTTGCCCTTCATATCATATATGGAACCACAGGGGGTATCGTAGAACGAATAAACGAATGTATGATAAGGTTTGGCAAAGCACCGTGCCATGCACTACAACAAAGTGGAAAACCGAAGAACCAAAGGTTTCATAAAAATTATTTTTGCCTCCAAACTCATTACACAACTACCCGATCTAATCGAATTATCCCAATTCCGATTCCCTGGTACATACACATACAAACCAAATTAATTTTTATACGTTTAACGTTCAAACACAAAAATTTGCCAAAAAATCTGAGAAGGTGGAACGGGAGTGAGTATACACATAAAATGCCGTCTGACAAATTACTACTGTGTACCAATATATGTTTGTGTTGTTGTTGTTGTTGCTGCTGCTGCTGCCAAATTACCATTTAGCTTTTCATATTCCAACATTAATCAGTCAAATTAAGTTAAGTCAATTGAACGTAACAAACAAAACGGAACGGGCAAATATGTAGCAAAAAGGCAAATTTATGATTTAACGAGTTGAAATAGAGAGTCAATAAATTAGTCGAATCGGATTTTTTTGTTTATTTGTGTACTGCTGCTGCTGCTGCTGCTGCTGCCATCCGACATACGAAAACATAAAAAAATTCTGTTAATTAACTGACGACTGACTATATATAAAGGATATAGTGTGTGTGTGGGTTCGTATACAGAAATTATATAAAATAATTTAATTAAAATTTGATTTTTCGAAAAAAATCAGTAAAATAAATACAAAAAAGTATTAATTTAATTTTTTAAAAAAATATTTAATTTTATGTGAGCTTTTTGCTAATTGAACATTTAATACAGCCATACACACACACGAAACGACAAGACTTCAATAACTACCTCGGAAAAATTTTAGTGCTTAATTCGACATTAACGGGTAAAAGCTCTATGACTATCAATAGGAAGCTCAAAGAGTAATCTGTTCGAAACTCTATTGTATCATGGATAACTGGAAAAGCCAGTAACTCTATTATATATTGAGGCAAATACATGAACTGAGTGACCAAAACCGCAATGAATTAGATCCTGGTAAATAAAGGTCACTTAATGCTCAAGAAAAGTGTTTGACTACTAGACTCGGAGTACCTGAAGGTAATTTTGTTTATGATTTCGGGTCTACCTCAAAAACTTGGAACAAAAGGCTGAAAAATAAGGCCAGGGTATCTTAAGGCGGATAAGAGTAGCCCTAGCTTGCTCAAATATACAAAAAGAGTTAAGATCCTCTTGGGCAATCTGTTGTGAAGAAATTAGTAGTCTACCTGCTGGAACATCAGGAATAATAAGTGAAAATTTAATGTCCACCCAATAGCAAGCTTACTTCCTCTAAAATATAATTATGCAACCTTCTTCTTGCTACCCATTTTCCGGGCTTTAATACCATTGTAACCAACAATACTGGTTCAGTCACTCAAGATTTGGTTGGACAAATTAATCGTAAGATTCTGCGTTGCAGTGTTGTTCTCTTTTGACCTGATGATTTCTCCACAATCTTGAAGCAGAAGTAAAGTAATTTTTATTCCCATAGCTGGCAAGTCGGACGAAATACCGAACCCAAAGCGTTTCGGCCTATTTGTCTGTCATCAACTTTTCTGAAATATTTAGAAAGGATTGTTGATAGGTATCGAATCCACGATCATCAGGTGGATTGAATGTATACTGCTATCTCCCATTGTGATGTATGTGAGGTTGAGGATACCTTTATTTCGATCAAAGTTTCCAGAGTACATCCACAGGGAGGTGTAATTTTATCTCTGTTGCGGATTTAGATTCATCGCTCAGGCGCTGGAGGTCTAGTTCTGACAGCGACAGCATCTGAATGTCATCAGATTTAACCCAACACTTCTCATTACAGAACTGTGGTGTCTAGTAAGGTTTACATTTGAAACGGACTTGGTTCACACAGACTTGCTCAATTAGATATCGGAATCGCTTGGCTTAAGGGACTATATTTTTTTGTGATCGTAATAATATCCTTAACTCCTAAAACCAGTTCTAAGTGTCTATACTTGGTTTTTCTACTTACTGGTCATGGTCGTTTCATTAGCCATCTTTGTCGTATGGGACTTATCAGTGGTTAATCAGCAACTATGTGGCTTTCGATCGCATCAGTTTCCTTGTTTTTAATTCTAGGAATATTTCCGTATATCCATGCAACTCCAGTTTGCTCAGGGATGCAATGTTGGTGTGACTCAAGACTTCTATACTACTCGACTACAGCCAACAGTATTTGTTATGGACATCAGTATCGTCGACTAATGACTATCATTTCTGAAACGTGGCGTCACAGTAAAAACTGGCTTTATTCGGAAGATTAAAATCTGGCGTGATTTTAATCTTCCGAATATTACTTGGTTATCGACTGCGGTTTGAAACGCCTTGAAAATCGTTCTGTAGATTGAAGAGGAGTCATGCTCTAATCCACAAGGATTTGAGCTTTTATTAACACTAGAGAGTGAAGCTTGGTTTGGCTTCTTCTAGAATAATACGAAATACCAATTATTTCAATGGTAATAATGGCCAGGAGTTTACTCAACTATAAGGTTGACCAAATTATATCTCTACATGATCCCTATGCTTCTTCCAATCAAAAGTTCTTCGATTCAATGGCTCTCGGATTCAAGACAACAGCTATATGTGATCCCTAGTCTCAGTCAAGTGGATAAACTCTAAAGATTCAGATCGTTGACCATTCGTATCCGAGGTGCTTGCCTGATCTTGAAATGACTTACATTGTGAATTAAAACGTTTTTTGCCACACGATGATGATTCATATATGCGGCATCACCGTATACCAAACCAAAATACATATTTTATATTCCAGGTCCATCATCTTGTTATACCGATATAAGAAGCAACGATAACTTAATAATACAGATTAAAAGGAAATAATTGAAAAACAAACTTGAGTTCGGAAAATCCTTTTTGATTATATTGACGGGAAATTAGATCACTTGAAAATTCATTCCACGGATATTGAAACAACAATAACTTTTGTATTTGGTTAACTCAACAACCACCCCGGCAGCCCTGTTTTGTTAACTCCCGGTTTATTATATTGATATAAGGATAGCACAGACACAAACTAAATAAATTTATTCCATTTTCTTATATATACGAAAGTATATAAAAGAAAACTCTTTTGAGTCACACACACACACATAATAGAAAGAAAATCATCCATTCAACAAGTTGTTTTTCCTTACAACAACAATAAAAAGAAAAACATTTTTGTGTTACCTTTTTTGTCTTGTTGAATTATAATATGTTCGTATTTGAACAACCCCAATTTTCTATATAGAGTTGAAACTCCCCAATGACACCATCAGCGATGGGGGTATAAATTGAAAAATGTATATACGTTGAGTGGAAATAATATTTTCCCAAAAATTCTGTATTCGGCTTGAGATAAAACAAATAAAAATTGAAATGTAAATTGTGAAGTGCGTGGATTGTTTCAATGATGATGATGATGATGATGATGATGACAAGGACATGGTTTATTGATCTCTTACATGAATGCATTAAAAATTAAATCGATGTCATGGGAGTTCGGAGTACGAGGTGCGTAGATATATCGTATGTATTATTATATGAATTATTCCCTTTGATTCGACGTGAAATCAGGGCTCATCAATTTCGCTTCTTCATTTCATACATCATTTAAGTGTGTATCGATGTTAATATATGTAAGACGTATTTCGCGATTATATATAATTAATTGATTAGCATAACACGTTTGAACATTGATAACTTTGCTTAGGGGTTGATTTTGTGACTTGTGATGACGTTACTCTCTGAGATCGGCTCTAAAAGATATTATCTCACAAAGGGTTCAAAAACCGAAGATGGAGAGAGGGTAGGGATGTCTGGTCATAGAATTGTTCTTTCAAAGACACTGCGGGCACGTGTTATACCATAATCCTCTTGGACCTATACTATGAAGTTCCAAGTCGCTGGACTATTTTTCTCTGACGTTTAGAGTGGCGTTTGGTTGCCACTTGTCTCTGAATGAGATGAGTGAGACGAACTAGCGTGACATGGTACAACTCTTCAACTGCTACCGAAAAGGGCAAATTTGGCCGTTAAGGCACTCAAGACTGTGCTTAAAAAGGAGGCAGTACAACACCGTCTCTTAAAGTGTAGCAAGGCAAGTCTGGCCAAAGCTGGACTTGAAACGCTCAAAGACACTGATCTTCTACGAAAACGAGTACTAAAAATGATCGAGGGCTGTGGCGCACAAAAGCCATGCATTTTTGGATAAATTCTTAATGGACTGCCTGTCTGATTTCGAAAACTGTAAGGTGCGAGACTTATCACGCTACATAAGTAACACAAACTGATTCTCATAATGGTAATTGGGAAATAAGATTCTGTGGTATCACAACGGACCGTCGTCGGTCTAAGTGTGTTGTAGCAGCCACTCAACTCAACCTAACCTAGCCTAACACTCATAAAATAGACACCAAGGTACACTGGAATCTTGTAGGACGTAATGCAAACCCTGATGAACTTGCTCCCGAAGGTGCTTTGCGAGGCAAAACTGTTTATAAAAACTACGAGGGCCATTAAGTCTAGAGATACTGTTGAGTCCAGAAAACACTGGAGACGGGAAGAATGAGACTACTGAGAACTTGCTCGCGAAGGTGCTGCTTTGGTAGGCAAAATTAGTTATATAAATTGCGAGCGACAAACATTTAGCTCATCGTGGGGCATAATCTACGTCATTGAACTTATGGTGTCAGCTGTCATGTTTCGACCAAATCAGCTGTCATTCCAAGTAAAATGTACACCATACAGCACCGTTCTATTGATGGTTTAAACAGGAGCTTAAATGGTATAAGGCTTGTATATTGTAACGAACAGCAGCCATAAAGTCTCTTGGACCCATACCATTAAGTCCAAAATGGTATGAGACTGCCTCAATACAATGCATCAAGTAACAAACACAAACCGAGAACATTGATATAGGCACCAGGGCACATTGGAGTCAGATCTAATGAAACTCATTCTGGACAAGCTCGTCGAATCGAGCCAAAGAAATTCACCAGTACTTGGCAAACCTGTGTTGAAGCTTTCAATCGGTTTTTCATGAACTATTGAAATATAATCTGGAATTCGCTGCCAGCATCTTCAAACCCTAGATGAGTATCCGGTGAGCACCAAAGACTTATTCAAAATCATCGCAAAATGCAAGTAATTCTGACTGATAGATAAACTCTGGCATGAATGGCACCAACCGAACTGGCAATTTTTTAACTGTCGTGGCTGCAGAAATCACGACGGCTTAAAATGTGCATGACTGAAATATATGGTGGTACCATGCCCTTTTCAAAAGTATTGCAGTATGCTAACTACCAACCCGACCTTCTTAGTTTTGTCGAAACCCGGCCACGACTCGTCTCAAATTCAATAATTTCGATACGGTCTGATTGAATTTGACAAAAAATTCACCAACTCGAGATCGATTTATATTCGACATATCGGTACTGCCTGATTATATCAATCAACCACAAACGGAAAACAAATGACATAAATTAAAAATGAAAATGCGTTACCATTAAATTTTCAATTTTCCCAAAAAAAAAAAAAAATTAAATTAATTTACAAAATACAAATTACTGTCAAAATGCTGTATGCATGTTGTATGGTATCGGCAACAAGTGAATATATGTATACTGTTTTAAGATTAGTTCCACCCGTACTTAATAAGATTAGTGCGCTTATGACCTTGAATACATCACACTTATCGATCCATCAATTAGTATCTCAATTGAGTATACATTTCAGCATGACGAAAACGTTAACAATATTTCCATTTAAATTGTCGTGTGACCTATTCTGCTTCGAAACCTCCTGGGGTGGTGAGTCTCGCGACCGCCATAAAATTCTGGTACCGTTTAACATTTTTTTTTTGACCAGAAAAATTCTTCGAATATTATTTTGTCGACTTTCCTTTCAAAAAAAAAAAAAATTCTTTCTCTAGAATTCCATAAACAGTTTTTGTTCCCATTCTTTGGGTCGCGTGTAGTAAAAATCCGTAAAATTTGGGCATCCGAACTTCTGTACACATATACACATACACCAATATGTCGATCTATTGTTTGTTTATATAGAGTGAAAGGTCCTAATTTTATGATCATTCAAGTCGACGAATATTTTTCTTCTCGCATATAAGATTTTATGATCCGATTGTAAAATGTAAGAACAACAACTAAACGTACACTAAACGTATATACTGGTGTTGGTTTGCCTAAAACAACGTCTTTGTACATTTGACTACCAGAAATTCGGTTTAATAAAATTATATGACTTTTTATGGTTGGTCGGTTGTATATATGTGACGACATTACGACCTCTATGTACAGAGAAATTTTGGTTCGTTAGAATTCGATACACTTATGTGTGTTTCAACTATATGGATCAAATACTATTTTTTTTGGTTCAATTGGAGTAATCATCAAAACGACTGTTTACAAGGACATCAAATTTACCATGAAATCGTATGATAATTTCGGTCACACGTATATCGAGTCGTTTATGCAAGTACTTTGTCGACTATATCGATTTGCTATACATGACGACGACGTCTTAATCGAATAGTGTTTAGCCCGACATGCCTGATTTTTATTCTCAGAACAACTAAATCTAATTTACCATATAGACTTAACAAGAGATTGCGCTAAGAGTAATCTTTAGATTTTAACCGGCACTAGGTTATGTGGCAAGCGTCAATGTTAGAAAATCTTAGCTAATTAGTCGCTGAATATGCCCAAATTGTTCTTCTTCAGTCGTCAATATCAAAAAAAAAAGTATTCGAATACTGACCTCTCTTGGACTAGTGGAAGAGGCGAACAAGTAGTGCAAAATGGGAAACAAAACCTATACCTTCCGAAGTAACACCTATAATTCGCCCCAAAATGGTTATTTGGTCATATTTAACAGACAGATATAGTTACAGCTCTTGCTACTGACATACCAGTCTCGATGAATATTTTTGAATTGGATATTCTTAAGAATATATTCGGTACCAGCAACATACAAACATTTTTCTATATAAAAGCTCTCGAAAATATGAATCTCAATTTGGTGCATTAAGCTCAGGCATAAATAAACTGGACACCTACTAAACAAAACTAAACGCTCAATATTGTATCATTTAATATTTTAACTTATCTAAGAATAAAAGCTCTAGAACATAGATTAACAAAGCTTTTTATGATTGTCTAAATTTAAGCTTATATAATGAAAGCTTTCATTTTTAATACTAAAACTGTACATTGCTCCGAATCTATCCGATTTGATTCTAATGAGCTTTTGATCTGAACTTTTTCATTTTTAAATCTGAACCAGAACTGTGAATCTGGTGACATTTTCTACCGAGAAAGCTTTTATATCTTGATAATTGTGTATGAACTTTCAACCTTTTTGGATTGTAAAACCAGACCAGTTGTTTTTCTTGAAAGCTTCCAGTACTAGTGTTGATGTCGGAACGCGACTTTAGTTTCATCCTCAGTCGGCTTATTTATTCTGTATTGGTGGAAAGCTGATTAGCCCGTACTGTTAACTAAAAACCGCTATAGGTAAATACTAGTGAGCTTTTCGGTCACACTTTTACATTTTCGGATTTGAATCGAGACTAATCTGGTAACATTTTCACGTTATGATCTTAATAGGATCAATTATCCTGAGCGTGTATGGTCCCAGGCCATTTATTTTGGTCCCAGGCCATTTATTATTTGGCACGCTTTCTTTTCAGGAGCAGCGTTAGT
This sequence comes from Tipula lateralis, assembly GCA_963932295.1. Lineage (NCBI taxonomy): Eukaryota > Metazoa > Arthropoda > Insecta > Diptera > Tipulidae > Tipula > Tipula lateralis. The sequence goes on along the minus strand of OZ010738.1, from coordinate 180,224,789 downwards.
CCGTATTCGCTTGTCAATGCTATTGCTAATGTTATACGGCCTCTTGGTTTGGTTACCTTTCAAAGTAATACCTTAAATTGGTTCGGACCGTTCATGTGGTCACATTTTGGAGACAAATATAGTTACAGTTCTTAAAATGACATACCCGTCTCGGTTAATTTTGAATTCAGCCAACTACAAGAATTTTCTATATGAAAGCTTTAAAAAAGCTCTAATTGATTCCATTTAAGTGCATTAAGCTCTGACATTAATAATCATTTCAGAATAAATAAACTGAGAACACTCTGTCTAACTCTTAATTTTCCTAATAGCTTAAGTCGTGTATAAAATCTAAGATTAAAAGCTCTTATAATATTTAATAATTTATATTAAAAGCTCCAGTTTTGTCTTTTAAGTACAATAATAGAATTAACATTTTGGAACAAGTTCTGTTTTTAGCAGAGCTTTTCATGATAATCTAGGTTTAAGCTTATAATAACTTACATAAATGAAAGCATATACTAGTGAGTAAGTTTTGAGCTGATTTTTTTAAGATCCATTCTCGTATCCAGACGACCCGAGAATGGATCTTTTTAGTATTTCATTTCGTCCTTTTCGGGCTTTTAAACTATATCAGCTGTTCATTTTTAAATATTTCAAAATGAAAGTCGTAGCGAGATTTCATTTTCGTCTTCAGTCGGTTCAATACTTATTCATTACTCTACCCTAAATTCTAAATACGATACGACAGAAGAAGAGTAGAATACTTTCGTATGTGTCTCACCTGTATTGGTTTGGTTGTTTCTGAAGCGACATGTTGGTGCATTAAGCTTAGGCATAATTAGAGTGAAAATACTGCCTTAGTTGTATTTTTTTCTAAAAGCTTAAGTACCCACACAAAAAGCTCCGTATTCAATAATATTGTGAACCAAGTTTTATTTAAACTTATCTAAAAATAAAAGCTCAAACAATATCTAAGATTAAAAGCTCCATTTAGTCTTATCAGTACCATTAATAGTATTTTTATTTGAGGTTTTGAACATGTTATGTTAAAAGAAGTGCTTTTTACGGTTGTTCGGGTATAAACTTAAAATAACTTATATAAATGAAAAATTATACAAATGAGCTTTCGATATGTTTTTTTTCAAAACCACACAAAAAGCTCCATATTCAATAATATTGTGTACCAATTTTCATTTAAACTTTCTAAGAATAAAAGCTCCAACGATATCTTAAGATTAAAAGCTCCAATTTAGTCTTATCAGTACTATAATAAGTTTTTGAACATGTTCCGTTAAAACGCGAGCTTTTTACAAATTTTTAGGTTTAAGCTTAGAACTTTTTTTATGAATGAAAGCTTATATCAATGAGCTTTCGAGAGAAATTTTTTGATTATTGGATATGAAAATAATCAGGGACATTTTCAAATGGTATAAATAGATTTCCCAATATAATTGTTTTCCTTATAGGATTGTTTAATCAAACTCCGTTGTTCTCTTGTAAGTATTCAGTTGTGTGACTCTTGTCTACTGGTTTGGTTGACTCTGTAAATGGCCATCCTATATATCACTAGCTACCTCTTCCATTGTGTTAAAGCCACTCTTCTCGCGTTCTGGTGACGTCGATCCTATATCTTTTTCAACCCTCAAAGGTGACCAAGGTACTCTTTCACTGTTTCAGTGGAGTCTAATATCTCTCTAACGTTTTAGTTTTCGTTTAAGTACAAAAATATAATTCCAACCGAAAACATTTGGTTTACACAACACACATCCCAAAATGTATCATATTCCATGCATTCGACAGACATACCAAAATTTGATGCAACAAAATTCACATGACCTTACCCTTTAGGTTACACATATATGTGTATATCGTATCCATAAATCGGTTAGGATTTGTATCCGTATATTGTTCGTACTATTATCCTCTTCATGCGTCGTATCAGATAAAATCTTTCGAACATCTAGCCCCGTCAAGTACAATATTCGATTTGATTTTGCTCCCTATATACGTTTTCTAAAATCTAATATATAGATCTACCCTTGCAGTATATATATGTGTATAAGATAAGAGCTCTATCTCATGTATACTGTACGTATATGTACAGTAAACATTGGCGTCACATTTCATCGAATTTCGCGCACCAATGCCCTTTTTGTTCGAAACTTTTTATTTTACTTCTTTTATCGTACAACCAACTATTATTATTATTTTTGCATCATGATCAAGCCCTCAGGATAATCAGAATAAATAAAAACATAAAAACTGGGAATTTATATTGTGTATATATAGTTTGAGTAGGGAATCCAAAACTAGGAAGAATATATACTATATACATACATGTATGTTGGATGCAGGCATAAAAAACTACTGTGTGTACTGTGAAGAGGGATTCACTTCTCTGTTTATAGTTGTTGTATGCACAAAACTATATAACAAAGCAATTATTACGATTTTTGCTACTACTGGATGCTGGGTACACACTCGTATGTATACATAAATAAGGTAAGGTAGATATGAGGATTTAACATTTGTTCTACGCTAAAGTCGGGCATATGTATTGCAATTAAGCGCAGCCATGTCCAATATATGTTCATCGTACCATGTCCAACACACACACACACTCATATGCAGACGTATAGTAAAAATAGTTTTAAATAATCCCTTCCGTAATACTTTGATCTTATATACGTACTCGACTCAACTTCCAAAAGTTAAATTTTTTATTTATATTCTTGAGAAAAAATTAAGAGATAATGACAACAACAACAACAACAACATCGCAGCCTTCACAACATTAGTTAAGACGACGAAAAAAAATGGTTAAGTTGTGAATTAATGAGATGGATTAACATTTTCTTCGTGTGGCATGTAAGAAATTTGGATGGGTGTGTGTGTGTGCGAGAGTGAAAATTCCAAAAATATTTTTTATTTTGATGCAATGGAAAATGAAGATACGATAAGAAGATGAAGACGGTAACGAAGAAATCATAAAATTATAATGGAAAATTTATTTTTAAATCTTGAGATGTACGAGCGCGGCGCATATATATATATAAATACAAGATAAAGAGATGAAAATCACCCTTTTCCATTTATATACACGAATTTTTAACAGTTTGACATATTGTTGTTTGAATTTTTGGTGTCTTAAAATAATATTTCGTTTTCTTCGTTGTGAGTGATGTACATACTTTAAAAGAGATCAATTTACGTATGTAGATACATATAAGGAGGCTGTGATGTTTAAAAGGAATATTTAAATGGGTTATTTGGCAAAAAGTATACTGAATACGGAAAACTGTTTGAAATAAATCAACGCAGACATAATGGATATGTAAATGTGTGTAGGGGATCGGAAGACGTTTATCTACAGGTGAACTGTATGTAATTGGTTTATTTGTGTATATAAGATGTATATTGAGACTCTTTTCCATAAAGACATCTCTAGTAGAATTGAGTACGCGTATATACCAACGATACCAAGCTCTTTGGTTTGTGATGGTTAGGGCCACATAAGAACGATGGGCAGAAATCTCATCATTTGCTAAATTCTTACAATAACTATCCGATTCGGATGAGAGACGTATAGGCAATTCCAATTCATTCCATTGATAAATGCATATCAGCCTCGGTACCACTTTTAACTTGATCACTCTCTGATACTGTCGTTGCCTCGATGATATGCTGATCTTGTTTCTCATGTCTTTTGCTCATGTCTCTCCTAGATTTGAACCCGGAAAACGATCTTACTCCATAGAATATCATAGTAATTATGTCAGCCTGAAAAGTTTTTTCCTCAGGCTTGATTGGCCTTTTGTGTCATCTACGGTCAGATGTATACTCTCAAATATGGATTGTGATCCGAAGCAAACGAGTCCATGGAGAGAGTATGAAGGACAGCATCACACATCAAAGAACAGTTTGGATAGGATGTGGTAAATGGTTATTATCTCAAAAGAGATGTGGTCTTAAGAGATAATAACCAATTTATCAGCCAATACAAACGCCGCCTTTAGAGCCTTGCTGTCAGAGAGGCTGCAGATACGATGATATCTGATCTCTCGGTCATGATTCTTGGAATAAAGTAAATATGTAATGGGACAGATACAATCCCAAAAACTGCAGCCACTGAACTATCCAACTTCATATTCCCACTTTTTTATTTTATTTATGTAGCAACCTCCTGCACATTGCATAGCTCCATGCCAGCCTATAGTACTGACATGGACAATGGGACGGCACACTGACTCTTACCTCAACTGGGTCTCAGATGAGTCCATCTCATACGAGTTGTGATTGGGAGTAAAATTGATCTACTCATTAGGTTGATGTTAGCAAAACCCTGAACGGTTAGATAATTATTTAAGTGTGATGCTGATATCAACAGTAAAAGGATAGCGATAATTAGTATTCAGAAGTCGGATGATACCAATTGACCAACTAAAGGCAATAAGTACACACTGTGTTCAGAATATACTTGCATTTCGTTGTTCTCATTCTGCCGGCGCTTCATTCCAATTTTACACAATCCGAATTCTTAAAGGAGCTTGATCTATCCATTCTTGTCTTGAAATCATAGAGGAGTGACCTTGTTTTACTCACTCGATCTCAAGTTAGGTTGTATTCTACATAAAAAATATGTAATACCGACCATAAATCGATTTTTCAAATACAGGCGTGGGAAACATATTATGTATTTGAGGCCGAAATAAATTCCAAATTTGTGGTTGACTCACTCGCCGGTTATTAAATGTCATTGAATAAAAAATAAAAAAAAAGAGATAGGTTTGGTTCTCGGATGTGTAAATGGTTTAGGGAATAGATACCGAGCTTTCAATCAGGGCGAGTAGAGATGGTATGTGTCTAATAAAATATACTCCACGTAAAAATTTGAATATCGAGACATTATGTATAATTTTGAAATTTTAATGCCATTATAAAATTTTAATCACTTTTCTATCACCTTTGTCAATATTTATCATATTTATCACTTTGTCACATATGAGATTATAAATTGGCGGATGCTGACCATGTTTTAACAGATTCTTAAATTCAATAATTTACACTCCGATAGAGCTCTTAAAGGATCTATTTATTCTTGTGTTGAGGACATACCCAAGTAACCCTATCAGGCGTGATGAACATATTGCGGCGTTTTGAGACCGAAATAAATCCCAACTTTGGTAGAATCACTCGCCCGATCATTAAAATTGCATATAAATAATAAAACATAGATGATTCTACTCGGATAGGTAAAACAAAATACTTAAGGGGATAGACACCTTGCTTTCAATAAGGGCGAGTAGCGACGGTATGTGTCTAATATAATGGGTATACTCCAAGTAAAAATTTGAATATAGAAAAATTATGTATCTTTTTAACACTTACTGTCATTATAAAATGTTGATCACTTTTGTATCACCTTGGTCAATATCTATCACTTTGTCGCAAATGAGATTTTATATTGAAATTAATTAAATTTATTCTGACAATGTTTAATCAGAGATAATTTCTAAGTTCCAATAATTTACACTCCGATAGAGCTATTAAAAGGACCTACTTATTCTTGTGTTGGATACATAAGGAGATAACACTTTCAGGCGAAAGGAAGATACTGTTGTGTTTTGAGGCCGAAATTTCAATTTCGGTAGACTCACTCGCCCGGTCAGTAAAATCTGAGCGAATAAATAATGAAACAAAAGAAGTTGTTCACGGAAAATACTTTAGGGGATACACACTTGGTTACAATCAGGGCGATTAACGACGGTCGATGTCTAATAAAATGGGTATACTCCGAAAAACGCAAACTTTATATAATTTCGAACACTTACTATCATTATATTTTACAGTCACTTTTATATCACCTTTGTAATTATTTATCACTTTGTCACATTTTTTTTTATAAAAAAACCATTTTTAATTTTTATAAAATAATTTCATTTTAAATATATATATATATTTTCTATATTTTGTTTTCGTATTTGTGTTTTAAATTAAATTATAATAAAAATAATAATAATAATAATTATAACATAAAAAATAATAATAATAATTTTAAAACTATTATAATATTACACTACGCATAAAATTACTTATTTATAATAGATATTTTTTTTTAAAAACTATTTACTAAATAAAATATTAATTTAATATTTACACATTAAAAATTAAAATCACATTTTTTATCAATCGCGCGCCATTTTGTTTTTTTGAATCACATTTTTTTTTTGTTTAAATTAACTGTTAACTTTCAACGGTTTTAATACAAAATTTAAATTTTGTCGCCGGCTTCAATCAATATGGTCGCCATACTGTTTTCGCTTGCGGTATTGTTGCCGATTTTAGTTTTGTTGTCGATTCCGTCGATTTGGTAACAGATTGTGGTGTTGTGTGCTCATGTATTGGTTTCTTGATCGATGGCGCTTTCAATTCGCAACGCAAACGTGGCGGCGGTTTAATATCGATCGCATGCTCAATCGATTCCGATTTAATGTGGTGCTGCTGGTGATGGTGATTTTTATTCGACGTATTATTGTTATTATTATTATTGGTTTGTATGGCCGGCCGTATAATCGGCACGAATGCCGATTTAACAACATCGATTTGTTCGTCGTCCGATTCGTGCCCCTCGTCCGAACTATTGTTTAGTATCGAGCTGGTGTTCTGCGATGTTGCATTGTTGCTAGTCGGTGTTGGCGATGTTGACGATGCGGGCGATAAACGTAGTATTAGGGCATCGGTCGATACATGATTGTTACGATTGTGATGTTGGCGTAAGGCGGAAAAGTCGTAAGGCAGGAATGGAGTTTTGTGCAGGAGCTCGGGATGGGCACCAAATGCGAACTGTGGCAAGTATGGTGGTGGTATTAGGCTTGGATGGACGTTTGGCAAAAAATCGTTCGGTAATCCTAGACCAGCGACCGCACTCGGTACCAATCCAGGTGGTGGTGGTGGTGGTGGTGGTGGTGTATTATTACTACTATTGATCGATGACGTTAAATTCGATGGCGATGTTGTTGTTGGCGAACCTTTATTAAATAAACAAAAAAGAAAAACAAAATATTAGTAAATTGAATTTCCGCAATACACGAGAAAAATTTTCTTTATGATGTCCAATGACCTCGAGAATTTTCTTTTTTGATCGTTTTACAAAAAAAAAATATTTTTGCGGTTTTTCAAAAAAGAAAACACAAATGATGTCAACTACGTTATTATACTTTACAGTACTGATCGTCTGTATGGAACTCACCTTTTGATATATGTGATAGTGATGGATCGGCCGCCGGATTAGACGGCATACTCGTAGGTGGCGGAGGTGGTGGTGGCGGTTGTGCTGTTGGCACGGGAATCGTTGTCGGTTGGTGTGGTCGGAAATAGTCCGGCCATGCGTAACTCATGTACGCCGCATCCAACCATCCCGCATTTAGCATGAAGGGGTTAAAACCTCCCGGGTGTCCATACGCAAAATCTATAATAAAAACATATATATGTTTAGTATATTGACTACAGAACATGTGTGTATACTCTCGCGGTGAAACATCACACACGGATGACGTCACTGGCGACATTGTATACTCTTATATCGGCGCCTTTCTTAGACATGTTTGTTTACATCAAACTGTACACATCAAACTGTTATTTTTATTTGGTGTCAAAACCGAACGAAAAAAAAATATATAACCCCGCGGGATTATAAAAATCCGTCTAATGTAAACAAACCGAGTATTAAATAATAAAAAAATAAAGAAAAAATCTTACTTTGTTTAGATCGTGGTTCTCGAGGTCCATCAACTGTTACTTTAATCGCTTTTGTATATGTTGCAATTTGGCTCGGATACGTACTAATCGTGATCGTGATCGAAAATGATTTGCCTCGTCCACTTCGTCCAACGAAGCGCAAATCATTAAACTTGGCCACTTGATTTTTCATAATTGCCGTACAATTACGTAGCTCGGCGTGGAAATTTTCATCATTGCCCGCTTTAATCGTAACGATCGTACCGTCTTGAACATCGTCGAGGGCGACGACTTTAAAAGCGCACGGTAGTGATTTATTTGATCGCCAGTGTGTTGGCAGCGCCGAGCATAGAACAGCTGGCGATCCGGTTTGTACAAGCTCGCCATGATATTCCTGGAGAACTTCGTGCAAATTTTGATACATATCGGCCATCGATGGTGGCATACCGGCGAGTACGGACGACTGGGGCGGTGAGTTCGATGCGGGCGGTGTTGTATTCGGCGATTGGCTCGATGGTAGGTGCATTTTAACTAATCTTTTTTATTCACTTTACTATATAATATATATATTTTTGTGGTCACTATTGAATTTATAATTTTTGTCACTATACAAATTCTCACTATTTATTCATATTTTATATATTCACTTAAAACTATTTTTATTTATTTTTTGTGTTCACTTTAATCCAATAATATTGTGAAAATCGGCGGTCGCGTAAATCTTATAATTTGTAATCCAAAAATAAATTTTTCACTCAAAATATTTTTTTTTTCTACTAAACTCGTGTACGTGCTTCAACCACAAAGTCTGAGATCAAACTGGATATTTAAAAATTTTTCGTCTCAAACGTCGAGATCGTCTTAAAATTTTGTTGTTAGTGTAATTCTCAACCCTACTACTATTTATTTTTTTGTGTGTTTCGTTTTGCGCTTGTATTTGTACTCTCGATTGGTAGTGGTTTCTCCCTACTTGATACGAATGAGTGGAAACGATACAGAATTGACGTAATAAAAAAATGTGTTCTACCCCCACCATAAATCGGTTGTATTTTTATTTTTTGGTAGTATTTGTGGCGAATTTGGTTTTTATCACGTCGGTGTGGGTAATAATAAAGGGGATGAATTGGTACTATATCTGTATGTATGTGTTTCACGATGCAGAGTGGTTTCATTCTTCCAAAAACATTAAAGCAGTCTTCGGCCAATTTTTTTTCCAAACAAGTATTGTTGGGCCCTACGATTAGGCGCCCGAACCAAAATAAAAATCGGCCACTTCACAATGAAATCGACTGTAATTTTGTATCGGAAAAAAATCCAACCGATTTTTTTTACTGTCGTGCTTTCATGGGGAACTCATCGATGGTAAAAAAAAATTGCGTTTGCTAGACAAAGACAGCGGATCGAATTAATCCCGGTGTCATTGTGTTGGTTTATACGAAATACGAGTTTTACAACACAAAAAAAATGTTAGGGGAATTTTTTTTTTATTATTTTATTCGTTCTGTATCACAGTATTGGTGTGGTTTTTACTTAAATTCTGTGCACAGATGGAAAAAAGAAAGAAAAGAAAGAAATCGAGGGCGGGAAATGTATCTGTGTACACAAACCGAACATAAAATAAAAAAAAAATACCGCCTACAAATAAAACAGCAACAACAATACGTCGGGAAAAAATCGGGGCTCTTCAAGGTATTTCTGTTTGTGCTGTGATTTTCTGTGTTTGTGGGTCTCCCGATATGTTTTGTTTTCCATTTTGCCACAATTTGGGAAAACTTTGGGAAAATATATACAGTGGTGGTGTATGTATAGTATATATACATACATATACATACACGCAAGTTACAATACCACCAAACGGTAGTAACGTGGTGTATTTTAGTGGTGAAAATCTCATCATCGATATACATTTTCTCCGCACCGCGCTCTCGTCACCACACACACCACCACCCAACAAAAAAAGGATACAAACCTCTTTTTGGATGAAATTTTTTTTTTTGTGCTTTTTTGCGTTTTGGTTTCCCGCGCAACGTTAACCTTTATACACTGAGTAGATTTTTTATGTTGGTTTTTCCTAGATTTTTATATTATGTACATACAGTTATAAGTGGAAGAAAAATCCGACATATATATATATAAGATGTCGTATATATACCCCGAAAAGAGGTGGTGGTTTTTGGTTTTCGGTTTATACGAGTATATATACATTTTTTGTGCTGCTGCGGGATTAACCCTATCACAAAATCGAATTTAAGAGATTTTTATTGCCTCAATTTTACTTTGGTTGAAACGTACCGAGTATAGTATATATGTACCGAGTAGTTGTTGTTTTTGTGTTCGAGCTGGGAAAAGTGGATTAAGTTTTTTATTGACTTGAATCGTAATCAAGATATGTACGTATATATACATATATAGACTATGGTGTGTGCGGAGAGTGTGCAGATCTGGCTTTAATATTTCCAGCATATATTGATCTGTGCGGTGTTCGTGATGGTGATGTTCAATATATTGTGGTCATGATGGATTTATTGCATCTGAGTAATCGATTTTGGTCTTGATTTTACTTCTGTGTTATTCTGATGTAGTTCTTGTGTTGACGACATTTCTTATATGACCACTCGAGGAAATATTGAAACGCAACAATAACTAATTGTCAGGTTCTACGAAACGGATATTTAATGAGCTTTCATTAGACATAAAACCTTTTTATGAGAGTGCAGCAAGGAACTAAACTGTTAGTCTAACTGTCACTCAACAGACCTTAACCTCAAATACTGACTGGAACAAAATGAGTAAAACATAGAACAATTTCTAGGTCGGAGCGGACTGGCTCCATAGAATAGGATGATATATGGTACAATGGACGTAGAAAGGCGTGTCTGAGATCATCTTGTTGCACAAAGCAACCTTACAGATGTGAGTCGAATTTAACCAGAACACACTGTTAAGTAAAGACAGTTCAACTTCTACATCGTTCAAAGATTAAAAACCTCTCCCGCATCCATTACCTACGAACCAAAAGAAAGAAATTTGCTGTTAGGTGCAGACCTTCGCGAAGTTGCAGGTGGGAATCTAGGGTGTTTAATAGTTGTGCTTTTGGGCAACTGAAAAATTAACCAAGTCTGGTTGTAAATATCATTTTAAGAATAATTTTACCCGGGACAATGATTGCAAGATGGTAATCTCATATCACGTCAGGGCCATTTTTAGCACCACGATGCTTATTCTTCAATTATCGCTTGGTGACTTACTGTCAGGCTTTAACCGAGTAAAAGAAGAAACTCAGTTAAAAACAGAGATTACAACTATTCTGAAAAGAATGAAACGAAGATCACAACTATTCCGTGTTCAAATCGGTTAACCCTCCTGAACGACATACAAGAAGAGGATCGTGAAACATACTAGGCATGTTTTGGGATCCTAATAATGATCATTTCTCAATATTAACATCTACCTGAGTTGACCTGATGTCAAAAAGTTACAAAACATTTAGTTGTAACTCAACTGTGGCCCCAATATTAGCTGTGAGAAATTTGTTACTGTACACAAGTCATGATCTCTCAAGATAGATAAGATAGCCTAGCAGACTTACTGATTTTGAACCTAATAAGTTGGTAGCATAACCATTTAGAATAAGAAATCGTGCTTAGATTACTGTACCGTAGGACTTTTGACCCACTAACTCTTAGCCATGCCAGGATAATATTGGATCTATTACATCCATTAAACAAATGACGTGGAGTATTTACTTTGCTTGAATTTTGGAATATCACTAAGAAAGAAAATCGATGTGCTAGGTCATTGGAATGCGTTCATCCCACAAGTAACCTTGCTGCGGCTCCAATTGTGCGCTGCTCAACGCTTAGTCAATCTTATAGAAAAGGCTACTACTGGACAGATTATATGATAGCTCTTCATTCAATTAGGTCTCCGCCCTCTAGATAGAAGTCCTATTTTGCAAACAGATTCAAAATCAAATCCTGCTGATATAATTTCAAGATTATGCTTTCCTGAATCTCCAATGAATTCTAATCTATGCTGGTTTGGACCATGTTTTGAATAATTCGAGTTTTTTGTGGTCATCGAAATTTTTTGCAACCACTAAATACAGAATCATTACGATATGTCGTCAGGCACAACTCCGGATTGAACAACAATCGATGGAAAATTTGCTACCTCAAAGCGTTAACCCTGCAGTACACCTAGAACCCTGCTTTAAAGGCAGTACACCTAGAATGCAGATGTTATATCTGCATCTTTCATCGGTGCATTTCGACGTTTTACAGCCATTCGTGGATTGTGCAAAACGGTATTTTCCGATAATGGAACCAATTTGGTAGCAACAAATTTTGAATTACAAGGATCATATAATCTGGAACTAGGCACCACATGGATCTCTACATTTTGATGGAATATATGAATCTCCAGTTAAACCTGACAAGTACTACCTTCGCCATACTTGAACTTCAAACATTGGTAAAATATGTGAAGTCTGTCTTAAATTCTTGTCCTACCACTCCAGTTACTGCAGCTCACAGTTTGGATGTTTTAATGCCAGTGAGTTGTACCTCAATTTGCTAACTCAGGTTAGCTTTCGTTTGTCGTCTTAAATGAATATAATCTATTAAGCATATAAGGTTGTGTCTAAAGTACACTACCAGACTTAATACTGCAGAAAACCACTTGCAAGGCATTCTCTCAAAGAACTCGTTAGGTTCAATAACTCAGATGAATCAGCATCTCTTAATAGTCTCAATATTTCTAACAGTGGCATCCAACATAAATAGGATTCAAACCATACCAATAAACAAGGTGCCTATAACCTCTTATAATGTCATCACCATGGATGAGGAACTTATGCCATTGGTTCTGCCAGAATGAGTCAACTTTGATTGTGACCTCATTGTTGAAGTGTGATCCGATGTTTGCCAATATTTATTATGAGTGTGGTGTACTTGGGAGATTCGCAAATCGTGACATAATTTCATGATTGAAAGAAACCCAGTGTGTACCATCAACTTACCATTTTGGCCAATATAGCTTACCTCATTCATCCTCGGAATGTTAGAAACCATCTCGTACTCATCGGTCAATTTGCATCCGTCACATCCATATAAGCTATTATCGTGAGTAATGAGAGACCCAAGCTCCTTTAATCTCATCACGTCTTTCGTTTGCTTGGTGAAATCCATTTTTTCTATACTTCCCAGACAGTGTTTATTTCATCAGCCTCATAATTATATTGAGCATACCAATTGTCAATTTGGGTTCGGCATTGTTTACGTGGATGTGTCCATGTTTCCAAAAGAATGTTTTTATGAGGAAAAAATGAATTTGCCACTTTGAGAACAATTTGCGAGGTCACAGTTTTGTATCGGTAAAATGAATCTTTATCGTTGTGGGCTTACACCAGTGGATCTACCCATATTATTGACAGCTTGGAAGTCCTTTACCCAGCTTAATGATTTGTAGTCCAACAAGGAATCCTATATTTAGGCTACCGATTATTTTCTTATTCCTTATAGTTTGAGCGGCGAGACATTTAGGACATTTAGGACTATATGGCTTAAAGTACCTATTATGTTATGTCATACTGGCCAATAGTAGCGTGCTGTATCCATTTTCGTATGTATGTATGTCCTATGTAGTTGGAGTTAAAGTGCAAACCATACTGGTGTTGATTAAAATAGCTGAGTCCCTTAGTCATACAGCAATGAAACCAGATTAGCGTAAACTGCCTGAATGATAGGCCAATGGTACAATATATTGCTTTCTGTAGTAAACAGTTAGAAGTTTTTATGTCACAGAGTGATTTTCGCCGACAGCGACCACTTCGCCTACCAAAAAGTGGATCCTACCTTAAATATCACTATACCATTCTGTCTGGGTGAAAGCGCAGATCGATGACCTAATTTCATTTTTGAAAGGAGTTCAGTGTGTTTCACCAACTTAATATTTTGACTCATCTCGTATTCATCTGTCAATTTCCAACTCTCACATCCATATATGCCATTCTCGTGAGTAATGAGAAACCGTTTGCTATAGACGAAATCGGAAACCGAGCTTTTCAATACTTTCATATCGCTTAATGGTAGTATTGTATGTTCCCCTGTCCTCCCTGCATTGCACGAACACTTCAATGATATAATTGACAGCTCGGAAATTCCACACAGGTTTATGATATGTAGCCCAATAAGAAATCTAGCTCCAAGAAATGTTAAGCCTCCATATTTAGGCCACCTAGTATTTTCTTATTCCTAATATTTTGTGAGGCGAGACTTAGACCGAACATATGGATGTGTATGATATCGATGGCTGTTTCAACTCAGTCGTTTAGGAAATACAATCACATTATTCATGTCTAATATATATAGCTCGACGGGATATTATGACTTTTGATGCAGCATTTAAGAAAACCCCATGACAAAAATTCGACCCCTTCGAAACTATTTATGATTTATTCACTATTTTGAAAATATTAACTCCTTTCATGGTATACCTACCAATTTTTCAATCTCACAATGCCATAACAAAAATTTTTATATATTCAAATTCCCAAATTAACAATAAACCATATCACTCAGCCGAACCCTTTCAATATTAATGTTTTTGTAATAATTATATTCTATTGTTGTGTACGAAAATATTGTTACTGTTTCTTTAAGATGTTGATGTGTACACAAAGCCCACATAAGACGAAGGTAAAAATATTCTCATGGTACAGTTCGTGTATAATTTATGATTGGAGGTAATTAAGCCATAAAAATGTAATTTTCAATTAGCAACGTATGCGCGGGAAAATAATTTACATATCTACCCTGTATGCCATATATAGACGCGAGCATGCGAGATGAATTGAAAACTAAATCTCGTTTCGATTTTATTACATTTTCGGTTGCGTCTTCTTAACCAAATATTTTGGTAACATTTTTGGTATCGACAAAATACAATTTTCGAAGAATTCGTGCAAATTCAATATATATGTAGACGTTCGAGTATATAATACAATCATATCAGAACAGATCTCGCGGAATATATACCATATATCGAGTGGAACGAGTTTCGGGGTGGCATACATTATATTTCCACCAAAATAGATACGCGCGCGGTATAATACAATAGAATTCGTTTATGGCAGTGGTATATGGCACAAAAAAAAAGTTAATTCAATAAAATTACAACAATAATATACGAGAAATCTCTCTAAAGACATTATCCTGATGATGTTGTTCGTGTACTTTCTTTAAGATGTGATATTGTTATTCGCATATATCCATACTCGTATATATATGTGGGCCGCCCGCTCTCTCTCGTTTCGATTTAGTATTTTGGGAATTGAAAATGATAAAGTTTTTCGTTTGGCGGATGTTGTTGTTTTTGGGATTGATATCATTGAATTAATCAATTGAGTGGAAAAATGGAAATGTTTTCTTATTTTTTTGTCATCGGGAAGTAATAAAATTATTGGATTTGATGTAGAATACTTTTATGTGGTGAATTATGGCTGCAGTAAATATCTATATATGTATATATGTCATGTGTGGATTGATCCGGTTAGGGTCACCATGTCTGTATATCGGTTGGCACAACTCAACGGCGGTTTACACAAACAGCCTAGATTCATGAATAACTGAGATAGCGACCGTGGTTCGCAAAACCGTAAAGGTAACTACCATAGTCTTACTACCTACCTTCCGTGAACATTTGAAATAATGCTTGAAACCGTTTCGATGCTTTGCAACATCCATGCTGAACATGCGGCTAGTTTAGATTTTATTCCCATCATCAAACACTGATCTTTGAAGAGGACTGCAATTATATCACTTTTTTTTGGTTTCCACCATCTGTGTCTTATATTGCAATCCCTTAATACATTGAGAGTGATTTTATAAATTCAAACTGGAGTGATGAAAGCCCAGTATATTCAAAGCTTATTCACATGCCGTGTAAACGAAAGCCTCGTTCATGCACATCATGATTTTATTTATTTCAAGCCGAGTGCTTGACTACTGTACAGTATAAATGGCATCAAGCACGAATAAAATTATAACACTTGATGCCTCCAAATGTTAAAAATATATTGATCCTCCTGGTAAACCAAAACCTCATATACCACATCGACTATATAATATATTCGATGTCAAAAACCCATACAAAATAATTTTCATTAAATTTTTGCACACTCGTCTTTTAACCCCATTTAAACCTTTAACTTAACGTCTTTAAAAAAACAACAAACAAAAATATTAAATTTCGTATTAATTTTCGCCCTCTGCCAAATCCGCCCCAACAACACAAGCAATAATCAATTTTTTGTTTTATTTTCCAACCCTCGCACCATACGAATCACTCGCACGTCATACATAAAAAAAGAAACTTATAAACAGCCGACACCACCAAACAGTTGTGTTTTGAATACTACACATCGTTCTGGCAGCGAAAACATAACCAATTTAAACCGTCATTTGCGTTTGTTGTGTAACGCGCGCGCTTTTCTTCTTTTCCATCTTTGTACTCCTCATGTACATAATAATAATACAAAATTTCACCGGTTTTTGCACAAAGTGTGTATATATGATATAGGTGGTGGTGGTGATGGTGGTAAACATTATTTTAATGTTGATTTCGGCTTGTGTCAAATTTCACCCTTTTCATTTTGTTTCCCTTAATGGCTTTTCATTACTTTATAAATTTATTTTCAATTTAGGAAATAAGACGAAACGATATATCTTGTGCTAGGTCACTACAGTATACCAAACCTTGAAATCTGTTCAAAATTTGTCTCGCACATCGAAACAGCGCTCAATCATCTAATGCGACACTCGAAATTATTTCCGGTTCAAAACTAACTCTAAAAATATTGTTAACATCATCAATTCACAGACACACACATACATAAAACAAAACAAAAATAATTTTTCCATCGAGCACAACAACAAAAGCGAAAGAAAAAAAATTTTCTTTCATTTTCATTTCCCGTTATCCATATTTTGCTATACATAAACAAATAAATAGACAACAGAAAATTATTAACACAACAAAAATTTTTTTGTTTTAATTTTAAGTATTTTCACAATCGTGAAAATGAAAAACAATTTCCCACTTCCGTGACACAAAAATTTCCGGTATAAGGAGCAAATACAATATAAAAATCGATGCAATGCAGCATACAATGTACACAAGCAACAAAGACGATGTCTAGCACTCGATGTATTGTGTACACTCGCATAAATTACTTTTGTTTTTATTTCGATTTTAATTAAGAAAATTGTCTAGAAATAGAAAAAGTTTTTATTAATCATGCTGATGGTGCATTACTTAATGATTGACAGATTTGCAATATGCAACGCGAAATTTTAATCGTATTTGCTTATAATGGAGATTTATCGGTTAATACGTACTTTTTTTTAAATTGCAGGACACTTATAATCTAATTTCATTATTTTATGACCAAAAGGTACTTCTTACAAAGTAATACTTAAAATGTCATTAGTTTATCGTTTATTACGTAGATCTTTTAATATGGATTTTAAAATCGGTAGAAACGATACTTTCTATTATTAGAAGTATCTGCAAGGAACATAGTTAAAAAATGGATGTACTCGTTATTAAGTATAAATATTCGATAATATGAATATTGGATTGTACGTAAAATAAAAATCAATGATAAACTAGCAGAAGCTGTTTTATGTTATTTTGATGCGATTTATATTAATTTTATATATGTAAACAAAATATTCGTTATTACGAATTAAATACATACGACGTATACTAAGCGCAAATAAATCAAAAAGAATTAAGAATAAAATGTAAAATGGTGGGTTTTTGAAAGATTTAAACGGGTTTTAAATTCCAATAGAAATTTGAGTCGTTTTATAGCCTAATTCAGGCTCAGAGATCGACTACGTGTCAAACTACTAATAGCTGAATTTTGTGGCACCAATAAGGTGTAGGATGCAAATCAATACGATTTTTAATTTGGATTTTGGTATTTTGATTTAATTGGTTGAATGAGAAGATTGGTCGATGTGGAAACCGGAGATGGATTATATCAATATGGTTAATCTACGTCGAACCAATGTCACACTTGGACCAAGAGCTTAGGTTTATGTCGTGAGTAAAGAGTGTTTGATACAGACTAAAACACATTTTAATTAAAAAAATTGTCTAGCAAAATTAAAGATTTTTATTAACCATGCTGATGGTGTATTTGCAATATTCAACGTGAAATTTTACTCGTATTGGCTTATAATGGAAATTTATCGGTTAATAAGTATTTTTTTACAAATGAAGATTCGTTATAACAAATTTATTTTTAAAAATTGATTTGGAATACTTTTTTATTAAATAGGTATAATATTTTACGCACGAAGTATGTTCAATGCTATTGGCTTATCGTTTATTACGTAGATCTTTTAATACGAATTGGAAAATCGGGTGGTACGAATATTTCTTATTTTTAGAAGTATTTGCAAAGTATGTACAGAGTTAAAACTTTTATAAATTCGTTATTACGTATAAATATTCAATAATATGAATATTGGATAATACGTATTTAAAATAAAAATCAATGATAAACTAGCAAAAGCTTTTTTAAGTGGTTTTTAAACAATTTAAATTTATTTTGTATTTGTTACACAAAATATTCGTTATTACGAATAAAATACATACGACGTCCACGTAGCGTAAATATATGAAAAAGAATTAAGAGTAGAATATAAATGGGAGAATTTTGAGTCGTTTTATAACCTACCAAATGGCTAAAAGATGGACTCTGCCAATATCGGTAATATATGTCGTATCAAAGTCAAACTTGGACCAAGATCTTACGATATGTTTGTGATACAAGTACGTGGTGTAAGATTCAGGTTAGTACGACTTCTAGTTTAGACTCTGGTGGTTCGATTTTAGTGATTGAATGAGATGGTTGGACGATGAGGCGTTAATATATGTCGTATCAATGTCAAACTTGGACCGAGAGCCTAGGTTTATGTCGTGAGTAAAGGGTGTTTGAAATAGACTAAAAAACTAAAATTTTTTATAATTTATAAACTGGAGACTCAAACTCTTTTCAAATGTTGTACACTTTACATAGCTAAACAAAACTATTGTTATTACAACCCACTTCCATCCCATTTTTATGTATTCTAAATACTGTGTTTTATATCGTGTATATGTTGTTCGTTTCACTACTTTTTTGTGTGTTCATGCATTTTGATGGGTTAGCGGTTGGTTGGCATTAATATTCATGATAGTTGTTAGCGGTGGTGGTGCGGTAGTGGGAAAGGTATTTTAATTTATATTTTTATTGTTATAGTTCTACTAGACTATATAATAGTGTACACTATAGTTTAATTTTGAGGTGAACGAAGGATAAAGTGTTCTAGTTGATTGCGTTTCGATTTACAAAATTCGATTTACAATTTATTTATATACATGTATATGTATGTGTGTCCCGCGTTCGCGTATCGCGGTTTTGATTTTGGCATTTAGATAGGTGAATTGTTGTGTAATCAAAAACTATATATAAGGATTTTTCGATATGATAGTTATGAATATATATGTTTATATTTTTTTTGATACGTTGAAGTGATTTTTTGACACATGCTGCCCTACATTTTGTTTATGATTGCTTTCTTGGAACTGGATAGTATAGTTAAAATCAGGTAGCACATTTGACACCGCGCACATGAAAAATCATAAATATTTACATAAAAAATTTACCTTAGAACAAAACGGACACAAAAGGATCGGTAGAATAAGAAATGCTGTAAAGTTTTATGATTCGTGGGCATATACAACCATTTATATTGTCGCTTGAAGGAAGAGAAAGTCCTGTTCGAAAAATATTTTGGTTTAATCGTTTTATTATATACGTTTATATCCAGGCCATATTATATCGATCCGTTATAGATGGATATATAACCATAAAGTAGCTGACGTGATTTTAACCCGTGAGTTTTCGGTTGATCGATATCTTTTTTCATATATAGCTATATACCGCATACACAATTCTAAGGATCGTCAAAAACCACCAATTTCGTTTGAGACCTCAAATTTTATATTTTTTATGATTTAAGGTTTGGTTTTTTATTATAGTTTTTGGTTTAAAAAACTATAAAAAATTAACTAAAGCGTTTTTTTTGGTTTCATTTTATATTGCGCGAGGTTAGTGTGGTTTTCATTACAATTTGACCGCATTTTTGGTACAATTAAAAGCTAAATTGCGGTCGAAATATAACCTTAGTATGATCAGCTATTTGGTGTGTTTGCAAACCCTAGTACATGTACGCTGAAAATTTATTATTATTTATGAGGAAAAATAATTATATAAACCCCACCTTGGGCGCCACAAATAAATCCCCATTAAATTCTTTAAATATTTCATATTTTCAAAATTTTATGATTTCGAATACATCGAAATATGTTAATATATAGAACGAGATATTTTGTGTTGGGTGTGATTTTCAACAAATTTTAAAAATTTATAGAGATACACATGGCTGAGCAGTAATAAAGACATTTTCCAATCATTTGATTTTGCAAATACTAATAGGTTTGGGTCAAATAAATTAGTCATCAAAGATCCACAGCAGTGCAAATCCATTTCAGTCTGTATCCTGTCGTCTCCGTCTTTGCTAGGGTTAACCGTTAAAAGCAAGCCATGAACGAGTTGGAAGTGATTCGGCACCATTATTAGATTGCATTGGTATATAAGAAATAGACAATAGATACATCCGTTTAACCCTTTTATATATATTGGAACTGCACGCAAAGAAAAAATGTGTTTTATTAACAAAAAAACTAAGCTAATCTTACAAAAAAACTGTTGCAAATTCAACTTACTTATGACTTTGCTAATCGCACAAATTTCGAAATATAAATTTAGCATTTGGAAAACTAAAATTTTATCATTTTTTATTTTTGTAAATTTGCTAAACGCAAAGTAAACTCAACTGACTATAATGCACAAGAAGCATATATGTAAAGTAAAATAATGTTCTTCTTTTAACTAAATAGTACCGAGAGCTTTGTAAAATTCACAACACTATAATAGTCATACTAACTATATAACAAAGAAAAACTAACGCAGGATTGGCGTGAAATTAACATAATCGCTAGATGTGAAATTAACCATCACACGGAGTGCAAATAACAAAGCAGTAAGTGAAATTCACATAACGTACAAAAGTAATATTAGGTATCTACCAAGGTAACTACGCATAGTATTTTAGTGAAATTAGCATACACTCCAGTTATATATATTTATATATATATATATATATATATATATATATATATATATATATATATATATATATATATATATATATATATATATATATATATATATATATATATATATATATATATATATATATTTATATATATATATATATATATATATATATATATATATATATACATTTAACATTTCGCAGCATCTTTTGTAAGGAAAATTAATTAGATAACAAATAATTTTTATATTTATTTAAAACATATTTTTAATAGTCCAAATGTATTATGAAAGTACATATTTTTTTAAATATAATTCAGATATAAAATTCAAAATAATTTACTTAATTTTTATAAAACCGCAAAATTTTTAATTAAACAAATAAGAGTTGATAATAATATATCTATATATATATATATCTATATATATATATATATATATATATATATATATATATATATATATATATATATATATATATATATATATATATATATATATATATGTATATATATATATATATATATATATATATATATATATATATATATATATATATATATATATATATATATATATTTATATATATTTATATTTATATATATATATATATATATATATATATATATATATGTATATATATATATATATATATATATATATAAATATATATATATATATATATATATATATATATATATATATATATATATATATATATATATATATATATATATATATATATATATATATATATATATATATAAATTTATATACATTATAACAATATGTGTGTGTACATTATTGCAATATGTCAGACTAAATAAATAAACTTATAAAATAAAAATAACATGTAAAATTAAGTAACAATTATAATTAAATAATAAATTATGTTCACAAAATTAAATAATAAATTTTTCTTTTATAAACTCTAATATCTTTTTTATGTATTTTCTAAATCGCTTACTAAAGTGATAACTAATGGTACCACCTTAACGTAAATAATTTTTATTTTCTAGAAATAAGTTTGAATAAATATCCATATGTTATAGCACTTTATTGGATATTCTAGTTTAAATAATTGGTACAATTTGAAATTTATATCTAAGGCCTCTAAAAAGACCCACAAATATATTTATATCCGTCAACCGGTACTGGAATTTGTACCTCTCCTTGTTTCCCAATTGCTATAAGCAGCGGTTGCAATTTGTTTTTCTCCATAATGCAAGTGGAATGCAGATTTGAAATTTCTGCAGTCAAACCTGACAAATTATCCACTCGTAATATAAATGTTGACTGGCTATCTTTAATAAATTTAGAATTGCCATGTGGTAAGTATCTGTGGAAAAAAGTGGAGAGCATACAGATAGTTAATTAAATGTATACTAAAATTTTACTAGTCTTTCTACTATATATATATATATATATATATATATATATATATATATATATATATATATATATATATATATATATATATATATATATAATATCATTTAATCATTTTATATGCAAGTATATAATGTAATGCACAAATTTCTTTACCAGAATTCAATTCTCCTCTTTGTTGGTATATATCTGCAAAAATCTGCTTGAACTCTCTCTGCTTTATGTAAGTGTCAATGGTTACGTACACACTTAACCATTGATTCATGTATGTGTGTACGTCTTTCTTACTATGACTACTTGCTTACAAATTCTGGTCGAAAAGGATGCTTTTATATAAGCATATGTAAAAAATTTTGACAGTGATATATCAGTATTTTTTTAACATCTCATCAGTGTGCTCTTTAGCAGTCAATCTCTATTTCTCCATTACAGTTGCTTTTGAACTTCTTACATTGCGAAGCTCTGTTTTATTGCCTGTTTTATATGTAAATGATTTTTATAAAATAAGTTGTAAAAACGATTTAATGTGATGAATTTTATGGAAATAAAATATGTTATACCTGTCGGCATTGGTACTTCTGTCCGATGATTAGTTGGGATTTTAGAATTTGATTTAAGAAATATTTGAACTTTTCTTATTTGGTATTTAAATTTATTATTCAATATTCCAAGAACTGGCTTACTTCCTCCCCTCTGTGAAAAATATGTTAGCTGAAAAAAGTGTGTTATATTTTAGAATAAATTATAAATAAATTACAAATATATACATATGGATATATATATATATATATATATATATATATATATATATATATATATATATATATATATTAACATGTAAATATATATATATATACATATATATATAAATATATATATATATATATATATATAAAAATTACTACAAATCTATTCATTACATAAACTTCCGTTACTTAATATAAATTAAATAAATTTGTTTAACCTTTACGATTAAATAATTTAATTTATAACTGAAGCTGGATAAGGATTATTACATAAACTTAAACGAGATATTTATAATTTCCAAAGGCTTTACAGGTATTTGTTGTAAATATAGGGTTTATAGATGCCCATGCCACGCGGTATACAATATAACCTTTTCCTTATTTTTGTAAATAAAATTCACTTACCTTTTATCTTATCATTAAGTTCACTTTCTAATTTTGATTTTAATATTTCGTTTAATTTGATGACATCTGTCATAGTGATATAAAACTATTAAAAATTCTAGTTTTAATATTATATAACTTAAAAAAATCAAATAACGATAAATTTTACCGATACACCACCTTTGTCACGATTAAACAAACTATGATGAAATAATGCCAAACCAGAAAGAAGATCATCCCATTACTTAAACTTTTGTTAATTTAAATAATCTGCTCAGTTAATTTAACATAAAATTAAACTTTTTACTTACCTGTTAAGCGAATTTAACTTAGAGACATGTTATTTCACAAAGTTGCTAAGTGAATTTAACACAAAAATTTGTTAGTTTACTTATCATCTATTAAATAAACCTTATGGATCTGTAAATTTAATATTTGCATTTGTGAAAATATCATATCGCATTGTTACCTTAGAAAGTTATTAAGATTATTCATAATTTGGATGCGCAATATTTTTTTTGTATTTTGGGTTAGATTCTATAATTTATTCACTTGAATGCCAATGTTTTCAGAGTAAATTTTTAATCTCCCAAGATTCCAGTACAAAGCATTTCCCCATCCTTCATAACACGGCCGAAATAACAACTTTCAAGATCACACTTCTTTTAATGGAATTGCGTCCGCATGGATTCTGTAACTCCCACATGCTGTTCAATAACTCAGCGCTTTTCAATGTAATGTTTCTCTTACATGAGTCACCATATGCCGCAAAAACCACTCGAAAGTTGAGCCGGGGCATACTCGACGCTGGCATGTATTACGATTGGAGATACTCTTTAAGGCAGTTCGTTTCATGCCGCAACTATCAGCCCTTTATAAGGTTAGAGATATCGGACAACCATAACAGTGGTATATGTAAAAAAAAATCGGGGACATTTTCTTTTGGGTGAGGAATATGACTAGTGGCATTCACATTAATGTTACAATCATAATTGCGTTGTAATTTACACATACAACGATCGTCATGCAACAATGCAATGAGAAAA
Organism: Tipula lateralis; assembly: GCA_963932295.1. NCBI lineage: Eukaryota > Metazoa > Arthropoda > Insecta > Diptera > Tipulidae > Tipula > Tipula lateralis. The sequence continues at coordinate 180,200,271 of OZ010738.1, read as the reverse complement.
AATGATCGAAAAATGAGTAATCGTGTAATTCGCTACAATTTCTACAGTTCTCAAATCACTATATATACAAATGAAACTCGCATATTATGATAATTTAATCAGTCTATAAGGATAAGCATCAGCTTATCAACATAAGCTCGAAAAGATAGATTGATCTTTTCAATCAACTTGAAATTTAATGTTGGCATCAGATCTGAACTGGCCTAGTGAATTATAGGATTATAAGGCAACACTTATATTTCATCCAGCCAACTAACAAAACGTTAAATATTCTTTAAGATTCTAAAATATGATGTACAATCGTACCGTTTTACATATATATTATATATATATATATATATATATATATATATATATATATATATATATATATATATATATATATATATATATATATATATGTATATATATATATATATATATATATATATATATATATATATATGTATATATATATATATATTTAATATATATATATATATATATATATATATATATATATATATATATATATATATATATATATATATATATATACATATGTATATATATATATATATATATATATATATATATATATATATATATATATATATATATATATATATATATATACATATATGTGTGTGTATTTGTGTGTGTGTGTGTAACTCAAAGGAAATTTACCTATCTGCTAAACATATTTCTCATATTGCCATGTAAATCTTATTTATAGTTAAGCGTCATTTGGCTGCATCAAGTGGAAAATATGCAATACTTTCAAGGTTACAATGTGACGTTAAGGTTTTGCTAAATTGACAAATCGTAGGCTAATATCACTTAGTCCACATTCATTAACTTTTGAAGAAATTATATTAATTCAAACTGAGAGGTTTTGTACTTTTCCATTAAATTAATTGAACAAGTCGATAAGTAAATTTTAGATATAAATATTGCTATTATATCCTAGTTTAATGTTGATTTCACAGGTATGTTAATGTTAACAAACAAAACAGATTTTTTTTTTAAATTAATGTGTTACTTTTCCAATTTTGTTGCATTAACTAGGCTTACGCTAATATGGCTTGGCATGAATACGTTAATATCACAAAAAATTATGTTGATTTAACAATTTCAAGTTTACTTAGTGCAAGTTAATGATTTTTTTTTTGCGTGTGTGTTAAGGATATAAAAAGGAAATTCATCAGTTGATAACTTAAAAGGCAACACAAAAAGGTATATCATTATTTCTGTGAATAAATTATTAAGTATATATAAATGGGGTTGGATGTGCATTAAGGGTTTATAATCAAAGTAATTAGCTGAAATTTTTCTTAATATATTCCAACCTATAATTAGCTGAAACGTCTAGATTTCATTACGACCACGATAATCTCGCTCGTTGGCACTCAGTCCAATATCCAAATCGATTTTCAGATTAGTTTGGATGAATGAGTGCAACGAAAAAAAAATTAATTTCCATATGCTGGGAAATTTTATTGTCCCATGGATTTGATACCGTGTAATCCTTTTTTATTAAATCTCATCCCTCGTTTCCCAACCCCCCAACAAATCGTAAACATATTGTATATAAAAAGTTGTTACAATTTTTTGTTGTATTAATGAAATGATAAAGATGAGATGATTGTGATAAGATAACATTTTTTTAATTTAATTCCCTTCTTAAATTGTTGTTTTTGTTTTCCATTTATGTATATGGGGTTGCCGACAAAAGGGTTGGAATTTGATGATAAATAAAAGCTGTTTATTGTTCAAATGATATCATAAAAATATTAATTATGATGTTTTGTGAATGATAGTCGGTCATGGAATTTAAATTGGGAAATTAATTAGATCGTTTACGGCCATTTCAAGTGTGCCTATATCGGAAGTCATGATTAAGACAAACACAAAAAAGGCTTACAGCATATTGCCTTGTAATATTGTGTTCCCTCATTGAAACACTTCATTCAATCCCTATGCTGCGTCTGCTAGATTTCCTCGTTAAATGTAAGAATGATAGTTAATGATGGTTGGATCAGTTGGGAATAAATTCTGAAGTCGAGTGGCATACGGCCGAGAATAACTCATCGCATGTTGGAGCCTCATTTTACTCGCTTATCCTAATTGTATTAGTAAAGTATTGCTCCTATTTTAAAAAGTCATCGATTTACAAGTATATGTCTAATAAATGACAGTTGATTTAACGAATAAGAAAAGTAACGTATTACATAGCCCCATGTTGGGCGTCAACTTAAAATTGAGCCAAAACATTGTGTTGAATTAACATATGTAAGCTAGGCCAAAATGTAAAATCAACTAGTATAATTTAATCAACCCATGGCGCCATTTTGGGCGCCAATTTAGAATAATGCCGGAAGCACGGATTTAACTGTTATATGATCTCAATTATGAGTACTAAGTGCAAAGGTACATCCTAAAATGAGCACTTAATGTTGAGTTCGATGCTATTTTGGTCGTTTAAGCTTATTAAAATCGAAAAACTAAATAATTTCCATGGCCCCATGTTGGGCGCCAGTTTCAAATGAAGCCAAAACCACGTGTTAAACTATTTTTTACCGTCTGCAACACATACAATTTTATTAGCACAACAAAATTTATAATATATTACCGTAATGTTTACATAAATCGTCTATATACACGCAATATGGTGACCCCGACACATATTTAATCAACCACCTAAAAACAAACGAATCTTTAAATAAAGTTAAAGTATTTTATAATAGTACAAACCATTCCTGCAAAACGTATATCGATGTAGTGCAAAAAAAAATAAAGAAAATTATACGAACTCGACGGGAAACCAACCGGAAAATCAATGATTTTGTAGCACAGCAAAAAAAAAGATTTTCACGCACAATTGACTTTGATTGTGATATGATCTTTGACGCTTAATTTTTCTTGCTCCGTTCTTATTATTTCAAGACGAATAATGGAGAAGACTGAAGGAAATTGGATGAGAAACCTAAGTTAAATCAACATATCATCCCCCTCGTTGTATTACATACATATATGTGTATCTTGTTGCATGCTCCCTTATTTGAACCTCTACACAGCACCCTTTTCTATATGAGTATTTTGACTTTATCTAATTACCATATGTCATCCAAAACGTTCAATATAAATCGATTCCGAACATAGAATTTATATGCAAATTGGCATTTGCATAATACATAAAATTTATGTAAATTGTTAATTTGAGACTTACCCTATATACCCGATAATTAGATCGACTACTTCGTATATACCTTTTGATCGAATTAAAACCCTTATTTGGGGCTTGTGAAATAGTTTTCACTCGACACAACACCAACGTCGTCGTAATTTGAACGAAGTTGTTTACATTTGAAATCATTAACGCGCGCGGCACAAGATGGAAAACTAAAAAACTTGTGTACATAAAATTGGAAAATTAATTTACATTTAAAAACGAAAAAAAAAATCCAATTTGATTATTTTTTTATGATAAACAACACAAGAAACTGTGAAGGCGCCACAAAAAACAAAGTTAAGATTTTATTCTTTTCTCCAATTTTTTTTTTGTTTTATGATTGTGCCCGTTATTGTTGTTGTAAATATTGGATGGGTATTCTGTGTGATGCGCGTCGTTGTGAAATCGAAATTAATTTCTTTTTAATTTAATTTTGGGAGCCGAAGAAGTTGTTAAAATTGTTGTTGGTTCGTTTGTGTGTGTGTGTGCGTATGTGTGTATATACATACAATCTTAATTGATTGTTGAAGAAAAAATTCTTTTTGTTGGATTTTTCCTCTGGTTTTTTCATTATCGGTTGATTTGGTTGAAAATATAAACAAAACACAAAATTGTTGTATCGGTCTGCAAGTGTGAATTTTCAAATGTTTTTGGCGGAAAGCCATCGCGCAATGAAGGTTTTGATTTTGTTTTACAAAATTGGGGCTCATGGTTAGCGTTTGTTTTATCGATGCGGTATTTTGTGTCTGATATGCTGCTGTACTTGTTCGTTAAATGTATATCACAGACTGTATATGTGGCGAAGAATGGAATTTCACACAATTTTTCTTTTGCATCACAATGCCAAATTATGTAAACATAATTTTAAAAATAGATGAAATTCGAAAATATTGCAAAATTTATAAATATTGAGTTTATATAAACAGCTGTTATTAGACTATATGGTGTACTTTATTATCAGGAAGCTTGCAAAGTTTTTGTTTCATGTTGAGAGAACTATGCTTGAGGTCATACTATCAAACTATGCTATCATGAATCGATTCAATTCTTGTACCTTGACATGATGTGAAGAGCGGCTCAAACAGAACATGTGCCATCCATCGTCTGTGCGAGGTATATCCGCTGTCCTGAAATGAACATTCAGTGTAGAATTAAATGCTATTAGTGACATTTAAGTTAGTCAAAACCATAAAAATTATAAATATAATAACCGTTTTATGGCCCCATGTTGGGCGCCAACTTATAATGAACCGAAAACCATGTGTAAACTTATTATATGTAGTCTACAATACATAATATTGTGTTAGCACAGTAAAATTCATAGCCGGAGTCCATTTAAAGTCTATACGAGCACATACATTGTCCTAAAATGAACACCCAGCATATAATTATATGCTGTTTGTGTCGCGTAAGTTAGGCGAAACCGAAAAATAAATAATATTAATTAATGATCACATAGCCCACGTTGAACACGTAGCAAAAACCATAACTCATTCCAATTAAGTATTTTCAAGTAGATTAAGACCGGTTTCGCATCATATGGATGAAAATGATCATGCAAGAGAAATGACTGCGTTTTTTTGCGTGCTCGGGTTAATCGGTTCAGCAAAAAGTCTTAGTTATAATTTATAAACTACAAAATATTTTGTTTGGTTTCCAGGGTCATCCTTATCAATGAATTCTGGTTTCAATAAAAGCTTGTTGATTCAGGTATTTAATTCCCAATCGATAACGTGGTATTTATGTAGCATTATAAATTCTATAAAACCAATAAAGTCGAAATCTTGGTCAGTTCGATTAAGTTATTCCCACCAATATTGTTATGAATCTAATGAACCTGGATTGTTAAGATCCAACCCATAACGAATTACGAAATGGTTTAAGAAATCGACTCAATTTTGGTATCTTTATATGATGTGAAGGACTGTTTAATCATGCCATGAGTTATCGATCGAAACAAATTGTAGGAGCTCATTCATAGTCTGTGTGTCGTTTAATGAACAGCCAGAATACTATTGGTATCGCTTAAGCTGGGCCAAACCGTAAAAACTATGCATATCAATTAATCGTTTCATGGCCCCATGTTGGGCGCCAACTTATAAAGAACCCAAAACCATGTGTAAACCTATTATATGTAGTCTACAATACATAATATTGTGTTAGCACAGTAAAATTCATAGCACAATTCGTGTCCATTTACATTCGATACGATCAGCATAGAATAACTATTAATTAGAATGGTTTCTTGAATAATTGTGACTTATCGTTTAACGTTTTAACATTTGGTCTCAGAGGTCATCATAATCAATAAATTCTGGTTTTAATATCAGCTTGTTGATTCAGGCATTTAACCCCCAATCAATTACGTGGTATTTATATAGGACGAAGCATTATAAATTCTATTAAACCAATCAAGTCGGAATCTCGGTCAGTTCGATCACGAAATGGTTTAAGAGTTTCAGACGATCATCAATTATGTAATTTTTAACCAAAACGACGATAGTTCAATATGTTGGGCGCCAATTTACATTTTTATTTGGAGCATCTTAATATTAGTAAAAGGACCACATTTTGGTGCGGGATCGTACTTAAAAAGACAAAACCACTATTTTTGCACAACAAATATAAATAAATCAACTCTAAATTCCATGAACTTCACACTCTATATAATATCTAGATACAAATCTCGTATACCAAAATCCGTTTGATAATTCCGATACATACTTTTCCGTATATATGTTGTCGACTACTTATATGTATGTTGTTTTGTATATTAAATTAAATTAACACGAAAAAGTGCAATAATTTCATTAATTCATCTCGTCTTACCTTTATGTATGTATACTGACTCGGTAGGTAGCTGGCAGTACAACCAATTTCGAACGAGCTCGACAAAAAATTATGTCTCGGAACAAAACAAATATAAATAAATCTGTTGGATTCACATCTACCGATGGGACCTCATGCTGTGGGAAGTTTATTCATGAATTAAAAATCGAAAATAAAAAATGTACATGTATGTGTAGCATGCTGGCATTTTATAACTTCATTTACAGATGAATGAGTAAGAATGGGAAATATTCGAGCGGGATCGTATATATATATATATATATATATATATATATATATATATATATATATATATATCGAGTGAGAGAGAAAGAGACAGAGTTTTGTTTAATTACAACAATAACTAAAAGTTTCCACGACAAAACCTCGCCGATGCGGTGTTTGTTTAAGTGGATATGAATTTATTCCCCTTCGAAGGATATATACGTCATATGTGCTAGATATTATATGACTGAACGAGGTCCTTTTGTACATATTACACAAAAAATCCTTATATGGTGCCCCGCTGACTGTGTTATGGCAACAAAATCTGTTGTTAATATTTATATATATATAGTTATAAGGTCCTTTCATGTATGACTTTTTAAAAGTCACCATTTTGTATCCATTAAAAGTGCGTCGAGCTGAGGTAAGAAAATGTATATGTGCAGAGCGCTTCTGTGAATATCATTATTACTCGAAGATGATAAATTAAGAAATCTTCACGTGTTCACGCTACCATTTACTACCTATATAATATCCAAGTCTATTATGATAAAAGAAATGTGTCCTTTTAAGGACGAACAATATAAATTTTAGAAATATATAAATATTATAAGAAAGGAAGGTGTGAAGGATATAATGTGTGATGACTTTATTCCTTATTTAATTGTTTAGAAAATCTTTTGATAAAATAACGAATATCTGAGGGTTTGAACATTTTATCGGAGATAATTCTATTTAGCACCGAACTGGATTGATTTATTATGTGTTGCATTCGCAGCGATCTGTCTATTGTTAAACTGTATCGTCAAGTTATTTATTGAATCGGTTGTTTTATCAACTGAGGTTTTGAGGGTTTTCTAGGTAAATTCTCACTATGTATATAGTCAGTTGGTCTACCCGAAATAATCAGCCACTCATTCGGCATGTCGATATGGGGATTAACGTTTCAATTTTTTTTTTGTATCATCGTTTGTGTATATACATGAACTCACTGATGTAGGCCGATTATCTGGCCATTGCAACGCTACGATGAAAAGTTTCGTCATAGTCTCTTGTAGAGGTCTGAGAAATAAACGCTTAGAATGCCTTAAATCCTATTGGGGAGATCAAAAATCCAGTAACAAGTTGTGTGTCATGTCGACTCTCACTGAATTTTTAGACGATGTTCCTCGTCGAGAATTTTTTATATAGACAATCTATTGATTCTGTCAACCGGTATTGACCAGCATCATGGAACTCCTTAAAATCGTAGCCAATTTACTAACATTAGCGGGACGGACAGTAAATATCGGAGAAAAGTTGTCTCATTCTCAACGAAATATGGGTCTTTGAGTGACGATCCTTCAACAGTCAAGTTTATTATTAGTTTATCGATTTCTAGTCCAACTGAGCGACATTCCTTGTTTGAAGATGTGGATTCTAGAGGAACTACGAAACTTATTCACAAAGGAGTGTGTAATCCAAGTGCATTCTGATATTCGTAGCTGTGACACTTGCAAACAAAATAAGGCCGTAGATTAGCATATCTTATCACAAAGGCCACGGCTAAAGATAAACATTATTTTGTTAAGACGATATACCGTGTCCGGTGAGCATATGGTTCAAGAAGAACTGGAATCATTTCTCTCATAGACACTTAAAGTATTGATCAATATTTGTGATATGCAGTCCCCCAGAGCAATATCCAAACTGGCTCAAAAGAGGTCTCTGTTTATCTGGTAAGAATCCAGGAGTCCCCTTTTGGTCACGGTGGTTCATTGCTAATCAATCGAATTGGTCTTTTATAGTTCCCTGATTTGTACTGGATTGTTGGGAGATTTTTTCCAAGTCCTTTTCACAGATGTCGCGTTCGACTATCGCTGTTGACTAAATTGTATCAATCATTAAATGCCCAACGTGTTTAACTGAAACACTCATTAATGACACATTAGAGAATGTCCAGCACCAACATCGACCTAAAACATTCAACGGTTATTCTTACTTACCTCATCTGGTAAAACGTAACCAAACGTTTGGGGTCACACTGAATCCAAAACAATTCTTATCGTTGTAGAACGTTAAAGATTTGATCAATATTCTCACGAAGATCGTACAGCATCCCCGAATGATTAACAATAAAATTAAAACACAAACTTAAATCAAAACAAAACAATTTATTTCATTCCGAGACACCTGGCTTGATAAATAACATTTCCAGCATGGTTGGATGGGCGCTCAATACTTTAATGGAATTTGGAGGTGCTTTTACACTAAGCGGTACTTCCGAATCGCGACATATACTCATTGGTTCATCATATGGCCGTCGACCAAATATATAACTGATTAAATACGTGGCCTTGGGTCTCAAACGCAGCGACGTACCTAAGCTTAAAACACAAAACGATGAGTTTAGACTTGTATCATCAAAAACTACTTTTGTCTTGCCAACTATAGGTTTTTTAGAATTTGCGCACTTAATTGTAATACTAGTTCTGGCGCTCAGACTTATACAGCTAAACACAATCCCACTCAATATCACATCAGACAAAACAGTAAACTTCGTTTTACAGATGGTATAAGCCGAAATATTCTTCCAAACGTGGGGCGATGCTTCCATCGTTCTCGGTTTCCCGTTCCATATTCCACCAGCGTTATTGGGGTTGAAAATTTTTTGGGACGCAATCTGGTCGTACTCACTACCCGTCAACAAATCGGGATATTTTGATTTGATATCGCGCAGCTGTTCGTTAGACATCGTCGGAAATCGAATCAAACGTATTAAATGACGAAACTTTTGGCAACACTCGACAAAATCGATATTATTTTCGATACAATGATTTTCCATCCAACAGATCAATGCGTCCAGTATATCGGTCTCAATCGGCATGATTTCGCTTTTGTCAAATTTTAGAATCTCTTCGACGGTATCGGGATGCAACGCTTTAAACTCATTACGCATCAAATACGAATCCAGCAATTTGGCTATCCACAGTTTGTTCACGTTCAGCCCAATTTCATGTTTGTGAACAACACAAAAATTTAAATTTTGTAGATAATCAGTTCGATAATTAAGCAATTCGTTGATTAGTCGTATCACATTGTACGCTTTTGCCAATTTTAATAAGTCGAAGTGTTGTTCTTCACTGATATCGTACTTATCGGTGTAGATGAATCGAATTAGCTGATAAAACACATCGTATCGGTAGTCGATGATTGGAATTATTTTTTGATCGCCCATTACGGTTGCCAATTGGGCGTGAAAAACACTGCTCCGCTTGATCAGCTCCAACGAGTGGGCATAGATGGGTTTATCCTCGACGAGGAATGTCACATCCGATAGGTATGGCGAATTGAATAATTGTTCCGAAATTTCCGACATTTTGAGAGGAATGAGATTGATTTCATAATCCATTTTTGTTATTGTATATATGAACACTTTGCACAACTGATAAACACTGTGTGTACTATACTCGTCGAATTGATAAACTGAACTACAGAGTATTTTTGTATTGATAATTCGGAATTTTTTTTTTAATTTGATAACCGTATGCCTATCGTTATCTATATACCGATTATTGTTGGTGCTATGTTTACTATAAGTCAACACCTTTTATTTGCATGTCCAACGGAATCAGTAAACGTGGAGGGGTATTCCGATTACAACAACTCAGCAATGCGTTATAAATTAGTACAGTCATCGAGGCAGTGCGGCCGATGATACAAGTTAAGAATTCTTACAAAACAGATCTAAAGAGTCAACACTTTTAGCTTTCGCGTACAGTAGTTGCACGTTGTGTTGATGCAGCATTTCCGATAGTGTCATATATTAGGATCGTTATGCTGATGTAGAAATGACAATGGTCATGTCACGCTGAGCAGTGCCAATCCACGTCTCGTGGATCACGAGCTGTATGGGCTGAATTCCTGGTCTGGAGAGTTCTTCTTGGACTGCTGGTTTTGGAAAAACAATAATCTCCTTCGATGCGCGAGTCTCGCCTTGTGTATGAAAAAAATGTGTATGAAAAATATCAATGGCAGCCGCTTTTCCGAGATGTTCGTGCGTAGTACGGAAGTTAAAACTATTGTTGATTTGAACCGTTTCGTTAGCATATTGCACCAAAAACCTTCCTTCCAATTGTTCCAATTGTATGGTCATTGAGAGTCTCAATGACTGGTTGATTGTCGAACTGGTACTCACATCTAGCATCGAGACCGTTGATCAACTGATAGATATACAATGATCTGTTGAAAACATTAATTGGTGCATCGCAGTAACGGATTAAGTTTGTAGAATTTTCTTCTGCACTGTGAATGGTTCCGGTGGTGGATGATACGTTCGTTTCAATTTTCAATCTCGACAGGCCATCGTCCAATATATTGTTGATTTGACATGATGGTTTTTCTCGTAATGGAATATGTACGTTGGGTGTAATTACCAATGCGTTATTCTTTCGATCAATAAGTGACCGAAGTTCGTTCAGTGTGTCATCTCCTATGATTCCAATCCGGGTAAAATGAAGAAATCGATGTAATTATCAACGCCAACGCTTTTGAAGAACGATCCACAAATTTTGTGACTGATTTTGATATCACCCCCTGCTGATCTGATTTTGAATTGCTTTTCAGTTGGTTTGGCATTAGGTGCTAATACGTATTTTATAAAGTTCTTGTTAGCACCGGTGTCAATGAGGAACTTTAATATTTTTTCGTTTTTTAGCCGTACTCTAGGTAGGGTACTATATCTTGTTATTCCCAGGTTATCTCGTTTTTGGTGTTGTCAATTGCCAATTGGGTGTATTGGTCCTCTTCAAGTTGGATCTCTTAATGATTTATTCGTTGTTGCGTTCGCGGCTCGTGGATATAGGAATGTTCTCGTTTTATAACTTGATCCTGAGAAGGGCGGTTGATATAATTTACTTGTCGTGTATGAATAGATGAATCAAGTTCCATTGGAATTGGCAGTTTAGGATTGTTCGGTCTTGGTGGTAAGACGTTGTTAGACCTCTGATGCTATATATTGTATGCCATGTTTTTACGCTTCACTATTTCTGGGCAATGGTCTTGTGTGTGTGTATGCAATTTGGTTTATTGGTGTTGTAACCACATTGTTGAAATCTCTTTTATGGATGCCTATGTTCTCAAAATTCAGGTTCTGGATTTCAAGGCCGAAGCCTTAGGTAGTGTAGATGGTTTCTGGGTGATCAGTCTTGGATAGGTCTCCGTTTCACCCACAAATGAACACGTCTAGTACCCGATTTCGGTATGTTTCAACTAAGACATTGATTGTTTCGAATGAGTAGTCCTCTGTCTTGATTTTGTTAACAATTAAAGAGAACTGATGGTTCACATTAGCGTAAAAATCGTCCACGGTCATTTGTTTCTGCATAAATACTCTTTATAAATACTCAAAGTGAGTAGACGCATTTTTCATTTTTCATAAATATAATTTTTTAAATAATTATACTTATTAAAAGTGCAAAGTCAATAACTAACTCACATAACATAACACAACACAACAAAAAAAAAATGGTTTTTTGTAACTAAAAAGTGCAGTGTTTAGAAAAAACTTTATTCAGTGCAAATCATAAGTGAAGTGTGTGCATTACAACATGATAATGACCTAGATTTGGGTCATTATGCATGAGATCGAGACGAATGCGTCTTTAATAGCATCAAATCAACCCAGCTGCTCGGAGGCCGGTACCATAGATCCTGTGGAGAAACAACTACCGCCAAATAGAGGAAATAACTTTCCGAAGAGCACGAAAATGTTGAGATCACCAGTTTTAAATAGCAAACTCATATCTGCAAACAACGCAGTCTTCTATGAAAAAAGAACTTTATTATCAGAACAAATGCCGAGAGCATCAACAAATATTATAAACAGTGAGGAGCTGTTAAATAAATTTCAAAAAATGGAGAATCTAATCGCGCAGCTGAGCAATGAAGTTGCTGAACTTAAAAGAGAAAACTCTTTACTAAAAGAAGAGATTAAAAACAGCAAATATGAGGATTCAGCACGAGTTAACAATCTGTCTTCGAACGATATTCAGCCATCATCCAGTAAACATGATCATTCAAATAATTCCAACTGGCTGCTGCGGCAATTTCCAGCTTTTCAACAAAATAATAGATTCAGTGCTCTGAGTCAAGAGGATTATTGCACAGATGAGGAAGAACTGGAAAAAGAAGTTTCCAGTGCTGATAACAGAAATACTAAGAAACATAGGCGCACAAAAACGAAAACCCCTCCAAAAAATACTACACAAAGTGTGAACAATAACACTGAATAGAAAAAACCAAAAATACCACCGCCTCCACCCAATAACGTGAGCAATATCAATAATTTCGAATTTTTTCGACAAGAAGTAATTAAAACCACTAGTGAATCAACTAAGTTTAAGGCGCTTTCAAATAGTGACGTTAGAATTACCTTTGATAATGAACACGATTACAGAAATGTCAAAAAATTACTGGAAGAATTAAAAAAAGAAGCCAGCAACAAACTAGAAAATATCGAATATCACACTTACCAGCTGAAGAGCGAAAAGGCTTATAGAGTGGTTATCAGAGGCTTACCATCTTCCATTAGTCACGATGAAATTAAAGCAGACTTAGAAAAAATGGGACATGAAGTCGCAGGTATTACCAACATATACAAAATGATCGCAATTAATGGAGAAAAAGTCAAGAAACACTTTCCATTGTTTTACGTCGACTTAAAACAAAAAGACAACAATAAAGAAGTATACAATATCAAGAAACTTGCGTACTGTATAGTTAAAATTGAGCCACCTAACAAGACAAGGGGCATCCCACAATGTACGAATTGTCAACAACTTGGACATACCAAGAGTTTTTGCTATCGTCAAACCAAATGCGTTAAGTGTGCTGGAAATCATCACACGACAAAATGCAATAAACAACCAGATACCGCACCTTCATGTGCTCTTTGTCACCAACAAGGACATACTGCAAACTATAAAGGATGCTGTGTATACCAAAACAAAATTAAAAGCCAACAAAATAATAGAACAAGCGTAGTACAGCGATTACAAACCAAAGCTGTTAAACCACAAAAAACAATTACACCATCCACAGCTGGATTATCCTATGCGCAAGCCACAAAATTATCTGCTGATGATTTAAACCAAAACAACAAACACAGAGAATGGAATGAAGAGCCTAGTAATTATGAAATTATTAAACTGCTTAATAAAATTCAACAGACACTTGGTCACCTAGCAGAGAGAGTATCAAAACTGGAAAGCAAAAAAGTCAGCATACACAATAATGATTAACTCGTTCCTACGCATTGTAACTTGGAACGCTAATGGGCTCATCCATCGAGCCCAAGAACTTGAAATATTCCTCCATACAAATAACATAGATGTTGCTCTGATATCAGAAACACACTTCTAGAACAAAAGCTTTATCAGGATAAAGGGATTTACCTCCTACTGGACAACCCATCCTAGTGAAAGAGCCAGAGGCGGTTCAGCTGTACTAATAAAAAATAATATCAAACATAATCAACAAGAGGATATTCGTGAAAGCTATATGCAAGTAACTGTGATCTCAATCCAATATAATGGCGCAGATTTAAGTATTGCGGCAGCATACTGTCCCCCACGGCATTCACCAACGAAGTCACAATTTAATAACGTCTTCAATAAACTCAGTCCAAGGTTTATTATTTGAGGGGACTATAATATAAAACATACAGCTTGAGGTTCCAGGCTAATTTCCCCTGGGAAATGGAATGCTTTGTTCAATGCCATTCATGAAAATAACTGCGAATATTTTTCTCCAGGAGGGCCAGCGTATTGGCCAACGGATGCAGGAAAAATTCCAGATCTACTTGATTTCTTCATCACAAAAGGTATTTCATCCAGTTGCACTAGTGTCGAAGGAATTAACGACTTAACGTCTGATCACATCCCTGTAGTGTTGTCAGTAAACACTATAGTCATCAAGAAAAAGAAAAAGCAAAACCTAACTAATCGATTCACGGATTGGGATCTCTTCAGAGAAAAATTGGAAGATATAGTTGAGCTAAAAGTTAGTATTAAAAGTATTGACGAATTGGAACAACAAACAAACAATTTTATTGAATACATTCAATTGGCCGCCAGTCTAACTACTCCAGAATAAAGCGGAGTTCGAAGTCAAATATCCAGCTGAAATCAGAGAACAAATCAAAGAAAGAAGAAAGGCAAGGAGAATATGGCATCTGACCAGAAATCCCGCTGACAAGACAACTTTCAATCGTGTAAGTAACAAAGTCAATAGACTAATTAAAAGCTTCAAACAGGATTGCTTCGACAACTACCTAAGCGGGCTAGGTCCGGAAATGAATAAGGATTACTCGTTATGGAAAGCAACCAGAAAATTTAAACGACCTGTAGTTCGAATACCATCTGTGATCCATTGGTCCATTGGTGTGATCCAGTAGGTTCCGCAGCTCCTCGTTGTCATGTTGCTGCAGTCGCAGTACATGACTCCTTGCAAGCTTAATTATTTCATCACTGACGTATTCCATATTAAGGTCTCGATGGAGGTTGTCATTTCTAATATATACCATGGACCATTGACAATGCTACGTAGTACTTTATTTTGAAATGTTTGTATGATCGTACCGGTAGTTTTCTTTGCACAGCCCCAAAGTTGAATGCCATATATGTCCAGATAGGTTTAAGGATTTGTTTATATAATAGGCGTTTGTTTTGCGTTGTCAGCTCAGAGTTTCTTCCAATAAGCCACTGCATTTTTCTGAATTTAAAATTCAATTCTTGTCTTTTCTTTTTAACATATGCTTTCCACCTAAGCTTAGTGTCTAGTGTCATGCCAAGGTATTTCACATTGTCTGAGTAAGGAATTTGTTGAAAATTCAGTCTAATCGGGATGTATTCCGCTTTCTTGTTGGTAAAGTTGATGTGTTCTGTAGTTTCCGTGTTGACTCGAAAATACTAATATCAGTGCGGTCATAATTGGAGTGTCATCAGCAAAAGTCGCTATTCTGGCTTCTGCTATATTTGGTAAATCATTTGTATACAGAAGGTATAACACAGGGCCAAGCACACTACCTTGTGGGACCCCTGCCAATATTTTCTTTAGTTTTGAGTACTCTTCTTCTTATCTCACTCGAAAATAACGGTCATTTATGTATGACTTAAGCAATTCAAAATGTTGTTTTGGTAGATCTCGTTGAAGCTTAAATTCCAGACCATGGTGCCAAATCTTATCAAATGTTTGGGCTACGTCTAGGAATACTGCTGAACATACCTTCTTGTCTTCCAACGCCTCTTCAATCGTATCAGTGATTCTATGTACCTGTTCTATTGTTGAGTGGCCTTCTCGAAACCCAAATTGATGTGGTGGTATAAGTTTCCTAGTCTCTATAATTGGCTTAAGTCTCTTCAGAAACAATCTTTCGAAAATGTTTGATGTGGTTGTTAATAAAGAGATTGGCCTGTATGATGTTTTGTCATTCAACGGTTTATTAGGCTTATAGCAATCATTATTATTTCTGCTACTTTCCACTGTCTCGGAACATAACTTTGTCTAAAGACAGCATTGATTATGTGCTGTAGCTTTCGTAGTGCTTTTTCTGGTAGTGCTTTGATTATGTTTGCTGTTATCAGGTCGTAACCAGGAGCCTTTTTATCTTTAAGATTTTTTACTTCTTGTTTGATTTCTTTCACAGTGACTGGTAGGAGAAGTACCTCGTCTATTTTGTTGACCGGTGTTAAATATTCATTCTCTACCTGCCCCGTTGGTGGTTTGAAGGTTATTTCTTGGTGTTCGGCAAACAGAGCTTTTGTTTATCGCTGCGAGCCCAGGTTCCATCAGCTTTTTTTATGGGTGGCACTTGCAGTTTAGGTCTTTTCAGACTTTTAGTGGCCTTCCACAACGAATAGTCCGTGTCAGGTTTACCTGTCAGGTTACTTAGAAAGCAAGCTACTGACTCATTCTTGATCTCTTTTATAAGCAGTTTAAGTTTGTTGCACAAATTATTTAGGATTGTTTTATCTTCAGGAGCTCTAGTTCTCTGCCAAGTCTTGCGAGCTCGTCTTTTTTCGTTAACCAAGTCTCTCACTTCAACTGGGTAGCTTATACTTTTCTGTAATATACCATGCTGGATGGGGGTACTTTCCCATGCCGCTTTCTGTATACTTTCAATGAGATTTTCCAGCTCTTCTTCTATCATATAATCATTCGAGATCGGCACCTGTAGATTGACGCTTTCTTCGACTAGCTGGCGAAAGTATTCCCAGTTTGTTTTGTTATTTGTTAGTCTTGGAGGGCTTGCTGTTCTTATTGCCGTGGAACTTATTGTCATTAAGACTGGAGAGTGATCCGATGATAGTCCTTCTTCATTTTCAACTACTAAGTAATTTTCGGAGATACCTCTTGATATATAGAAGTCTAGAAGATCAGGAATTGTATTTACTTCCGTAGGCCAGTAGGTTGGCTTTCTACTGGAATGGATTTCACATTTTAATATTCTGCCTGCTTTAAATAGCTCTCTTCCTTGGGAGTAGTTCGATTTGATCCCCAAAATATAATTTTTGCTTAACTTACATGACAAATTCTGGGATCAACTGGACATCAGTCCGACTATATCACTATATAGTCGGACTGATGTCCAGTTGAACCGATATCGACTATATCGTATCTCGAATGGATCGCAAAATAGTTGTTTCTTCTTGCCGTTCTCCTACTTAGCAAAACATTTCAACCTGCTGAAATTGTTGTTCTTTTGCTGCTCTTGAAACTATTGTTGCTGTCTTTTAGGCTTAGAGGAGAAGATACTCTTTTTAATCTGAACATGTTTCTAGTGTGAGTGAAATGGTTGCATTCCTCGTCATAACTGCTTCTTAATACACTTATCTTGATTTTACATAAAACCCTTACTTGTCCGATTCGGCTTCACAACTGAACTGCAACATAAACAACTGGTCTCTGGTTGGACTTAAACCAGTCTCTGGATATGGAGACTTTTGGCACTAACATTGGAGCTACCCTCAAGTGGGATAAACGGATCGTTGCACTCAGAGTTTCACGGGAATTTTACAATAGTGTCAGTCGGTTTATATTTTCCAAAATTATCAATCCGTGTTGATCTCGTTGTCCAAGACGAGGTTTTTTCAAAAATACTTTCTATTTCTGGAACAGGTTGCAGTGCTCCAGCATGTATCTTGAATTCGTGACCCAGTATAATGATGTCATTGAGATAAAAAAATCTTGGCTTCATGAAAAAAATCATGCAGTACCAACTCGATTATTCACTCGAAGATTGCAGGAGTATTAGATAAGGTGAAATGGTATGGCATCACATTCAATTCTGCCATCCATGACAGCAACTGACTGGAACACTAAAAATACAGCAACAACAAAATTACTTTTGCGAAGCAGTAACACTATCAGCAAGCCATTCGAAACAAGATACTAGAAACGAACAGTGAAACGATGTAGTCTCTACTAATCGCTCTAAACGTACTGCGCTCATTGTTGTAATCGGCAAGCCTTCGACTTTTCCCACCCCTTTACGCCTACTAACTTGTACTTTTGCGATCTATCAAATCGATTGGACATTGCAGTGCAGGAATGGTGACGAATTCAAGTAAATATAGCATCAACTATGATGCAATATGTACATATCGATAAGCGAAAAAAAATTTCGATTTATCAAAACCTAAAATACTGTGTAGTTCAGTTTATCTATTCGAAACGTAAACATACAGTGTGTGTCGGTTGTGCAAAGTGTTCATATATACAATAACAGAAATGGAATACGAAATCAATCTAATTCCACTCAAAATGTCGGAAATTTCGGAACAATTATTCAATTCGCCATACCTATCGGACGTGACATTCCTCGTCGAGGATAAACCCATCTATGCCCACTCGTTGGAGCTGATCAAGCGGAGCAGTGTTTTTCACACCCAATTGGCAACCGTAATGGGCGATCAAAAAATAATTCCAATCATCGACTACCGATACGATGTGTTTTATCAGCTAATTCGATTCATCTACACCGATCAGTACGATATCAGTGAAGAACAACATTTCGACTTATTGAAATTGGCAAAAGCGTACAATGTGATACGATTAATCAACGAATTGCTTAATTATCGAACTGATTATCTACAAAATTTAAATTTTTGTGTTGTTCACAAACATGAAATTGGGCTGAACGTGAACAAACTGTGGATAGCCAAATTGCTCGACTCGTATTTGAAGCGTAATGAATTTTTGGCGTTGCATCCCGATACCGTCGAAATGATTTTAAATTTGGACAAAAGTGAAATCATGCCGATTGAGACCGATACACTGGACGCATTGATCTGTTGGATGGAAAATCATTGTATCGAAAATAATATCGAATTTGTCGAGTGTCGCCAAAAATTTCGTCATTTAATACGTTTGATTCGATTCCCGACGATGTCTATCGAACAGCTGCGCGATATCAAATCAAAATATCCCGATTTGTTGACGGGCAGTGAGTACGACAAGATTGCGTCGCAAAAGATTTTCGACCCCGATAGCGATGGTGGAATATGGAACGGACAACCGAGAACGATGGAAGCATCGCCGCACGTTTGGAAGAAAATTTCGGCGAATACCAACTGTGAGACGAAGTTTACGGTTTTGTCTGATGTGATCCTGAGTGGGATTGTGTTTAGCTGTATAAGTCTGAGTTCCAAGACCAGTATCACAATTAAGTGCGCAAACTCTTGGAAAGTAGTTGGCAAGACAAAAATAGTTTTTGCGGATGCATGTGTTAATTCATCGTTTTGTGTTTTAAGCTTTGGTACTTCACTGCGTTTGAGACCCAAGGTCACTTACATAATCAGTTATCAATTTAGCAAAGGAATAGTTGGTGAACAAATGAGTATATGTCGCGATTCGGAAGTACCACTTAGTCTAAAAGCACCTCCGAATTCCGTTAGAATATTAAGTGCTCATTCTACCATGCTTGAAATGTTATTTATCAAGCCAGATGCCGCGGAATGAAATAAATTATTTAGTTTTGATATAATTTTGTGTTTGAGTTAAATTTTAAATCATTTGGGGACGCAGTTCGATGTCTTCTACCATTCGAGAGTAGAATCATACTTTTGTGGCCCTAAACGTCACACCCATGGCACTCATTGAGTTCTTTTCGTTCTTTCGATCATATTCTGGATGCTAAAATACGTTGGGCATCCGATGAGAGCAGAATTCTTCCTGGATTGTGATTCTCGTGTATCGAACAGCTTCATTAAGGATTCTTCATATGGACTTGATTGCATAAATTTAGAGCTCGTGTCGAACCGTCTTTTCTAAGCCTTGTCCGAGAGCTATGCCCAATGTCGGAGGATTTTATCAATTGCAGCCAAGGAAGATTCTATCCAAATCGGTTTGTCATATACTGATCAAGTAGTTTCGTTACGGATGAAACATATCGCGATGCATACCAGGTATTTCTAGATCCCAAGCAAGGCTACTACTTGATCAATGGAGAGTGGTTTAGTCACGTGCTGCCTTCTGATCTGAAAAGAATGATACAGCAATCTTTAAGGCGAGGCCTGAAAGAAAACGCGATCAATAGTCGTTGCAGGTCGATGGAGTTAGATATTGGCTTTAAAACGTGACAGTGAAAGTGTTAATTCAAGCAGGATAAACACCACACAAACATACTAAATATATATACATAACGAAAATCATCTTATCACGGTATTTGTTAATTGCTTAATTATGTTAAAGAGGCAACATTTAATTTTTCCCGCTTTTCATTTGTTTTATGCTTTTTGGTGCCATTTCACCCGCTCTTTTATATCACCATCGTTTATGGAAAAATTTTCACTTCATAAAAAAAATTATTGTTATTGTTGTTGTTGCTGTTATTTGTTGTTGTTGTTGGTAAAAAGGGATGCAAATGACTTTCAAAAGAAAGTTGATTAAAGAAGAAATAATTTTTTTTAATTGTTAAGAATTATGGCCCCATCGGGAATTTCCACCAGCTAAACGGGGAATATGTATATAGAGAGAAAGATGCGCGATGCTATTTTCTTAAAACTTTTTTTGTGTTTTATAATTGTTTCGAGTGTTTTAATTATTTTAATTGTATTGCGTGATTACGATTATTACTCACAGTTGCAATTGGAGCCGTGGGGTTGGGCGATGGGAAGTGTTCAAAGTTATCCCCGGATAACATATCTCAACATACGGTTGGTCTTGCTCCTAGTTAGTGGACATGATTTTAATACGAAATCACATGATATCGACCACGACCCTCGTGGTTCTTGGGAACCATCAATATGAGTCCTTATAGATGCGGAACAGATTGGGCCATAGACATATTATATAGCTTTGCTCGTAGCTAGTGAACATGACATCAATTCGATCACATGAGATCAATCACAACACTCGTGGTTTCTGGGAACCATGGTGGGACAGGTTGGGCCATTGACATATGGGCCTAAAGCTCAAATCTAGACTCGGGTGGTATATTGTAGCTTAGATCATAGTTACTGAACGTGATATCAAAACGAAATCATATGATCTAAAATGAATTGTGTCCTGAAACGAGAAATGACTCTGTACGGTCCCTCGTAAGGTGATGGTAGGCCGGTTCGTACCCTCACGATACGAACAAAAACATACTCGCAACTTTCTAATGCTTTGGTAGTCTATTGGATCGGGATTTGAATCCTGTGAACTGGTTACGAAAAATTCTCCTGGAGCACTTCATTTCATCTTTGACTGCTGCTCGTATTCCCCAAAAGATAATGGGTAGCTCAGTGCTCCAAAACCGTTCGACCATACCATTTGTCTGTGGATGGTAGGCAGTGGTACGAATTCTGTGAGTGCCTAGTAAACGTGTGAGTTCAGAAAAGTGTTTTAACTCAAATGGGCTACCTTGATCAGTATAATAATCTCAAGGGGTATTCCAAACCTTGATACGTATTGCTCGACAAAAGTCTTAGTTACAGGGGCACCGCTACTATCTCGAATGGAATATGCCTCCGGCCAACCAGTGAATCGATCTACGGACCCTTCGGAGGATGGGAGGCATATAGGATATTTGTGAACGCCACATTAAGACCCCATCCCTCCCCTTCGAAAGTGATTTCCCCCCTTCGACTGTCAATGTTGATGCGTAATTGTTTTATGCTGGTACAGGCTATATATTATGGGTGGCTTTATAGTTATTTTCTTTGAGAATCCGTGTTGGCAGGAGAAGTGTGTTGTGTGTGCTATCGTGGCACTTAGAAAAGCTGGGATGTCGTATCAGAAGGTTCATGTACTCCAGATACAATATGACTTAAACAGGGTCGATGAGGTCTCCAATGTTGAATACGATAATGATGCTGGGAGCTGTAATCGTGACAGCTAATAATTGGAGTTAAGCCAGAACTGCAGAGAGTAGCATTGATTGACAGCTAGGGCGCTGTATAAAACCAGTTCGGAACAAGTCTTGTAGCTTTGCTACGACACTCGTGGTTCCTAGGAACTATCGTTATTACATAGATGGGATAGATTGGGTCATGACATATGGGCCTAAAGCGCAAATGCCAGGACTTGGTTGATGTTGTAGCTTTGCTCATTGTTATTGAACTTGCTATCAATTTGAAATCACATAAGAATGATTACGATATTTGTGGTTCCTGGAGCCCATCAATATAAATCTTTATTATATAGATGGAACAGTTTGTGCCTGGGATGAGGGATCCCAAGATAACTAATTACACTTCCCGATAGTGGGCAAATGTAAAAAGTTATTTCATTCCCGCAGATTTGTCCAATTGAAACATTGACCTAGGAGTTTATAGTATATGTTGCAAGTCATTGGGCTATACAGCCGAAACATGTAATGCTATGATTGCATCTTCATCCATGGGTGTATCAACTCAAATTGCTTATGTTGTATGAGTTAAGGCGTACTGTACACTGTGCAAATCGATTGTCTCAATTGGTTATAGTGATGAACACCAATCTAGTAGCTGGTACCCTCCGAAGTTCTCCTCAAGATAGCTGGTATACATGTAATTATTTGGGATCTGGTGGAATTAGGGCCAAAACGACCTTCTTTTGGTAAGCAGAACTGGTGCTTTGGAATATCCAAAACGTTATGTTACGGGGCCAGTGAAACTGTTGCGTATGAAAGTGTGGATATGGAAGTTGCTGCCCGCTAAGGAGTATGTAACAACTCACCTGCCGAAGCCATTAGCCCTCTAAATGGTATAATGATGTGAATTAAAATGTTTGGAACTGTCATTGGTAAAGATCTTGATGATGGTAGCAGACAAATGAATGAGATCTTGGAGAGCTGTTGTGGAAGGGTGAACTGATTCATCACGATTTAGTCGTTTCTAAGCTCTATGCGAAAGCTATCATAATCAAGAATTCATTGAGAGCTTTTTTTTTTAATTTATTTACTAATAAGTGAAACGAGTGTGAGCTTCCTATCAGCCAGGACAGTTATATTTTAATTTGCTCTGCTTTTTTTTAACGTGGTATTTCCAGTTCAATCTTGAATCAAGATGCAATCCGGAGTTTGTAATCCGTTGAAAAATGTATGGAGGTTCCTATTTTAGTGCCGCAACGTGTATGTAACTTGTACTGATTTTAGCTCGTTAAGCTTTAATTTCCAATCCCTGGTCCATTGGCTGATTTTATCGAGTGATTGCTGTAAGTATTCAAACTGCTTGATTCAGTGATTCACTTGTTGCCAATACTGCTGTATCATCAGCAAAAACTCCGATGAAGGTTGTTTCCGTTGTCGGTATATCGGAAGTGTAAATTAGATATAAGATGGGTTCTAATACGCTACCTTGGGGCACATCTGCTATGGTTATTTTTGTTTCGAGAGATACGAATCGAGCAATTGGCAGTAATTTTGTGGCACTATTTTACTTATCTTGTAGATAAGACTCTCATGCCACACTCTATAGAAAGCTTGTGAAACATCTAGGAATACGGCAGGACAATATTTCTTCTCTTCAAATGCTTGTTAATCTTTGCAGTCACGCGATGAACTTGATCAATTGTCGAATGTTTATTTCTGAATCTAAACTGGCAGTCAGGTTTCAATAACAACTTCTCAAATTGCTTTGAAATAGTTGGCAACAAAGAGATCGGTCTCTATGATGCAATTTGCTCAACTAGTTTGTCCGGTTTTTTTTATCATGATAATTTGTGCAACCTCTTTGATAACTCCTTAAACAACCTTGAAAACATTTCGTCAATTCCAGGTGACTTTTTGGGATTCAATCTATTTCTTGCGCAATTTATAGTGGGGTGACACTTCTGATATTTAATGGAGATTTATTGACTGGCTTAGGATCAATCGTAGATTGTATGTCGTGTTGTTGAAATACTGATGCCAGATGTTGTGCAAACAGTTCTGCTTTTTCTTAATTACGTCGCACCCATTTTCCGTATTTTTTCCTTATAAGTGACACTTGACTTATCAGCCTCTTGTATCTTTTAGTTGCTTTCCAAAGGGAATCATTTTTGTCAGCTTCAGAACCTAGTTCTTCCAAATAATTTTCAGTACAAGCTTCTTTGTTGACGCCATATGCGTCTTTTCTTACGTCGTACTTTTATCACTTCTCGAATCGCCAAGGGGTAATTAATCTCCTTTATGCCTTTCTCGCTTAATACGGGTGTAGCCTCTTCAACTGGTTCACGCATAGAGTTAATAAAATATTCAGCTTGTAATTCAAGTTCTTGTTTAGTTTTCAGACTAACTTTTAACTCGATTAGGTCGTAAAGTTTCTCTCTAAATAACTCCCAATCAGTAAATTTATTAGTAAGATTGAGTTTCATTTTCTTTTTGATGACTAATGTACTCAGAGTCATTAAGACCGGTGTGTGATCGGAAGAAAGGTCGTCAATGCCTTCGACTTCAATGTAATTGGAGGTTACTCCTTTCGAAAAATAAAAGTCAATCAAATCAGGAACCTTGTTGTTGTCTGTATAGGCCAGTAGGTTCGTCCAAGTTTATTAAAAATGTTGACATATTGATTTCGTATCATATTATGTCTTGGTGGGTAGTATATCACGCCTAAACTTAGTTCCGCATAAACGGCTCCGTAATTTCTGCTTGTTGGAAATGTAGGATATTTTGTCGTTGTCGAGAAACTCTTTCCGTTTCATAGACACAACCATGGCAGTCTTTTGCAGAGAGATATAGTAAAAATTCTAGAAGAGCATGGCACTTACTGTTGTTTCGGTATTCTCTCTTCGGAAAATCTATTTCTCAACAGACCAAAATCCGGCATCTTAGCGAGATCAGTAACTTCTTAATCATTTCTAAGAAGGTATTGCAATACACTCTCCACAGATTCAAAATGTCTAATTAACACAAAGCATTGTCAGGCCCTAGTGGGTGATGGGTGGCCCGACCGCTGTCCGAACCAAACACGACCTAGCCTAATCGTCTGTATATCATATGTGCATCGAGTCGTATGTATCTGGGCGCTTCTCATCAAACGAACCAAAGTCTATAATAAACACATTACTTAATCTTAAAGAACACAACGAGATTATGTCGGAAGTTTGTTTATTTAAATATTAAATTATCATTTTTAAAGAAACAAATTTTTTTTTTCTTAATATTTTTCTAAACAAAATCTTGTGTGTGTGTGTGATGCGCTGTTGTTGGGATTATGAATATGAATTACATCGTTTCTTCTTGAGATCAAAAATTATTTTTTTTTCTTTAAGATCATAAAATTTGTTTTTAAAGCATCTGCTTGTTTATTTGTTTTCTTAACATCACCATCATCAAAAAAATTATAGCAGAATTATAAGATTTCGAATATTTAATACATTTTCTCGTGAATCTTGCGCGATCGCGTAATTTTACGCGTGCGTATATATATAGTGTGTGTGTGCGTGTCTGTAATTATATCTTAAATGATCAAAAGATCAAAGATAGAGGAGATAAAAACAAAATTCATTTGATAGATGAAAAAACAAAATATTTATGATTTTTCGTCGACCGTTTTGGAAAAATCGAGGCGACAAAAGCGCGCGATTTTTTTTTTGTAATAAATTTTTTGGGAAACCAAATTGTTAACATATTTTCACATATGCCGCAATATAAGTGTGAGGCAACAAACATCTTGTACATAGGCGAGATGATTCATTTCGTTTGTTTTGATTTATTTTTGGTGTGACAATCGGACATGATCATAATATTGTGGTGTGATCTTATATTTGAAGCAATTCGCTGTTCCAATACCATGTGATGATGGGATTTCGGTCTGTTTCCAATGTCGTGGAGTTGGACACTATGCACAGAATTGTAAAGTGTAAAGAGATAATTTGCTACCGCTGGACGCCTAAAATGTATATGTGTCACCATATCCGACATTGGAGGATGCCGAAGAAATGGCTAAACTCGAAGAAATTCCCCAAAAGTATTAATCCATTGTGAAAAATATTGCCTTAAATTGAAATTATACCAGATGTTGAGGAGATTAAAAATGTATTCATTGGCAATTCCTGATGACATTATTGAAAAATCCGGTATCCTAGAAATGGATAAGACTGTCGATCGTTACAAGGTAGAGCCATTGTACAATATAAATCCAGATGGTAACTTGATTGATTATTAAGACTATTCGGTCACAAGAATTTTCGAGCTGGCCAAGAAAAGGTAATCAAGCGGATTATATTTGGTCTCTAAAATTTGGTCACACTGAGCCCTCCGGGTAGGGGGAACACTGTGTTATCAATTGCAGGCATTTTTGTACGCGAAAAAATTGTACCGATCGCTTTCGTCTGTATCGAAGAGGTACATTGCGACTCGAGGTGAGGTCACATCTTTCGGCCCAGCTATCTAGGTGTCAAAATTTATTTAGGTCTAACAGCAACCAAACAAACCCGTGTAAATATTATCGAGCACATTGGGATTTCAGATGGGGTTACCGGACTTACTTTATCAGTTTTCTGCGATGAATAGTTTCCAGCTTACGATGACATCGAAGAGTGTAGGAGATCCGGAGATATCGAAAAAACGTAAAAAAACAGAGTGGATTGCTGAGCCTTATCACACTGGACTTGCATTGTTGCGCCGAAAGGCGATTCAAAATAAATTCATGAAGGGTGATCTTAAAATTGTGGTGAGCACAATGGCCTTTGGTATGGGTATAAATAAGCCTGATATACGTGCTGTGATTCATTATAATATGCCAAAAAGTTTCAAAAGCTATGTTCAAGAAGTGGGACTTGTTCCTTGACTCGAAAAGGAACGATCAGAAGTTGAGCTATGTATATATTCGCCAATTCGATTGATCGTCATGTTATTCGGAAGTTGATCGATAAAGGCTGCTTCATGAAAAGCTTACGAAGTTGCGAGTATAATGAGAAAGGAAAACTAAGTGGTATTGATACGTCCCAAAATGTGTCTTTGCTGGTATATCTGCTACTGTATCAACCCCTCGTGCCTATAAGGTTGTACATATACTCTTTCGATTGCTTTCTCTTCTAACTGTTGCTGTGTTCAATTCATCAGTACTTGAGTGAGCTGAAGTGTGGAATACGCGACTCATGTATAGTTTAGTTGTTGCATGCTCGCATTTACTTGGTATGTGATATTTTTGAATTAGCCCTTCGTCTTATCAACGGAGGCTACTTGATACAGTTGGTTCCCAAAGGTGTCCCTCGCTCATAATGAGATTGTTCAAAAAGTTTTCAATTTTGTGACGCAAGCAAAATGAATCTATTGGCATATTGTAGTCGTTGTGGTGCATCCCTTGGTATAATAATTCTTGGCTAAATTTATATGGCAAAAAAACCAAGCCTAAAACCACAGATGAGATCTGGATACCTTCTTGTACCATCCACAGCTTGTGCAGTGCTAACAGGTCGACAAACATTTGTTCTTGGTTCATCACCAACTGATTCCCAATCCTCACATCGGTCATTTAAAATCAGTAAGTCAAATTGGCCCACCCTGTATAAGGAAGTAATTGCTATCCATAAACTCTAACATACATCGATATCTAGACATCCTTAACGTGATTATGTATTCTCAATTCTGGAGGTTATATGATATGATTCGGTATGATATGATAGATGAACTACAAGCCAACCACTACCGTGATCCTGGGTTTGTTAGAGTACGTAACATACATTCGAGTGTTTACAACACTCCAAAATTGTGTCGACAAAGACCCCGCCAGATCTTCAACAAATAAGGCGTTTGTTGGCGTTCAGGAAGCCACGATCACAAGAGCGGCCAGAAGCAGCAACCGCGCGAAAGTCTCCATCCAACCACCAACACAAACAAATCAGATTGGATAAAACTCACAAATAATATATAATCAATGCAGGACATCATCTGAGTTTTGGGTTTTGGCGAAGTCAGAAAATCCTGAAGGAAGTAGTTTTTGAAACAACTGTTCAAATTGTATGGATAATAATGTGACTGCATCAAGTACACTTTTCAGTGCTGTTCTTTTATTTGCATTTGTGCTTGAGCTTACAGCTAGGGCATCATTGTTCCCTAATTAAAGTTTCAGTGATGTCACGAGAGATATGTTTTCTTAAGAAGTCTAAAGCACCTCCAGGTTCTCAGGATCGTTTTTTGTAATCCATATTACATCTCACGAGTAGTGGAGCAAGAACGGACTGTCTGTGTTAAAATCCACAGTGTACAATTAAGAGATCCGTAAGGCCCCTGCTATCCAGCTAGCTATACGTTTTTATACTGCGCTGGTATGGTTATCGACAGGGTACGGTTGACACCACTTAACGTATAGGTAGAAAGTTGTCCGGAGGTCACCACGAGGAGGTAACACAAGCTCTTGTGGAAACTGCAAGATAGGGGGCTCATAGCTAGTGCCAACTTGGTTCTCCCAGACACCTTCACACCTCCCCACGGATACAACTTTAGTCACGTCGTTCTCCAGGTTCTCAAGCTCGAGTAGTTCAGCAAGAATTGACCGTCTGTGCAACCATTCACAGTGCGCACATAGGGATACACGATCTGAAGGGCATCTGACATCCAGATACACCGTTAAAGACTGAGCTAGTTTTTAGACTGGGTGCCCAACCTGGTTGGTTATCGATAACGGAACTCGCCTCTCGATTGGGCCACAAACAGTTTATATTTCAGGATACATTGGCAGTTTTTGCAATGCTTCTGGCTGAGCCAAAAAACGACAATTGTACTTGTTCACGTGCCAGTACTCATTCACCAAAATGTATACCCTTTGCGTTAAGTCGTGTGGTTTCAATTCTTGCGCCAGCTGTATTTTAAAAGGTTTTACACCCAAATCCTTCCGCAAAATTTTCCACGTAGTGGAGTAACAGAGGCCAATTTGCTGCCAACGGTGCCAAATCGATAATTCACGTTCAGCAACAACCTGGCTCTATACGTATCCGGGTTGGTGGTTCAACTTGCTATCAACATGGACTTAAAGCCAAGAGCTTGCTTGGCATTGTAATTCTAATCCTGATCCAAGTGTTCTCATTCTTTCATGTCCCTCTACATATAATAATTCTATCCAAGAGTGATGGTTTATTTCGATAGGTAAGCCTCGGGCCACATTTCCTCTGAAATAGTGTTAAAATCTACCGATCGTATCCAATCAATATTGAATAAGTGACAAATGTCGTGTTCGACAACCGTTTCGAAATGCCAAATACCGCATACAACACATTACAATGATATGCGAAATTTCCAATCGTTCGGTATCCCAAAATTGATTCGCCACGGTTTTAACTATATATACAGTCGGCATATATAGTGCGTAACACAACATTGTTGCGGAATCGTTGCGTAAAGATATAATATTCAATTATCGAATATAATAACATATTTGATCGTACCTAAGTACCCATTATCATGATATATACCCAATCCTGATTATCTACCATCAATCAAATTACGAGAATGAGATCTTGTGTTGTGTGTGCAAAATAGCATAAAATCTGTTTTTGCTACTTTTTCCCCTGCCTGTATGTATATACTATGTACAGTCGTCTGACAACTTATTAATTTATTACAAAATCTTATCCATTATTATACTCGTAATGGAATCGTAATTTTAATCCTTAAATTATTCACGGACCTTACCTAAGAAAATGTTTTTTTTTTTACTTTCAATTTTTTTTTTTCATACTTTTCTTCGGTCGACCGCACCGGGAGAATACAAAACCAATTTTCGGGGCACAAAAGAAGACGTTTGTATTATTACTTTGGTTTATTGTCCTATACGTTCAAAGCTAAAGGATAGAACGAGATCCTTAATTATATAATTACAAGGATCGACGATTAAATTTTATTGATTGGTTTTGTGTTGCGCCGCCACTGCCCAAAATAAACGCAGTATATATGTCAACATACGTGTATCGTATGACAACCGAACCTCTTCAAAATCAATAAAATCGTACAATCAGCAGTCATTCACACAAAGATCGTTTATTTATCACACAAACAACATATTAAATCATGACATCAAGGGTTAAACTCAGTGTTTTGTTCTTATATATACACATATGTATGTATAGGCATCATCAACAGTCATTTATCATATAAGTGTATCTTTTAAAATATTGTGCAATCCTACCCTTAACAATATACATATAAATTATAATTCCAAACCCCTTTGATTTTGAATGATGAAACCGCTCGGTTGCCCCCAAAAATATAGTTTTCACTTCCACTCAGCTATATGCATACATATGTACAATTCGTATATATAGAGAGAGGATAACACATAAAAATATTGTTTATTGAAATAAAAAATTCTAAAATTCATCCCTTATTCGAGTTTCCATCTCGTCTCACTCAAATTAAAGGGAAATCTATCACATCAACATATATAGTTTTGTGATCATACTAACAACTCTAAATATATAGTGAGTATACTCAAACCCAAACCACCCTTATATGCCAAATCATTAAAAAACACGAAAAATTAAAGGGATGTTTTATGTGTGAATGTGTGTGTGTATGTATGTAATAGTTGGCTGCTGTTTCTCGTTAGTAAAATTTCCAATTTTTCACCAAACTGTTTTGTAAATCTCAACAACGCTTTTATGCTTACTCTCGTATATATGTATATATATGTGTGTGTGTTTAATTTAGGGGTGAACCAAAATACACAACCCTCAAGCCCACAAGAGATTGGGTTTGAATGTAAATGTTTCTGTATTTTTAAGATGGTAAAATAATTGTTGGTCTTGTAACAATTTTTTGTTGTATGTGTGGAAATTAATTGGAAAATTATATAAAGTTTCGTGATGTTTCCAGAAACTTTTTTAATAGTTTTGACAGGCCTATCGTATCGTGTGCATGAGGCAATCATTCGGTCTGGATCAGCACTTAGACTGTGTCCGGGTGCGACTGAGATAGTATTAGGTTTAGTTCGAAATATCTACGATGCATGGATGCCCTCACCCACAGGGCATACTGAAATCAAGGAGTACTTTGGGGCTGAATATGTTCGAAAGTTTCCGAGTATGCTGGAGCTATCAAAAATTCTTTCTTGTCAGCATTGGCATTTGATTATGACTGCTGCCTTGTAATTGGTTGTTGGTTTGAATATTAGTTTGAAACATTTCTAAATATTTCTAGGGATCGTTCTTCCTTAAAAGGGAACCTTACAGTATTAATGGTGCGGTTCAGTTTTCATTTTATTATAAACGAAATTCATATTGGCAGTGATGTGAGAATTTATTTATTTTCTCGAAAGTAGAGGGCCTCTCCAACATAACTGTTAATTTATCTCCAGCTAGTGAGGTAAGCAAAATATCTAAAGAATAGCATTGTTTGACTACCCTTCTAAATTAATCCCAAAATAAGAGGAGTTTGTAGTTTGAACATTCCTTACATGTTACGAAAAACTAAAGGTCAGTGGCTGGGTTGAACTTGATAGGTAGTCACAGCTCTGATACTCTATAGCTTAATTAGGTTTATTGTCTTTTGGTAATGTAAGTCTTGACCGCTCAAACCATCATTAAGTGTTCACCCCTCAAAGTATGTTAAGGGCTGTAGTCGCCGTCACAGTTGCTGCATCGTTTTAGAGAAGTATCGCTTTTTTGCGACAACCAGTATACAGGAGATGTTTACGAACTATATTATATCGTTACGATTCTGGGACGACTCGTATCCGGCATGTTGATGAGAACTGTTAAGAAAATTATGAAACTGAGTACACAGCGTTTATTTTTAAGTGGCACCACATGTTTGTACTGGATTTTATTCAAATCGGAGACAAAATAATTTTATAGCAAAAAAATTGTGCCATAAAAAACCATTATCTGTTTTTCATAAAAAATTCAAATTTGTTTCTCGATTTTATGGTTTTTATCAATTAATATAACAATAATAAACACGTCAGTACCAGAGAGCACAATCCAATCCACCGCGTTCGTTAAATATTGACACTTGAAGTATGAGCGAAAATGGCAACCAAAAAAGAGCTAAAAAAACAGATCAAAACAAATAAAATTATAAAAATGACTGGACAGCGCTTATTTTTAAGTGGTACTGCATGTCTCTACCGGATTTAATTAAAATCGGAGATAAAATATATTTTATGGCAAAAAGAATTTGCCATAAAAAACTTATGTCTGTTTTTTAAAAAAAATCCAAATTTATTTTTCGATTTTATAGTTTATCGATTAATATAATCATTATAAACAGATCAGTAACATATAGAACATTCTAATAGATATTGTTCGTTAAATATTGACAGATGAAGTATAGGAGAGAAAACCAAGCATTAAATGCCAAATTACAGATTAAAACCAATAAAATAATAAAACTGATTGAACAACGCTTATTTTGAAGTTGGGCTGTACCAGATTTCATTCAAATCGTAGACAAAAAAAATTTTATAGCAAAAAAATTTTGCCATAAAAAACTAATCTGTTTTTTCAAAAAAATCCAAAATTTTATGGTGTTATGGTTTATATCGGTTAATATAATCATTATAAACACATCAGTACTATATAGAACGTTCTAATCGATCTCGTTCGTTAAATATTGACAGTTAAAGTATGAGCAAAAATGGAAACATAAACTTGCTAAAAAACAGGTCAAAACAAATAAAGTTATAAAACTGATTGCACAGCGGTTATTTTTGAGTAGTGCCGCATATCTGTACTGGATTTCATTGAAATCGGAGACAAAAGAATTTTATGGCAAAAAAAATTTTGCCATAAAAAACTTATCTGTTTTTTCAAAAAATCTAAATTTTTTCTCGCGATTTTATAGTTTATATCGATTTATATATACCTTATAAACACATCCGTACTAATCAATATCGTTCCTTAAATATTGACTGTCAAAGCAAATGAAATGAAACTGATTACACAGCATTTATTTTAAAGTCGAACCGCATGTCTGTACCGGATTTCATTCAACTCCGAGACAAAAATAATTTTATAGCAAAAAAATTTTGCCATAAAAATCCTCTATCTGATTTTTCAAAAAAATCCAAACAAAATTATTCTCGATTTTATGGTTTATAACGATTAATATAATCATTATAAACACATCAGTACTAATCGATATCTTTCGTTAAATTTTGACAGTTAAAGTATGAGCGAAATTGGCGACCAAAAAACAGATAAAAACAAATTAAATTATAAAACTGAATGCACAGCGGTTATTTTTAAGATATACTGCATGTCTGTACCGGATTTCATTAAAATCGGAGACAAAAAAATTTTATGGCAAAAAAAATTAACCATAAAATTTTTATGTCTCCGATTTTTTCAAAAAAAATCAAATTTTTTTGTTCGATTTTATGGTTGATATCGATTGATAAACCCATAATTTTTATTCTGAGTCGCGATCCTGTTCTCGATTTGGCTGATATAAATATAATCTTGACTATATATAACTGGAGCTTTTGTGTTCAAAATTTGAACTTTTACCTTATATAAGAATCATGAAAAATACTGTCAGTCAACTGATTATACTGTGCCTCATGAATAATTTTCGAATGATTAGCAAAGCGAATTTTATAGTGTCGAGAAAAACAGAGTGAAAATTTCGTTTTTTGAAAATCTCTGGTTGGGTACAGATGTACACACCCAACTAATTCCGTTGGTTTGGATTAATATATCTAAGATATATAGGGCAAACAATGGCTATACACATCTACTTTGATTTATGGGAAACGATTCGAACACAATAGAAACCCCTTTCACTTTGTGCGTAAACAAACAAAACCATAGAAAAAGCGATTTTATAAGAGTTTCGACGTCGCTTAATCCTGCGATCGTACAACTCTATTATTTTCGATTTTATAATAATCAAAAATCCATAAAATCGTATTTTTCTCATATCCCGAAACAGTTCGAGGTCCCCCATTTATCGTCTCCTACAATAAATCATGTATAATCAACGGATTTTAATCCGATTATAGATCGGGACATTTATAAGGACGTTTTCTTCAAGTCTGTAAATTCAGTCTCGTTTGTCACATTGTTACAGTGGATGTTGATCATATATATGAAGATCGTTTACACAAAAGATTCGCATTGTTTTGTATGTTCCATTGTGTATGTGTATATATGGTTTTGATGACATAAAATATTATGTTTTTTTTTGCAACATGTGATTAGGATCACGTTGAGTAGTCAATTTTAATCGGTTTGTTTCTTGTTTGTGATCCGATCGAGATATGTTATTATGTTGTTGAGATACATTTGTTCGAGATGCGCTTCAAAGTAGTTTGTGTCGACAAACGACTACCGATATGCCTTATCTGAGTCTTTTTGTTCCACGATCTGGCATATCATGGTCTATAATTATTATAAATATTATGGGTTTATTGAAGGTATTGTGTGGATTGGATCCGATAACGCTAATAAGAGGAAATGTGTGGTAGTTCAAAGCATAAGACGATTGCAAAGGTATCTTGATATTCAGATTAGTAGCTTTATGGTACAGAGCAAATATAGTATATATATATATATATATATATAGTTTCTTCTCTTCTCGTCGTGGTTCATGTCCAGTTTTTGCATATCAATCCTGGTTGGTGAGATGTGGCAAGAAGTCAAGTTTAGCTTAGAAAGTTTCAAAATACCGCCTTCTAAATAATTTTCGAATTGCTCTTTAAAATTTTTGGAAAGACAGATTGAAGTAAATTAACAGTCGTAATATCAGCGCGACAAAGATGATGATACGGAAACTGATCTATCTCTTGAGTATGAAAATTCCTTCAATTCCTTCTTAAATCCTTTAGACCTGAAGCTACCACTGGATCGCTTGCATGTATAGGAGTAGCTGGATCATTTGGGGGGTTTTCCGCATGAATATTTGTGAGTACATATAGCAGCGTCTAGTTTTGCCCATCTTCTACCAACTATAGGGAACATTGGAGCATAGTGACCTATAATTAGTCTATTTCAGCCACCCTAACCCAACCTTAGGTTATGATGTTTTCATTAGTTTGCCCGGCTTTTGCGTCTCAATTAAGGTGAGGGTCGTTCCTTGTGCTATTGAGAAAGCTCTTGAGTATGTAAATTCCTTAAATTATTATTTATTTCTGGATATAGGAGGTGCCTTAAACAGTGGATTTGGAGCTATAACTCGATAACTTACGCGTCTAGAGTGAGATAAATCATTAAGATGATTCTTTTGCATGTAGATTTGTGAGTTGGAGTTAACACTACAAGATGTAGTTTTGTCTCTTCTCTCACTAAGCTAAGTGATCAAAATTAGTCTTGGTCACTACTTCAGAACAGCTACCCTAACCTTACCGTATTTATTTGATAGCCCGGCTTTTTTGAGCCTCATGTAAGGTGAGAGTCGTCCCTATACACAAATATCAAACTATATTACGTAGATGCAAGCTTTTTCTCCTTTCTATTTAAGTATTTCGAAAGGGATTGAAGCTCATATTGTAGACGCGATCGAACCGAGTTGAAGTTGCAGTTTCAGCATTGTAAAGGTTAGGAGACCTTTACACCGCAAGCGCTCTTTGTTTTACAAACCACACTGAACATTGGAACAAAGTGACCTAAATTAGTCTGCTTTAGTCCTTCAAGATAGCCACATTAACTGTTTTAGTGTTTTTATTAGTTAGCCCGGCTTTTGAGCCTCATATAAGGTGAAGATCGTCCCTATATATATAAATACCAAACAATGCTATGCAAATGCAAGCTTCCCGTTCATTCTATTAAAACCTTTGGAAAATCATATGCCTCTTCTTTTTGAATACAAATTGTCCTTTTAACAGAGGATTTAGAGCTATCATTCGATTACTTGCGAGTCTAGTGGTACATCGATTATTTGGGTAGCTCTTCTGCAAGTCGAATTGTGTGTGGTGGAAAATATACTAGTGACAAAACAATAGTGTTTGAAATTGGACTTTTTTAGTCCTTCAAGATCGCCACCACAACTTCACTTTAGGTGATGGTGTTTTCATTAGTTAGCCCGGCTTTTGAGCCTTATATCAGGTGAGGGTCGTCACTATATTCAAATTACACAATGCTTCTCGTCGCTTCTATTAAAATCTTTCGAAAGACAGATTGAAAACTCGAACAACCCGAGTAATCAACTTTAATGTCAGCGCTGCAAAGTTTAGCACGAAGAATCAGCTCTACACTCTCTAACAGTGCTATTGAGAAATCTCTTGATTTTGAACTTTTCTTCAATTCCATCTTTTCTGAATATAGATTTTGCCTTAAATTGTTGAACTTGAGATAACTCTCGGCTATTTGCGTGTGTCTGAGGCTAGTGGATCATTTGGGTTCAGCATGTAAATTTGTGAGTGGTGGAACAAACACCGTGATACGTACTTTCGCCTCTTTTTTTACGCAAAATAATTGCATGGTGATCAAAATGTGTCTATGTTAGTCCTTCAGGAAAGTTTACTTTTAACCTACCTTTAGATTATGGCATTTTTATTTGTTAGTCCGGCTTTTGAGCCTCATATAAGGTGAGGTGCGTCCTTATACCAAAATATATTATACATTCAAGCATATCGACGCTTCTATTAGAATCTTGGGAAAGACAGATTGAAGTTTATATAAGAGACTCGACCAATCCGAGTTATAGGTCATTATTTCAGTGCAACAAAGGCAAGGATACGGAAGCTGCTCTATCTCTTGAGTATGAAAACACCTTCAATTCTCTGAATAAAGTCTGTGCCTTTTACAGAGTTGGATCTATGAAATTACTCGTGCGCTTGCACGTTTTGGGGAAGACGTACTACTGGACAGTTCTTCAACGACTAGATTTGTGAGAAATTTTATCGCTTCTCTTACCAATAAAAGTAAATATTAAAGTAAAATGACCCAAATTTATTTACCCTTACCCAACCTTAGATTAAGGCGTTTTGATTTATTAGCCCGGCTTTTGAGTCTCATATCGGGTGAGGGTCGTCCCTATACATGAATACAAACTATATTTTGTAGATGAAGGGTAAGGATATGGAGGTTGCACTTCACTCCTTTAACAGTGCTATTGAGAAGTCTCTTGAGTATGAATTTTGTCTATGTTAGTCCTTAAGAACAGCTTACCTATCCTTACCTTAGTTATTCTGGTTTTATTGGTTAGCCCGGCTTTTGAGCTTCATTTAAGGTGAGGGTCGTCCCTATACACAAACTATATTTGTAAATGCAAGCTTTTCTCTTTTCTATTAAAATAGCCACCCCAAGCTTAACTAAGGTTATGACATTTTCATTTGTGAGCCCGGCTTTTGCGCCTCATATCTGGTGAGGGTCGTCCCTGTACTTCTGCAACTGCATTGATATTCCAGATACTTATATATATTTTCACGCAGTCCTGTTCGAGAGGTGTTCTATACATGAACTATATTTCCAGTATAATAAAAATGTGTCGCATCACGTTAAGATCGCATTATACATGACCAGCACATAAACAACCATAATACGGTTTGTTTATGAGACCCCATTGATAAACCAAAAAAAAAATTATGTTTCGAACCCATCGAGACATAATGTTAATAATAAACGCGCACACATTTTAATTATTGCAGTCGTTGTAACATAAATTCCAAAACCAGGAAGAGACGAGAAATTATGTTTTTTTTCCATTTGAATGATTTCGAAATGTATGTTGGCACAACATATTATATTATATCCCAAAATCGCGCCTTTCAAACAAGAAATTGAATTGTTTCTCATCATCATCATCATGATTATTGCCCCGTCGTCTCTTTATTTAGATTATTGATAAGGGTGCGATCCATTATGTGTGTGTATCATCTACCCAAGCACATTCAACATTCAATTTGTTTATGGGATGTTTTTCGAAAAATGGTCCATTGTTCGAAACATAAAAAAATAGTTTCGAATAATGGATGTAATGTTTGGTAAATAATTCAATGACAAAAGTAGTTATATATGTACCTAAGGATCAATATCACATCCATTGATCGGATCATAAATTATTGTACATCTTCATCGAATGGTCGACTATCTCGACTTCGGCATCTTATTTATATAGTCGTAGTTAGACAAAATTTCTTGTCTATATAGATACATTGTGCAATACTCGTTTATTTGTCGATGATATACCATTTTTCAAACATGTATTGCGACAAAAAGCCGCATTTGGTGTAAACAAAAAGGCAGCAGCATTTTGTTCAATTCCAAAAGCGACAATTCTCTTCGTTTTTTTTAACAATTTCAACAGACAACCAACAATACAAAATCGGTTTGAAATTTTTTACAATATTCCTCTAACGATTCTAACTTCTGTGTTTTAAACACATGTATGTAGATAGATGGACGGGGGCACACAATGAATGATGAGATTTATTGGTTCGTGTATTGTGTTTGAATTTTGGATTTACTTACGATTTGTTGTTGTGGTGTCCACATGAGTCGAATTTCGAGAATTTCACCATACCAATCAAATAATGAATGGATGAATAGATGTTTGTTCTTAGGTTCACCGATGTTATTATTTTGTATTGTTTTAAGCTGTGTCGTTAAAGACAATCTTTGTTACTTGTGTCAAAACTTTCAGGATTCTATTTGGACCGTGAATCGTGACTTTGAAACACTACCTCCTTTGCTATTCACCAAAGTCTACATTCCAAAGAAGCTATAAGGATTACCAAATTTCAGCATATTTAACATTTGCCCGGCTTTTAGATCGTCCCTTCACATTTTGACACAACATGTGCACAAGCAATACATGACCACGATTTTAAGTATAATCTGATTATAAAACTAGTAAGCTTCTAGTCCTAGTTGGACATTGATACGACATACATAAACGATACTAACATAGTTCATATACGTAATCCTTCACCACATATTCATGGCACAACTATAAGATCTTGGACCAAATTTGACATTGATACTGAGTGGCATTTCGTGCTCCCGAGAAGTCCTTACTTTGGAGGATTATGGGAAGCCGGAGTCAAGTCAACAAAACAACACCTCCGCAAGGTGATTGGAACTCATACATTAAGCTTTGAAGAGCTCTTAACACTTCTACCTCAAATTGAGGCATGTTCGAACTATTATGGTGGGTTTTTGAGTCCAGCACATTTCCTGATAGAAAGAAGAATCATTTCAACACCACAACCTGATATGAATGACGAGTGTAAACGTCGTGACAAGATGGAACTTGCTAACCAAACTCAGCCAAGAATTTTGGAAAAAGGCATAATGGATCCCAGAACAACCTAACATCCAATTAAGAGACCTAGATATTCTCAAAAATCAACCACAACCACACAAGCATTGGCCACTAGCAAGAGTCGATGAGCTGTACCTAGGACAAGATGGATTGGTCAGAGTAGTCACACTTAAAAACAGCTCATTTAAAAGGAATATTACCAAAATATGCTTACCTTTGAACAACATCAACATAAACTGCGAGAGGAACAATTCTGTACCTTCAGTGGTTGCTAACGATGAAAACACGGGTCAGCAGCTACCACAAAATTCCGAAGAAACTCTGCCGAAAATAACAACCACACAGAGTGTTGAACAGAGCCAAGCAACAGTCTATGGAAACCAAGCTACTCTCTTCCGAAATAGATAACCACGATTCCTTAAAGCCGCCCCACAGGCGAGAGTGAATGTAAGATAAATCATCTACTCGGCAGGCATTTATTTCGAGGATCTAGGCAAACTCGAACTGGTAGCAATGAAGTGGACTTTAGTGGTTTATTACAATATGACAAGCTATTAGGAGGAAATCGAATCATTTAAGCAAGCAACTGCGAATTGACAACAATTTGTAAAGATTTTCTGGTTTTTTTTTTTTTTTTTTTTTTTTTATTCTATGCTATCTTTTTTGGGGCTCAAGGCTCTCCCAGCTCTTTCGCGGTTCGCTTATTTACGTCCTACTTTACGCCTTAACGGGCAAATCGAGGACGTACGGCTATAGGTCCGATTTTCGTAGTACCATCTGCGCATTACCATCAGCCTATAGTACTGACATGGAAGATGGGTCGGCCCATGAGTTCTGCACTCCAACAGGGGGTCATAGATGTGTTCATTAACACCACCGATCGTAATCAGATGGTGAAAAATCCCTTTTGCATCCTGCCCCTATCGGGATTCGAACCCGGTACCTCCCGCTCCAACTGCCACAGCTTTAACCACTGAGCCATCTGGGCGGTCGATTTTCTGGTTAAAACTGCAACGTAATCTTACAACAACTTTAGTGGCAGTTTAACAACTAAATCGCAGACAATGACATTCTACTAACAAGCAACAAAGAACGACGACAAATTAAGCGAGGATTGAGAGACACAACCGGAATTATCTTAGAGGATATTGTTTGGAATTCTTTCCCGCGGATATGAAGCCCAATTTGATAACATCAACAACAACGAGAATCATCTAATGGCGCTAATAAGAAACCAGACATTGTTTACTCTGCACATCATAACATTTTACATCCTTCGATACTTGAGTATTTTAGCTCTAACCGCTGCAGAAGTGTGCCCGGCTTTTGGGTCGTCCCTTCGTTTTTCCATATTACATGTACACTTTTTATTGACATGTATTGACATCCACTTATTATTCGAGTTGTTGCTTGCATGTTGTAATTCGCTAGGTCGGTTTCGATCTGATGATGACGTCATTGAACGACTGTATGATCGAAAAGATCAAATCTATTTCATCAGGTATATGCTACCGGACTTTATGTTCGTAAAGTGTGATTCTTATATGTACGGCCCAGTACGTTCCGGTAATCGTGACGCGACGCCGTTCTAGCGAATTACAAGAACTTAGCTCGAAATATCGATGATTGGATTTTGCGTGATGATGAATTAATTTTGCGAATTATTATTTGGGTTAGGTCTGGAGTTTTTGGAATTTTCCCTTCCATTTTTGATTATGATTATCTATATGCCGTAGTGCGTTGGGGTGCCTGATTTCACCATTTTGCGACATGAAACGAAACCTACCTGAATGCATATACTGTATTTGTGGGGGGTTCGGCATCTGGCCACCTTAGTGGTTTGGTATTGTTGCAGCATGAACCGAAACTGGGAGTATCTGAGCTTTGAGAGAAGGTATAGATAATTCCATTGTGAGAAGTTCATTTCTGCCGTGTTAGGTTAGGCAGGAGGTAGGATGAAATTTTTAGGAGATTGTGTCAGAAGATATTGACGTGTAATGTTCAATAAACGGGGTCGTCAGGATCACCAATATAAACCGTGGAGGTTTATGTAATTTTGATTAGTAGTGAGTTTGAGTTGTAATTCGAGGAGTTGTTGCTTGTATGTTGTAATTCGCTAGGCCGGAGTTTCGATCTGATGAAGACGTCATTGAACGACTGTTTGATTGAAAAGATCGTATATGTACGTTCAGTCGTCATGCGACAGTGCTAGCGAATTACAAAAACTTAACTCAAAATATCGATTTTGAGAATTATTTGGGTTAACTCTGATCGCCACAACACGAATATAAGATCTTGGACCAAGTTTGACATTGATACCACATCTATTAATGAAACTAGCCTAGTTCATATACGTTTGGGACAGCTTCTAACCATTTCATTCAATAACTGAAATCGAAAGACTAAAATCGAAACTATCGATCCTATTGATCGGATGCCCAAGTTCATATACGGTTTCCTCAATACGGGGCAGAAATGTGTAAGAATTAAATTTGATTTCTTGAAATTTTTAACTTTTCATTTATCTGCCCGGCTTTTAGGTCGTCCCCTCGTTTTTCCACACTACGTTTATACTTTTTACTGACATCCTCGATTTTGATTTGTTTTCATCTCAAGTAAAATCTAATTCTAGAATGAACAGTTGAAAGTGGTATCAGAATAGAAAGTTAGTAGTACTAAATAGTATAAAGCTTGATAGATGTCTCTGCTATCAGTTTATATATGATATATGTTGGTTGTCTGTTATTTTTGTGCTTTTTTAAAACGTTCCAATAATAGGGAGGGGGAATTATTCAAAAATTAAGCTGAGCCGTAATTCCAAACTTTTCATATTTTATTTGCCCGGCTTTTGGGTCGTCCCCACGTTTTTCTATACTACATGTACACTTTTTACTGACACCCAACATATTGGTTTGTTGCTAATCTCAAGTAAAATCTTATTATGCTAATCTCAAGGAAAATCTAATTTGCACTTGCAAATTCGGATTATAAAGCTTAGTAGTACTAGATAGGATGATGCTTGCTAGATGTCTCTGCCATCAGTTAATATATGTAATATGTTGGGTTTCTGTTGTTTTTTGTGCTTCTTTAACACGTCACAATACAAGGAAAGGAGTATTATTTAAGAATTTAGTCATAATTCCAAACTTTTTATATATTTGGCCGGCTTTTGGGTCGTCCCCTCGTATCTCGACACTACTTGTACACCATCTAGTCATGCAACGATCAATCAAATTTCACAACCACGATTTTTCTTTTGTTGTTTATCCAGCGAAAAATCCAATTATAATAATAAATAATGGCAAGTGCATATAGTTATACGAGTATAGTGTATATAAACTATAAAACTATCTACCTCGTTTGTACGTACACCTTTATATGTAGCACAAACCATTTAAAATTCTTTTGATACGCGAAATATTTAACAACAGATAATTTCCAACCACACACCTACAATTTCCGTTGGTTAGACTAAAATTTTAATTTTGATGGTTTTGGGAAAATTTAATTCTTGTTTGTTGTGCATATGGATGATGGTTCTGCATTTCGCGATTTTTATTATTTTTGGAAATTAGAAAATAAATTAAAAACTATATCATACACACAAGTATGTACGTATACGATTTTGATATGATAAGCATAATAGTGTTGCATACACACCATCGACGAGGGGAGAGAAGAGGGGTGACATGAAAAATTATCTGAATCCGCTAAAAATTACATTTGCCCGGTTTGTTGTTGGTGGAAATTGAAAATAAATGTAAAGTAATAAAATGTGAATAATTGGTTTTTTCCACGTATTGTTTTGTGGCATACACACACACAAAAGCACACACACAGACTCTCATACATATACATATGTATATATTAAATAAATAAATAACGAGAATTGCCTGTTGTTATATATATGTATGTACACATATGCGAAACACACAAAATGTGTGCTTGATGAGTTACACCAAAATTGTAAACCCACACAAAACACAGTATCTGCACATATATAATTTTTAATTCAATGATCATTTGATTGATGCATGTCGGTTTGGTTATGGTTGAATGTATTACGTATTTTTCCGGTGTAAAATTTATATAACCCCCGTGTCTCATTCAGTGGTTAGTATTTCTCATAGTCCACCGATGTGTGGTATAATACACTCTTCAGAGTCCTTTGAGTGAAGGTCCTTCCATCCGGATCCACCGAATTAGTATAACCGTCTGTCGAATGTGCTCCGCCTGTTTGTCTTACAGCCAATCACCCTTGACATGCTATCTCACTAGATCTACCGACCCATTATATACATACTGGGGTTAATCTGTATTTTAAAGTTTCATGAGGCCATGTTTTGACCGTCATTTCAATTTCATTGAGCTCGACCTCTGGGCTAACCTTTGGTGTATCCACCAAATGCTTTTAATTTAAACCTGCCCTGTAATTGTCCAGCCAACGTTACATATAATTGGTTAGAAACTAATAAGCTTATAACGGGTGATTTTTTAAGAGCTTGAGAACTTTTTTTTAAAACAAAACGCATAAAATTTGCAAAATCTCATCGGTTCTTTATTTGAAACGTTAGATTGGTCCATGACATTTACTTTTTGAAGATAATTTCATTTAAATGTTGACCGCGGCTGCGTCTTAGGTGGTCCATTCGGAAAGTCCAATTTTGGGCAAGTTTTTCGAGCATTTCGGCCGGAATAGCCCGAATTTCTTCGGAAATGTTGTCTTCCAAAACTGGAATAGTTGCTGGCTTATTTCTGTAGACTTTAGACTTGACGTAGCCCCACAAAAAATAGTCTAAAGGCGTCAAATCGCATGATCTTGGTGGCCAACTTACCGGGCCATTTCTTGAGATGAATTGTTCTCCGAAGTTTTCCCTCAAAATGGCCATAGAATCGCGAGCTGTGTGGCATGTAGCGCCATCTTGTTGAAA
Source organism: Tipula lateralis (assembly GCA_963932295.1). Lineage (NCBI taxonomy): Eukaryota > Metazoa > Arthropoda > Insecta > Diptera > Tipulidae > Tipula > Tipula lateralis. The sequence continues at coordinate 180,156,506 of OZ010738.1, read as the reverse complement.
CCACATGTCAACTAAGTTCAGTTCTTCCATTTTTGGCAACAAAAAGTTTGTTAGCATCGAACGATAGCGATCGCCATTCACCGTAACGTTGCGTCCAACAGCAATGATTCCACCAGCGTACAAACCACACCAAACAGTGCATTTTTCGGGATGCATGGGCAGTTCTTGAACGGCTTCTGGTTGCTCTTCACTCCAAATGCGGCAATTTTGCTTATTTACGTAGCCATTCAACCAGAAATGAGCCTCATCGCTGAACAAAATTTGTCGATAAAAAAGCGGATTTTCTGCCAACTTTTCTAGGGCCCATTCACTGAAAATTCGACGTTGTGGCAGATCGTTCGGCTTCAGTTATGAAATGTCAAAGCATACTGAGCATCTTTCTCTTTGACACCTTGTCTGAAATCCCGCGTGATCTGTCAAATACTAATGCATGAAAATCCTAACCACAAAAAAATCACCCGATATATTACATTTGGATCGTATCCAGTTTATCGACACTCTTTGATGAAATGGAAAGATACGCGCCACAGTTCTAAAACTGATGGTTCGGGGTTTTTCGTAATACCGAAAATGGTGACCTTAAACCGAAACGTCTTGTAGTTGTTCGTATTATTCGGCGCTTTACTCTGCTCTTATCTTGCTTCTGTCTTATTTTCTTGCTCCATTTTCTAGTATTCCAGCTCATGCACTCTATATCTTTCTTTTAATGCCGTCTCTAAGTCTGAAAAATCCAGCTCCTTAACCCCCGTAGAACTCCCGCTTGACGGATGATTGTGTTAATTATGGTCTAGCAAATGTTTTTGTCTTCATCCACCTCGTCGCATCTTCATTACTTTCTTCTTGCTTGATTCCTGTTCGGTCCATTTCCTAGTATTTTACCTCATGCACTCTGAATGAGGTCTTGCCGATATTTGTGTCAACCCATATATCTTCCTCTTAATGCCGTCTGTAAACCTGATCGCCCTATTTGGGTTTTCATTGTAATTAGAAAAATAAAGTCGGCAGGTCCTTGATAGTTGTGGTAAACGTTTTTGTCATTATCTAGTCCCATACGCTTCCCTAGTCTTTCAGCTCATCTGAATGGAGTCTTTCCAGCATTTGTGTCGACCTATATATCTCTCTCCTAATGGCGGCTTGCAGACAGGTCACATTTTTCATTTGGAATCACATTATTTACGTGTAAGAAAAAGCTCCTTATAACCCGACGACCTCCCGTCGTATCGTACCAAATTCAAATACCAAAAGTGGTATGAGGGAAACACAGATAGCTGCTTGACGGATAGTAGCGCTAATACCGGTGTGGCAAAGGTTTTTGTCATTATTCAGGCCTCGACGATTTATAATTGCTGCAACATCTATGGGTCTACGTCGCAACGCTCTTCTGACCCGATTCCTACGTGTTCGGACTTTTTCAAGCTAATGTACTCTGTCCAATATAATGGAGTCTTTGCAGCACTTGTGTTGACCTATATATCGATGACATCCCGTCATATCCTTAACATCATTCCAAGTCCCAAAAGTAGTATGAGGGAAACACTGTCGGGCAGTACCTTGACGGCTGGTTGTATTATTTCTGGTTTGGCAAACGTTTTTGTTTCATGCAACCCTGGACTCTTAGTGAATGATCGAAAATCTCGTCGCCTTTGTCGCAATCTTTAATTTCAGCTGCTGCCAACACCACTCCGTAGTGAAGTATATTTTTTTAACTGAAAGAAGTTGATATATAAACCACCTGTGTACTGTGAAACCAAGACGCCAGTTTGAGTCTTATACAACCTCCCGTCATATCGTACCATCATTCTAATTCTCAAAGGGAACTCGGATAGCTAATTGAAGGATGGTTGTTTCAATACTGGTGTGGAAAACGTTTTTGCTATCGTCCAGCCTTATAGACGGTTTGTTGATGAACCATAACCTCATCGCGTCTGTCATATACCATTATTCTTGTTCGATCGTTTTTTCAGATAGTGCTACCACCTCCGGTAGAGTCTGTCTTTCTGAACTGAAAGAGATCAGCCACCTGTGTACTGAAAACCACACTATTTGTGGATGATCCAAAATCTCGTCGACTCTATTGCAACCATCTATTTACTAGTAGTCCAGAATTTTCGTCTTTATTCCGCCTTTAAGCATGGTAGCATTTCGCATCTCGGATCACTTTGTTTGCGTGTAACGAAATGCTTTATTAAAAGCCTGCTGCTTAACCTGATGGCCTCCCATCTATCGTAACATAATTCCAGGTCTCGAAAGTGATGTGAGGGCAACACTGTCGAGCAGCTCCTTGATGCATGGTTGTGGTAATTCTGGTGTGGCAAACGTTTTTGTTATCATCCAGCCCTAGACGATTTGTGGATGATCTTGTCTCCTGTTCAATACAATCCTATTCTCGTCTTTTTGTTTTAGTTTGTGTCACCAGCTCCGGTAAAGTTTACCTTTCTGAACTGACAGAGGTTGAGTTAACTTGTGAGCCACCTGTGTACTGCAATATGATGAGTCGACTCCTGAACGAAACCAAGGTGTCAGTTTGAGACTTTTAACGAAACACGGGTAGCTGCATCTCGTCACCTCCGTCACAACCCTCTTCTTGTCCGATCCTTTGTTTCAAATGGTGCCACCACCTCCGGTGGAGTCTATCTTTCTGAAAGAAGTTGGTTCAATATGTAAGCCTCATGTAAAGTCTGCCTTTCTGAACTGAAAGAGGTTGATTTGGTGAAGGCCTTCTGTATACTGCAATATGAGGAGCTTACTCCTGAACGAAACAAAGGCTCTAGTTTGAGACTTAGAATGTTGTTCTGATAAACTTCCCATGGTTCGTGGTATCGTAACAAAATATTCCAAGTCTCAAAAGTGGTATTAGGCAAACACTGTCGGGCAGCTTCTTGATGGGTGGCTGTGGTAATTCTGGTGTTCCAACCGTTTTGGTTATCATCTAATCCCAGAAGGATCCCAGCCTCTTTCGCACCTCCTTTTCTGACCCGGTCCTTTGTTATAGCTGCGGCCACCATCTCCTGCAAAGTCTGGACTGAACGAGGTTGGTTTAATACGTAAGCCATCTGTGAACTGTAATATGACGAGTCAATTCCTGAACGAAACCAAGACACCAGTTTGCTTATGATACGAACCGATTATATCTACCACACACAAAGGTTTGAATAAAGATACTCCTAATCGAATCGAATCCAAATTAAATACATGCCTATCCATTACAGCTCTATTAATTAAGTCGCGACAGATGATCAAATCATAAAATTCGAGTTAATAAAAATTAATGAAGATGCCACGATCGAAGAAGACCTGAAAAAGGGTTGAAAATTTTGTAATGAACCAGAAAATTTGTCTATGTGATCTTCAGGCCTATATAATATGGCGGTAATAAACCGTCAAAAATTTTTATTATTTATGACCACGATAAAAACCTAATTCGGCCACAAATATAAAAGAAGGAACCAAACCAATTTCGATCTAAATATTAATTGAATTTTTTTTTTAATGTACGTTCGACGATCGTTTATACGATCGACATGGAAGAATGATCAAGACATGATCATAACCCTTAAACGATCGTTATATTTATTTGATGAAGTTATTTATTGTACATATGTGCGCTTCAATACCCTTTTATGTGTATATATAGACATACAATGATCGGTGAGTGATCGTTGTGTACGATCATCAAAAGGTTCAACTAATTTTAAACGGTTTTAATGTGATAATTATTGGGAATCGAAAAATAAATTGAAAATTTTTTCAACTCAACCGATTATAGTGTCGGACCTTTTTTTGTTCAACGATTGTTTGGTCTATTTAGCGACTGACACTGTATATAGTTTTGTTGATCAATGATTGATTACATTTGAAGATGAGTTATGTAAACAAATAATTTGTTCTTGGTAAATATATGTTGACTGCATTGTAATCCCATTTGTTTTGGTTTACCTGCGTGCGAGTAGTTTTTTCGGGGGAATTTTTATCAATTTGTCAGGAACGTGAATGTCTGATTGAGACATATTCGGCTATTTTTGATTGATGGATAATATTTCAAATGTTATAGACTATTTTGTCGATTGGGGACAGTTATCTGCCCGTATATTAAACAACATCTCGCCCACATTGTATCATTCAATTGGGGAACGACGGACTGTGAATAATCATTGGATAGCAGTAGCCATTAGCTGGCATAATGTAGGGTGGTGTATTGACTCATTATGGTCCTCTTCATATTATGTACCATCCCGCAGAGGTATCGTCTTTTTCTATAAAGCGTTAGGCGATTCGTAGTAGCCTGAAGCTATACTAACCTGAAGCGGATTCATTGTCATCACTTGTTTGCTCCGGCCTTAGCGCAGAAGTGCCAAACTATTAGAGATCCACAGAATTGGTTGGTTTGTCGACCTGATTAAAAGTGGTATTCTCTTCAGAAGATCGTAACTTTATGTGCGACGAAATGTCCTATAAATGTCACCTCTCTCTGTCTATTTAGAATTACTCTATTTAGATGTTGAACGGTTCATACATCTTGTTAAGCGATAAGTGACAGTCAAACACGCCTCTTGACGTGATTGAAGCAGTGTCTAGATTGTCAAAACCTGATCAAGATCACCTAATCCTTAGCACGAGATCTTAAAAATATAAAAGAGTTAGTTTATGCCAGACGACTGCCAACCTGTTTCTACAATCTAACTCCGAACATAAGATCTGGTTAGAATATGCAGCCATTTGTATCATTAATTTAGCATACGGGTCAAGATAGAGTCAGATCTATGGTTATCTCATTATGAGCTAGTCCGTATATGTATACCAGCTTCAGGCAAGCTATGAAGGTTTACTCTAACCAAGAAAGAATAATTTTCCAGTTCCAGAGAATTTATGGTATAAAACGACCTTATTGGCCAATAGTGTTATAATCGTAACCTTTCTTCGACTCAATCCTGTTTTACCTTTTATACAAATAATTTTGTCCTGCATTGGCTATCCATCAATGGAACGATAGGTCCGAATTATGTCTACGATCCTGTTTCATCGTTTTTGACCATTACTGCAAATTATATGCAAGAGAAGTCATCTCTATGCTGAAATATGTTTCAAAATTCGTGCTTACGTCAAAACCATTGCACACGCCACAACAACCAAATACTTAAGCATAAGGTTAGGGTAACAGTTACCCACTGTGACATTGAAGACAAAGAAATGTTGCCAAAAACTGGGTTTCGCCAGTATTGCTTTGGCCTGAACTAGCTGCTACTCTTTAGTTAGTGAAAAAAATAATAGCAAAGCTCAGCTCCTTCTTGTGTTAAAACGATATACTTCGTCAGCGAGTTCAGTTCGAACCTAGCCAAGTACCACCTTTCCATAAAAAATCAAACCTGAAGATTATTGGTTCCTATACTCACTGGCCAATGCGTGATTTAAAACGCATCAACATCGTAAGCGAGTTGAAACCGGATTTTCACCGGGTAAAACCATCTCCCTTTCACCGACCAATCAAGACTTTCATTCTCCGGGCAGGGTAGAGTTTACGCATATAGGCAAGCCCACGACTGTTCCATTGACTATTCCTCTGGTGTCACGTTGTTACAGACATGGCTGCTCTTAGTTCGTCTTGCCTGACTTTCTGTATAATGCTGGCAATGATCAGGTCCGCTTTATTCCAGTTTTCTTCAGAGCGAAGCATATATTATACGAGGCCATGTGGCGTTATTGACTCACGTGTGTACATTCTATCAGAACATGTTCTGCAGATTCCGTTGTACCCTTGCAGTATAGGCCATTTGGATCGTTTACATGTTTGTATTCTTGTACAAGTACTCTCGAAAACAACCATGTCCATATAGTAGTTGAGTTAGATGGTAATTAACATCACTGCGTGTTTTCTTGTCGTCCAGTCCAATATTTCAGGGATCATCGCACAAGTCCATCGTTATTTCATGGACGTCCTCCGTCTATCTTGCCAAGTCTCGTTGCTCTGAGTGTTTGAGCCTCTCTTACCGCTATATTAATTGGCTGCTCGCTATAACACAGACAGCCTCATCAGACACCGTACGAAATGTACAACAGATTGCTTACACTGGCCCAATGTTTCCTTATCGGCTATTTTGATCCACCAATGTTTGGCATAAATCTTGCAGGGGCAGCCCCAACTCGCCGGAATTTGTCTCCAGCATACTTCAAGTGCTCCCTTAAATTCAGCCTGTGATTCAAAATGACCCCAAGATATTTCGGAAATGGACTCGATCGTATCGTTTGATTTCCGACTTGAATCTCAATGGTTTCAGCAAATTGCAACCCTGCATTATTGAGCCATAGACTAACACTATAGCAATCACCTGGTTACAATAATGAACAACGTCTAATTTATTTTTGGCTACTAGAGAAGATCATTGTATACATGACATTCCACAAGAGAGGCCCCAGAACTGATCGCTGGAGTAGCCCCCTGTGATATTCAGTCATGCCTCGGTGTCATATATTTTTCCTTCAAAGTAGTTGGCTATTCTCCGGATAAGATATCCTCAGGAATATGTATCTCGTTTAAAGCACGCATAATTTTACCCCAGTTGGCAGAGTTGAATGTGGTTTTGACGTCTAGAGTGATAACGCTACGCTATATTCTACGCTATGCCACATACTAAGCTAATTGCATCAATGGTAGACTGTTGCTTCCGAAAGCCGAATTGCCGTTCAGAGAGACCACTGTCACCTTCAGAGTATTGCTCAAGCCGGTTGTCTATCTAAATTATCCTTTCAAATACTTTTCAAATAATTCGGTGGTTTGTCACGTTTCGGGATTAGTATGAGTCATTGACGTTGCCATTATATTCAGACATGTATCATAAATATCCCTAAATATTTCCGAATTTTTGTTTAGTGTCCAGCCCAGATGGGCTTTTTGTAGTTATTTTTTATTCTGCTTGTAGGACCTCATCAGTAGTGATCGCAGGGATCCCCTTGACTCTGGTTAACACAATCCCTTATGCACTGTCACATGGGTTGATCTGCACGTCATCTCTGAGTAGGTTAAACGATTGATTCTTCCGAAGTTCTTTACGCTCTCCCTCGAATTCACTGTGAATCTGTTCATAATTCGTGAGATTTCTTCGACGAGTATATTTCAGATGGAGTTTTAAATAGCATTTCCGCAGGTTAGCAATAGCTTCTTCCACCAGAATATCGGGGGTCACCCATTCCCTTTCCCTTTGCGTGGTACTGTTGCATTACAGACTGCTTTGCCCCATCCATTGCATTTGTTTGTGGAGCTTCGAAATTATTTACCATGAAGTCCAGCATTTTCATGTCCAGCACTTTCACTTTCCAGCCTTTTTCCTGAGCTTTCTGCGTCGCTTGATTTAGGTGGAATCTAATCGGCATTCGGGTAAAGTGCACTAGTCTGGAAAGAGCTGTGCTCGCAAAGGTGATGTCCACTTTTGAGCCACATCCACCTTCGCAGAATGTGTCCACATTTCCTTAATTAAGACGCACTAGATCCAGCCTTGCGACTGACTCTATAAAATTTATAATATATAAATTCAGATCCACCCAGGAGAGTGCCAAACCATTGCACGAGCCCCAGTTTCAAAACTCCAATATTTACATGAGTAGTCTTATTTAATAAGAGATAGTGGCTTAAGACCCAGTCAATATTTCCTCGTCCTGACCAACAACTCAGTTTTGGATGGGTTGAGACCAAGTGCGAGGGTTAAACAAACATCACCATCCATCCATTCAAACGAAAATATACTTGACAAATTTTTCATCCCAAACATCACAACAACAAATTATTTTTTAACACCAACAACAACAACACCAAGAATGACCACCTAAGAATCGAACGTATTTACATTTCAACTGTTAGTCACGCGTTAAATATCACATCTTAAAATATTTATAGTTTCCAATGAAATCGAAACCATTTGTTGTGTATGCTAACTGCTGCTTCATACGAGATGATTGATGTGGGGGACAACAACAGCGATGACAAAACAGAATTTTACGAGATGGTCAACATCTCGCCCATCTGGTCGAATGAAAATGGTTTTATTTATAGAACGAATCGATTTTTTTTAGATAGTTTGGGCACAAACCAAAAGTTTTATATTTTTTGTACACTGCCATCTCTCGAAAATATACGTAAGTTGTTAAACTTTGAAACTTAGCTCGATTTTCGTGTAGACTTTTTTCCCAATGAGAGTGAGTGAGTAGAGATTTTTGTTCTTCGTTATCTATTTTTATCTTAGCATTCACAGAAAACCAAAAAAAAGGTTCCAAGGTGTCTGCAGTTGTCTAGGCAACGGACAAAAAAAATACGAAATGTATTTTATGCAAAGTATAAATAAATTAAATCGAATGGGAGTGGCACGAGCTATGTACATACATACATAAGTCTTGTCTTAAAGGTTAGAGGCAATCGATGTCTTGTATATATTTTAATGCTGTGTAATATGAATCGTGATCCTTATTGCATAAGTCTTAGACATCGAGGCGACATAAAATTTTTGGGATGTCCCATAAATTTATGAATGAAAATTGATCGTTTAGTCAAAGACCTCACATTAAGATTATCGGATTACTTGTAATTATTCGTTTGTATAGTGTGCGGGTGGTTTGGTTTATGTGGATATCCGGAATTAAGATGTCGATCAGCGGGATAATATATACATATATTGTATGAAAGCATTTCACAATTTCTTTTTTATACTGGGACACAGCAGGTCGCTCGAAATTTGTCAAAACAAACTGGAGCTTGATAAATGAGGCACCCCTTCTCGTGTGCGTGTGTGTGTATATATGTAAAATAGCCAATCTCGAGAACCCAAACAAAACAATTTTTTAATATAAATTTCGAAATTCCAAACTCATTAATTATAAATTTATAGTTGTTAAAAAAAAAAATAATACCTTTTGCCTGAAACTATTTGTGTATAAACTCGTATACGAGATAAATTTAAGATATTTGTGCTGTATATATCGTTCATCTTAAAACAAATAGAATTTTTTCGTTTAACCCTTTTTTCAGGTCAATTGCGTTCTTTTTTACTATATATCTCATGGATATATAAGTAGGATGTTTAAAATTACAATAGTGGACTAGAAATAATTAAGGAAGATGGGAAGGGGGATGAAATGTGTACAGTTAAAAATTAAAGGATATGTAGATTTATGTATACAGGGTGATTCGGCAGAAAATACTATCGAAAAAAGAGCCAGCCCTTTGGAATGGGCATATGAGTAATCTAACTTTTGTTGCTCTTAAGGAAGTGGTTTTGGACTCAACCCGAGAGTGACCAATATCCATCTACCAATAGCTTCATGTAGACCGCTGAAGGCAAAGACTTAGCTTGAGGAAAGGTACCAGATCTATATACAATGTTCTACTCAGACTTGGCTATGAGCCTCACTAAGTCATTTGAGGCTAGTCAAAATTCTATTAAAAATATCACTTGAAGCTTATAAAAATGGAAACTTTTTAGAGTATTTTTTGAGACTCACTTTGCAGACATTGTTTTCTTTATCTACATTCTCAGGAGCATAGGGCTTTTACTAGACTGGACCATCAAACTCTAACTGGGGTTATTCTCTTTAGTTCCCCCATGCTTTCCCAAGATGTCTTGCTTCAGTAAGCAACGTTCTTTTCACTGTTGGCCTTCTAACTTTTCTTTTTCCTTGCGGGTTCAATTGGGTTGACATCCTGGATATGTCATTTGAAACTTCATTTGTGATCTTGTTCGACCAGAAGCATTTGATCAATCGCCTAATGCATTTATTCACAAACATTTGGATTCTTCTTGTGATATTCTGCGTATGTTTGCACGTTTCATATTGAACATTCGTATCAAGGTATTTCTTGACAGGACTGATGTATTCCAGATCTTGTGGAGCATATTGAATGCGTTGCTAAATGTTTTCTTAGACCTTGGTACAGCCAAGGTATACGAATTTTTCGACATCTTCTCTATTGTGTCTTGGTTGATGCGAAGTGGTGTACTAATGCTTTTGTTCAGTCTCAGGGCCTTTGTCTATCTTATGTTTATTTTGAGCCCGACATCTTGTGCTATTTCTGATCACTTTTGTAGCTTTTGCTGCATGTCTGTGTATTTGTGTGTTAGCTGACATATATCGTCTACGTAGTCGAGATTGTTGAGTTTTCTAATTGGATCCCACTGGATTCCGTTTGGTTATGTGATGTCTAGCTTGCGCATGACATTATCCAGTACTTCTCGTGTATTCCGGTATGTGCCACTCTGCTTTTCTTTGGGCTGAAATTTATTTCCAACATCCCGGTACATTTCTCGGATGAGTTCGGTTATTTTCCTCGGGATGCCTTTTTCACAGAGTGCTTTCCAGCTTCTCCTTCTATTGATGGAATCTAATACAGCAGGGGTGATGCCTCGATAGTTTTTGCACTCTCTTAATTCGTCTTTCTTTGGAATTGTTATGGTTAAGCCCTCTTTCCATTTTTGCGGAATTCTCCCAGTGTTCCACACTTCTACTAATAGTGGTGTTAGTGCTCATGCAGTTGTAAGATTTTTGTATTGTTGCATATTTTTATTTGGTGGAATCATCGGTACTTCTTGGCATTGCCATAAAGTGAACTGTGAGCACGTTTTATCAGGCCTTTTTGTGTACTATAACCTTGATGGAATGAATACCGACGAGATATGGTCCGACATGGCAACGCTATACTCCTTATAAAGCGTATGCCACAATGATTTCCCTATTGGTTGAGAGAAACAAGTATCTTCTTGTACTTATCAACCTCGAATTGTCTCTATCTCTAATGAGCCATACCGGAAAGGTAGCTTTTCCATAACTAAGTTGCTTGCTGAGCATGTTGTTTCTACTGTAAAGCTCGTTCCTTATATTCTTTACAGTTCTAAGGACCTCACTTGTCACTCTCGTGGCAGAGAAGGTTGCGTACTTGCTCTGTCATTCGTGGGCCTTGGGTTCGATTCCCGGGGTAGTAACGATTCATCAATCACAATTGGGTGTTTTTAATCTGTATGTGTATGTGGGTTGAACCGTGGACCTCTAGTGGCATTGAGTTCTGGAATTATTCCCGCCTTCTTTAATTATCAAGGACCTCACTTGGCACATATGTACAGTCTATAATCAATGTGTGTTTGTGATCTTCGGTTTCAATTCGACTATTCGCAACCATAGTCAAAATCTCAGACAGTTGCAGGATAAATTAAATAATAACCAGTGGTCAAACGATAAATAGGGTCCAGTAATAGTTAAACAATTTGGAAAGCCTGATAAAGCCACTGCTTTAATGCAAATTATGTCATGTGCGTTTCCCATCGGTCTACATGGTCATTCTATAGGTTGATCTCCACACGGACCTTTGAATCGATTTGATGTTGTCTGATTTTTACAATAAATCGTAGCAGAATGTGTGCCTGTAGTGATCCAAGCTTCTGCCATTCTATACTGAGGACATCCAACAACATCAGAAAACTATCAGTTTAGCGATGAAGGCCATTAGCGTCCTGAGTTTTTGTTTGAACACTCGTATACGGTACTGTCGTGGCGATCGTATAGAACGTATGTCCTGTCAGTATAGACAACCTGTAATTTCTGGTCATTTCGGATCTTGACACACCTATCGACGCAATACTTTTGACGATATCTCAAAATGCATGGAACTGACCTACTTATGCATTACTTGACCTGCATGACTTGACCTGCTAAATGAATATGTTATTTGCATAGCAATGCTGAATTGGCCATCTATATCAGTCCGTTTCAAGTTCGACATTTTCTGCCCCTTCGCGTTAAGCTACGTTTTGATGAGCCTGACCTAGAGCCGGTGCAGTGCGAACTTGTTCCCTTTGAATTACGGTTTTTTTGTCCTCGATCATCTGCAATAGCTGCCACATTAATCTACTTTAAGGATTCATTAATCCACAAAAAATAACTTACTGCTCGAATCAATCTGAATACTCGATGAAATCGAAAATGATAATGCGAAAAGGACACTTGTCAAATTGTAACGTGATGTGTGAACGTGATGTTCCCAATCTGGCCGTCCACAATGCCAAACTTACGCAATAGCACCCTGCACATATTCATTCATAAACAGTGGTCTTTCAACATATGTCGCTGGGAGAATGAGTCAACGTACAACGCCATCTACTGGGTTATGATATTATTATGATTAGACCTCAGCGCCATCTCTTATTAAGCTCGTTAACTTTTTTCCCCCCGTCTTTTCTGGTGACATTATTCAGGCTTAAATGCTAGTTCATTTTGAGTATCGCAATTTTCACTATCCTCGTACAGGTTGCCCACAAACCGAAGACTCGTCCTAGGTTGATTGTACCTATTGACTCAATATTTAGTAGGCAGAGGGATACACAAGAGTATTTACCCAATATAAAGCAAGGAATTTGCTACTTTTTTCAACCCTTTCATATTTCGGGTTGAATATATTACCAAAAAAATAACAAAAGGATATTAAAAAAGTAAAGTTAAATTGGTTTGAGATGAAGAAAGGATATTGGTCTAGTTTTTAATTTATTATCATAATATGTATTGTATATATAAGGACGAACAGACATTGACTCCTTTTTATTTATATAACATATATATACACACACATATATATCCACGCATCCTCGTATCGTTATCCTTATGGCCATATATACACACACTCTTTTGTGGATAAATCAAAAAATTGTTACTCCTTTTTAATCCTGTTGATTAAAATTCCTTTGAGAACCGGACAAAAAAGCTTTAATTTCAATTAATCAAAAGGAAAATTGTTGAAATTCTTAACAATTCTCGTGATGGACCAAAACGGGAACACAAGTGGATATATATCGTAGAAAAAAGGAATTTCCGTTTTGTACACATCCTTCATCGTTTTTATCAACACAACCATTAACGTTTGGAATGTTTATATAAGTTGTTGTGTGCTTTCAAGTACCTTGTTCGCTATGTGGCGCCATTTAGCACTCGTCCTTTCGAAAGGATAATTAGGACCTGAAAACTGCATTGCTGCTTAGATTGACATTCCAACTGCTATATAAATCCTTTATCTAGGGATGAGCACAGCAAAAAGGATATAAAATCCTAATGAATAGAATCTTATCCCCCGAGTAGAAGGGGCAGATGGGACAGATTTTATTTTCTAATTCACACAATAGAAAATTAAAGTTCTATGTGTATCCTTAATTTTAGTAGAGTGTGTGTGTGTGTGTGTTAATTTCCATTGTCTAGGATTGAAGGAAAATTGTAAGAATTATTTTTTAAAACAAAGACTTTTACTATCCTGTGTACAGTAGGCAAGATTGATCGTTAATTTTAACATAAGGAATGGTGAAAGTACTACACTGCCCTCGTATATAAAGGAGGAAAAGGGTTAACAGGATTTTTATTTTGAATAATGAGAAAATGACATGTAGTTGATAGATAAATGGGTGAACACAAACGCATAAATTAATTGTGGATGGACTTGGAAATTATTAAAAGGGATTCTTGAGACTAGCATATACGTTAACCCAGTACATATAATACAGTGGATATGGTCGATTTAACGTACACAACCATATAGATAGGTTTTGCATCGTACACTTATAATATGTAAAGTAATTTACTATTTACTATTTTAAATTAAGGGTTGATCTGACTGCTATACAGTCGAGCATATATAGGAAGGGATGAAATGAATAAATATATTTTATTTGAATAATTGAAAGAATTCAAATGATATTCATTTAATATTGTGTACCTACATCAAACAGCATCCGGTAAGAGTATGTGTACAAAGGAGGTGTGCTAGATCGGGTATGACGTTCAGAGGGCTCAACACATCAGACATCCAACTTTTTAGTGACTTTGAAAAGTCATCAGGGATGAACCTCAACAAATTGAATTCCAGCGCAACTCGAGTTAGAAATGCCAAGGCTTTGCGTTAGTAGAGAATCAAGTAAAGACTTGAGCGCGCTTCCTTCTTCTTCCAGGTGTGTCTCAGAAAGTTCTCAGTGTCTTCCTGTTTTTAATAATTCTAGTGATCATATATCTTCACAGTAATCAAAGTCACAGCCAATAAAGACGCAAACTTCAACTATATTTTCAGATCGATAAACCAGGAAAGATCCCATTTCTTCTTGAACTTGGATGTGCAAGTTATAGCCGATCAGTGCAGTGCTTTATGGGATTGTCGTTTGCATTTTCGGAGAGTGCTCAGGGCCGCTCACCTCAGGTAAACTTTTCTTTTACTTTTGTTTAACTAGCCTTAGGTTGCTACTTTCTCTTAAGGAAGATATCAATAGTCACCATAACGGTATGCACAAGAAGCGATGGGGTAACCTCGCGTCATGTCGCTTATCATACGTATATTAATGCATTATATGTGCTTTTAAACGAAGAGCAGATAAGAGTGATTACTAATAATTTTGTTAGAAATAGTATACTTGACCATCAGTTAGAATGCCTCCATCTATGAGCGTAGATTGGAACTATAGTTTCGAATACGGTTGTTGGGCTGATTAAAAGGCAGCATGAAAAAAACAAAGGGTAATACCAGCCTCATAATATTGAGTCAGGCTAGGTCACTAGTGCCCATCGCATGTTACTCCTAGTTTGTACTGTGTACGACAGCTGCATGCTGGAAGGGTCTCTTGGAATTGAAACACCCTGGTAGGCTCGAAATGAATGCTGATTTGCAACCAGCACCACTTTTTATTTGAGAACGAAAAGCTTTATAGAATTTTAAACGAGTGCTTACTTCTTCCAGGACTGTCACGTTTTGGAAAACTTCCCACTGTATATAAGTCCTGTTTTGAGACCTCATTAGAGTCCTGTTTTGAGACCTCAATCTTAAATTTTAAGTCCATTAGATTCAGTTTCATCTGGCTATATATATATATATATATATATATATATAATATATATATATATATATATATATATATATATATATATATATATATATATATATACATATATACATATATATAATTGCTGAAATTGAAAATGTTGACGTTTGCCATCATTCGGATGGCAAACGTCAACATTTTCAATTTCAGCAATTATATATATGTATATATGTATATATATATATATATATATATATATATATATATATATATATATATATATATATATATATTATATATATATATATATATATATATATATATATATATATATATATATATATATATATATATATATATATATATATGAATATACATATTTTGAAACATATTTAAAACATCAGTCTAGTAAAATTTTAACGTGAATGGGATTGAAGGAGATCGTCAACCTACAGTACATCAACGATTAGAACATATAGGTTGAAGCGGTCAGTCAAAGCGTTGGCCAGAAACCAAAAGTGTCGTATATATTCACCGTCTTCAGCAGTTTAGCGACAGTGTTATTTATTTAATATTGCCGTATACCGCCCATGTTGCTTGAAATGGGGCCAAACAGTTGTTCGAATGGTTAATACTGAACTGATTTTTGGAAGCAAATTTTGATGAACACAATAGGCCCATTTTATACTCTTTGGTGGAGTTAATAACTAAAATTGACATCAAAGCGACTGCATAACCAAAAGGGGCCAATATCAGAGGATAGCTGATGTCAAAAAGAGACGACATTGATTGGTCTTCCAGAGCTACAGATTGAACCCTCGCATTATTTGAAAAGAAAAGTGGAGTTTTGAACCATTGACGAGCTTAGGGCAAACATTCGTGCTGAAATAATTCGTGGGAAATGCATCAAGAAGGGCAGATTTTGCTTTCGACAATTAAGGCGGCCATTGATGTTGTATTCAACAGCTTGTCCAAATAAAATGCGAAGGACCAAATTGAACGAAAAAAATATATTTGGGACAGTTAAAGAAGGCTTGCACAAAGAGCCTCTTTGGTTTGGTGTTAATCAGATAAACAAGAAAACATGGATGTTAATTGGTAAAACTGTTCCAGACATTGTTTGGAAGAAGTTCGTCTCAATGCAATACGATCGATATACATTACGTTTAGCTTTAACGTTTCCTTTGCTACCCGGAAAGCTTTCAGGAATCCCAGAAAGACAAACTGGAGCAAGTATGGGGAAACGCTTATAGAACTACTTACACCAGGGACTCCTGAGCCGCAAGCGACAGTGGAGGAACTGAACTGCAAAGTGGAGACTTTCACTTATGCCTGCAATCAGCACTTCAACGCTGCTTGCCCAATAGTTAGGCCTGGTCCAAGGAACTATAGGGACCTAAAAACAAAATTAAGGAAGGCACAGAGGAGGTCATGGAGAATGGTCTTCTTAGGAAGATTCTGTCTTCCAATCCTACAAGTCCTAGTTATTTTATGCAATCCGATGGATCCTGGACTGCTTCTAGTGAGAAATCTTTGAAACTTCTCATCGAAACCAAGGAAGGCATTCGAAGACAGGCAATAGAACTCACCAAGAAGCACATTCACTGCGCATATAGAAGATATCGTAACCAAAGAACGGATCCTATGGACACTGGAAGGGCTTTAACCCTATAAATCGGCTGGTCCTGACCTAATTAGTCTCGTGGAGATTCTGAACGAGGATAATGCTCCCCAATCATCCTTTCTATTGAAAACCTTAGAAAGGCTTGTGGATATCTACATACGCTCAGAAATAAAGCCTATTGTGACTGAGCCTAGACTCAGAATGTTTACTGTAAAGGAAAATCTGTGGACACAGCTCTGCGTGCCCTAGTAAGAACAATTGAGAAATCTATATTCTCGCAAGAGTTTTGTATGGTGGCGTTTCTAGATATTGAGGACGTCTTTAACACTGTAAGGATGGAGGCAATTCAGGAGGGATTGTCGCTCCTAGGGGTAGATTACCCTGTAATGGTGGGTTAATCAGTGGCATTCTTGGGTTCAGGATGTTTAACTCGGAGCTGGGAGAGTCCACCATCGAGGAGGAGAAAAAGAATGTAGTCCACCTTCTATGCTCATGCTCGGGTCTGGCACACAAAATACATGAATATTTACGCTATCCTTTTCACGCTACCTAAGTAGCTCAAACTGGTTTTCATAAGGGTAATAGGGGATTAAGATCCTGTGGTATCACAACGGACCGTCGCCGGTCTATGTGTGCTAACCTAACCTAACCTAACCTACCGATGTAAACCAACATCGTATAAATGTCACCCTAAGACTATGTACAGTTAAGCACCCCTTGCCAAAAGTAACAGTTGGCTGATTAAGACAAAAATGGTTATGTCAACCACTGAACAAACCCAATCTGCTATTATTTCTATAAATAACACCTTCGTCTCATTATGTGGATTTAATTCCAATTCACTGACTATAAATCGTACACACACATACACACACACATTTTTTTTTGTCTTTCATTAATAATATAAAAAAAAGATGTTTTAATTATCTAAGACACAAAAACAAAAAAAATTTATTATTTATTAAATAAACAGAAACGAATTTAATTTCCAAGTAAATTAATTTTCTTTGTACACATTCATACACACTCTGTACATGAACAAGAATAATAATATAATTCTTAAATAAATAAATAAATAATTAAAAAATATGTTTAAGATTATATACATATATATTATTGTTAGTGCGGTTTCATGCTAAAATTAAATTAATTACGAAATATGTGTGTGTAGCATCTCGAAGTATCGAGCTCGAGTTGAAAGCATGCGCCCTCGTACGAGTATGTGCATCGCGCATTCAAACGAGCCACCCTGGTAGTTTTTCCGAGTGCGAACAACACCAAACCATATTTCCACACGATCAACACGATTTCCAAATATCATAAAGATGTAAATCTACTAAAAAAAAATTAAATTCGTTATAAGCCACCCACGACGTAAACAAAACGGTCTTTAAGAATTTAATTATTTTGTCTTATGGTTCAAGATTATACATAAAAAAAACGTATAAAACAGTTGTTGTTGTGTATGTACTCTAAGACGTCTACTCTCGTCGGATTTATGAAAAGATTATTTGTTTGATGAAATGATTTTGGTAAATTCGTAGCGAGAGCTTTTAAGCTGCATGATTCTTGTAGAGCTTACTCGGGGTTATATTAAACGTAACGACCTTGAATGAACTCATGTCTAGATGGTCCATGTAAATGGGTATGCTTTGAACGTAACTCTGATTACTGAGGTAGTACTCTGGATTTAAAATCGTTCCAGATCACGGTTAATTGGTTCTCGTGACTCATGCTCGAATGATCGATTGTGCCTTCACATTCCAAAACGAACAATCTCAGTCCTAAAGTCTGTTTGTCCTGAGAATGAGTCCCTCCTAGTGCACACTGTTTAAAGGTCTAGCTCCAGCCCTACATAGGTGGAATAAATGTTTGCCCAAGCCAAACTATCGACCAACACGATTTCCCTGTTAACCATTAGACTGGGTATTGAGTGAAGTGTAACTTCATTTAGACAGTCAAGTCGATTAAAGGTGGTTGTTGTCCTCTAAAAACGCTTTGAAGAACTATGTATAGTATTTTTTTTTTACGTTTTGTTTTAATTGGGTGGACTTTAAGACAGTCCTAGCTCCTTGTAACTGTCAGAGCTCCTGCACCCAACGCGCGATCCTTCAAGTAAAGGTTGATAGCTGCCTTAAACTTGTGCATTTTATAATTCAACGGAAATTCGCGCTTTGCATCTTCAGTTCGAGGTTTCGGCAGCTTCACCGTTAATCTATGCGCATTTACCGTTCCTCGTGTTACCCGTCCTGGCGTAACAAATGGTGGTATTTTCTCCCTTAATTCTGCAGATCATTTACCATTTATTAATCTATAGAATACGAAGAGTTCTGAAACATCTCTGTGGTGTTGTAGACTGTCTGGATCTTTCGTAAGTCTGGGGTTTCGTATTATTCGGATGGCACGCTGCTGAACTCTATCCAGCAACTGGAGAACAGTGCCATATGCTCAACCCCAAACCCGAAAGCAATATTCTATGTACCGTCTAATAAAGGTTTTATATGTTTGGAGAACCTGATGCGATTTAAAAAACCGTCTGCATCTATTGAGGAACTCGAGTTTACGTGAAGCTGATTTGGCTAATGCGATAATGTGTTCATTCCATTTTAAATTGTTGGTAATCTCAACACCAAGCAGACGAATTGAACTCCAAGCAGAGAATGTGCATATTTGTGTTTTTTCTCGTTAAATTTGACCTGATTTTTAACTCCCCACTCAAATATTGTACTCAAATCAGAATTAAGTGAAATGGCAACTTCCAGACGCTTATCGTTTAGACAACTTCCAGCCGTTTCAGTATTGGAATCAATAGCGAGCGCTTAAAGCAGCATAACCGTTCGAAAATACATTCGACAATCCCATAAATCAAAGCTTTAGAAATTCCATCAATTTCCGCCTCAAAAACAGTAGCGTACCTATCAAAGGCTTAAATAATATAACCTCATGATCTTATAGTATGTACGCAGATTACGGCATATCGATCCAGAGGAACAAAGGGTGATAGTGGGACTATTTATGACTTTTGGTCATAACAACTTTCTCAAAGTCTCAAATTTGGCAAGGCCAACCACTGTTGGCAAGATGGTCTCTAACCTGCAGGCGATCGGATACAAAGCGATGCCCTGATCACGATACCAGGGCATCATGTGTTGTGGTGAAGTAAAATCCGTTGTCGTTTATATCGACTAGTATTGAGTTGACTATAACATACCTCAAAAGAGGAGAGAAAACTCAATCCTCAAAAGTGGAGACATAAATCATCCCTTCCAGCCAGTTTGTTATCTAAGTTGGCAATATTTTCACCTATAAGCATGGCGCTGAACTACCTATCCCTCAAAATATCTAATGACCTTTAAAAATAGAGGAAAGTCTTATAGGTCGATACCTTTTGGCCTGATCATAGCAAGGCTTGCCATCCTTCGGGATGAAAATTACTCTCATCTTTTTCTTCAGTCTTGTGGTTGTCATGAGTCTGTTTACTTGGAGCGCAAGATCAGCATAAATTCAGTTTTCTGATTTACCAGTTATATTGATTGTTGCGTAAGTCTGGCCAGCTCGCTAGTATACCATGGTGTTCCAGTTCTCTATAGGATTTAATAAGAGGACATAGTCGATGGGTAAAAGTGGAGGCATTTAATGGAAAAAACGCCGAAGATTGAAGCAGAATTAGAGCAACCTGAGCGAATAGCGGTTTTAACTCTAGCAAAGGTTAACACAGACCATTGGCCGACATCTTTGCGAAGCAGCTACAACCTCAACAAGAGCAGAACCAAACAGCAACTTCAACAACTAATAGGATCATCAGAAGTCTTGTAATGGAGGTCAGTTACAACAACAGAAAAATAGTTCGATGAATGAAAGCGATTTCAGTGGACTAGGAAACCTTAGGGATGCATTTTAGACAAAAAAAGCTGACGACCAAATTAAAGTTCACAAAACTGGGACAGTTGGGCGAGTGTTCTAAATCTGAAACAATAAATAATATTGACTGAATCGAAGCTGACAGCAGATTGGTGTAGTCTAACAAATAGCGGTAGCCGTACCAGCCAAACTGAATTTACACATCTTATCTACGGAAGAATGGAGCTATAATAAATTATTAAAGGTCCTGGAGCTTAGGTACGATGATGATCACATGTAGGCTCTCCATCGCATAAACCTTCAGACAAGCAAGGCGAGAGGTTACCGAATCGTTGCAAGAATTGGAAGCAGTCATCGTCCAGCTAGTGAACTTAGCGTAGCCGAACTAGAATGCTGAGCCCAAGAAGAGCTAGTGACGGATTAATGAGAAACCAACTATGCCTGAATTGAAAGAAGCACTCTATGAAACTGATAGCTCTGATTTGTAGAGCTGGGAGAAAATGTTTAGTTCGGTCGTCTTGAGGAAGCAGTCGAGGAATCTGTGAAATTAATCTAGATGCGGGAATTTGATATATCTTTAACGAAATATTAAACCATCCAAATGAGTCATCAACCAGCAGAAAGATGTTACGAGTAATCCACGATCGAATGTGAGTGCTGCACGGGTGAAGAGAAACATCACAAATAAAAAATCACTCGTACTTAACAGAATCAAATTGGTAACTAACTCCCTTAAAAATTAACCATGTGGTAGTGTCCACCAGGATGAACAACAGTGAAGGATGGAACCATGAAGTCTACAAATGATAGAGCCATACAATCATCGAAGAATGGAGACATGTATAGTAGCCAAAAGAGATCAACAGGAAGATCCAGCTTTTAATCCGATTATTACCTGGAATGAAACATAGAAAACAGGAAGTTGGAAGAAAGTATCACCGTTAGGTATTGACGTTATGAGCTACTGGGCACAGTGTAATTAAATTTATTTGGATAGCGGTAGCCTGAAAAGGAAAGATGATTCCACTGATGGAACCCTGGTTCAATGTACCTTCTTCTCTTGTAAGTTCTGGGCTTTAAATTTTGATCTATGTCTGAGTAGTCAATAAAACCAACACGAAAGGTCGTAACAATATTTAAGATTCTGCTTAATTCAAACATAAATATAATCACCTTTACACAGCTGTTTCTAATATAGGCGAGCTGATCAGAACTTTCACTGTCTATTAGTGATGAAACAATAAAGGCACACAGTTGGCATAATGACAAGTACACTGGTTGACACTTTTGCTTGACATTAATAACAGTATAGTTGCTTGCTAAGCAGAAACTACTCCAACAAGAGCAGAAGCAACACAGCAAGAAGAGCTGGACAACTAAAGCTCACCAATGAAGCATCAAAAGTCTTTTAAAAAATATCTGTTACAACAACAAAAGCTGACCGTGAAATTAAAGTTTAGAAACTAGAACGACTCATCGAATCGAATGTGCACAAACTGGAGCGATTAAGGAAATTTACTGAATCGAAAACCTTAAAAATGATAAATGAGTTGTGCAGCGAAATCAATAAGCCGAAGGCAGATACCAGCCACATTGAATGAATCCACTTACCTGACAGCGCATTGCGAAGTACGAACTCTCATTAGCGTGTGCCCATGATCAAGAATAACTGAATGCGCTTATATTGGCATTTCGAAGATCGGACTCCAATATTTTGCAGATCTTATCTACGGCCGAGCGAAGCTACGAAAACTGATGGAAGCTTCGAGCTAAGGTAAACATTTAGACCTTTGCATGTGGTTTAAAACGAGGAAACAAGTGGTTACGGAGACGTTGAAAGAATTGGACCCGAGCTACAATAATGAGCCATGTGCAACATGCCAAAAGAGCACCAACTACATACCTGAGTGGAAAAAATCGCCTACAAAAGTGTTAACTTTAGCTAGAAGAGCTGAGAAAAAAGCGTTTTGTATGGTTCCCATGAGAAAACCTATGGATTCCATCAGCCGAAGAACCGATGAAACCAGCTTTGGCAAAGATTTACTGGCAGCGCTGCGAAGTCTCTATGAGAACAGTAGGACGAGCCCGCAAAAGAATTCGTAATGGGGGAGATCAAAAAATGTTGGATAGGTAGAAAGCTGGGACCTCTTCAACGAAATTGTGAACCACCCGAATCAGACATCAGCCAGCAGAAAGAAATCTACGATCGATTGTAAGTGATGCAATTACTGGTAGTTGAACGAATCAGATAAGCTATTCCAAAGAAATTGGCCATGAAAGGACAGACAAGTGGAAGTGTCCAACAGAATCAACACAAGATGTCTTGCGCAAATTAAGAACGAATACCTTCGGAACACAAAAAGAGTTTGACAACGTCACTGTAAGAATAAAAAAGTGGAAATATTCATCTATCCATCAGGACGAGGAACTGGTGTTCGGTTTTGTGGCAAAATCAACGAGATGAGAAAGATTACAGGAAGGTCCAGCTTTGAATCCGATTATAAATTTGTCCTGTTCTTTGAACTGCGATCTGTGTCTGATCAGTCATCTAGATACGAACCTGCGGAGAGCTGATATTAGTGATGAAACGATCAAGGCACATAATTGACATAACTACAAGTAATCCTAGAGATTGTTCCACCATGTCTAACACTTTCCTTTCTGTTATTCTTCTAGTTGCCATGGGTGGCCATATCGAACACAACCAATTGTGTACACATACAATAAATCAAGGATCAACTCAACACCAAATTTCCCGCAATCAATATTTTGGTAATTCTCTAAATTATCCTGTTTCCAATCGACAAAAAAAAAATTTCCAAAAAATTAATGACGTGCAGCAGAGTGAGACACCATTTTCATTTTTGTTTTAAATTTTCCATAATTTTTCATTTTCATAAAAATTTTCGTACACAGTATATAATATGTACATTATCCAGCTAGAAAATATTTAATAATGAAAATGGGTGGAACAATTAAAAAAAAAATTTTATTTTTGAGTTTTCCAAAAAAACAAAAATTTCCATGATAACAAAAAATTTGATAAAAAATTGTCTATATACACACAAGTTTGATAAGAACACGTGTTTTCCACTTTGTACATATGTACAGATAAAATCCAAACGATAAAGACAAGTATATAGACAATAATACCGTCTCTATGTGCAAAACGGAAAATGATTTTTCCACAAAATTGGGGCGGAGCCAAATATGATGATTTTTTACGCTTGTTGAAAGTTCACATATTTGTTATTGTACTATGGTACATAACCATATAAATGTTTACATAAACAGTTTTTCCGACTCGACACAATGAAAATGTGAGAGAGGAAAATTTGTATTTAACCGAGAGAATATAAATCTGTTTTGTGTGTATATACTCGTCACAAGTCGAATGTTGAATGAAAAAAAAAATTGTTTACAGGTCGAATGCCTTGTATGTGTGCGCTTGTGGAATCTGTTAAGTGGGTCATAAATACTCTAGATACTCGTTCCACGATCTGATCGAAATTTTCTCAACCAGCACCAGATTGGAAATTTTCTAAAACACAGGTAAAAAATTGTCTCGAAAATTAATTTTTATGAACAGAAACTTTGGAACATGGGAAGCAGAACTGGGAAAACAAAGTATAATTTATAATACAAAATCGGAAAAACTATAAAAAGGTGACAAAAAGTTTTTCTTCTACCTCCACACAAGGTATGTACATATACCGTATACAAAAGTTAGAAAAGTTCCACCTTCTGTTGATATTGTTCAGACGACGAAGCTTTTTAAATTAAATTCGAGAACTCTATATTCACAACAACAAAAGATTTTAAAGATACCAATTAGACATTTTCCTAAAAACAAAAACAAAACTGGAAAATGATTTTATTGTTTTATGGAAAATTCTTTGTCTCGTACACACATATATAATTTATATACTCGTATAATCGAGATCCGTAAGACGAATATCTTTGGTATATAGTAAATCGTGCACAGTGGATAAAACTATCAGGCTTATGTATGTGCTCGTGTGTGTGTATAGTATGTACGAGGAGAAGACGAGCTGAAGATAAATTTTAATTAATTGTACTCAGTCTAATTTAGAATACCGCATTCTTGAACATTAAGAAGATTTATTGGAAAGAATTAAATATTGTTCTTCTTCACCGAGAAGACTCTTTATATTTATAACTTTGTGTTAAGTATATATTGTGTATGGGAGTCGATGGACAGATTGGTTCAAAATTGTTGAGCTTTTTAAGTTCGGAATGCGAGTGGTCATCTAAATGTTCTGGAAATGTTTTTAGACAAGATACTATATAGGTTTGGACTAGTGTCGGTTTGGACCCAAAATCCGATGACACCGAATAGAGTTTGGTTTCAATGCATAAGTGAGAAGAAGATGAATGAACTTTTCTATACCTGCAGGATAAATCACGGTTTTGTTTGTACCTCAAATGTTTGTACTTATGTCTCAAAAACTGTATTAAGTGAAGATAATTTTTGACACAATCACTTGCCTTGTTGAGACCTTATCACAAAATCAGCAGCCACCTGCTACAGTTGTCTGGACTGAACGAAAAAATATGTTTGCTATCGAGGCTCACTTATGTCTCAATGTGATTTAAATGGTTTGATACATCCACCATTAAAAATACTTTAGAGGTTTAAGGGGACGTGACTTCGGTGTCGTGATTGAAAATATTTGATGGTCTGTGCAACAAGAGTGTTGAATATTTCTGTTTTGAATTAGTAACAACCGATAGTGTTTGTTGAAAAATATCAACATTTGGTCACATTCTAAAAATCATTCACAACACAATATGACCAGTATATACGTATCACTTGGCAGTTCGAAGGTGCCTAAACGTTGATATTTTCGAACAAACTAAATTTATTCCATCTTTCGAGTGAGCTCAGTTTCGATTTGCCTTTTACATT
The DNA here is from genome assembly GCA_963932295.1 of Tipula lateralis. NCBI lineage: Eukaryota > Metazoa > Arthropoda > Insecta > Diptera > Tipulidae > Tipula > Tipula lateralis. The sequence continues at coordinate 180,131,275 of OZ010738.1, read as the reverse complement.
CTTTGATGCAATCCTTAAATTCTTGCTATTTTGTGAACGGGGTCGCAATGTAAGACATTAATTACAGTTAGTCTTCGCGCCATTCTGTTCCAGTTTTCATTTGCATGTTCTTCTACTTAACAGTAAACCGCCCAGGTTGCGCAGTGGTTAAAGCGCGGCAGTTGGAGCGGGAGGTACCGGGTTCGAATCCGATTCGAGGCAGGATGCAAAATGGGTTTTTCACCTTCGATCGTTTGGGCGAAGCGATCGGAGGTGAAAAATGATCATATCTGGATCCTCTGTCGTGTTTAGAATCCTTGGGCCGACCCATCGTTCATAACAGTACTATAGGCCTGACATGGAGCTATGCAATGCGCAGATGGTTCTACGAAAAGACTCGGACCTATAGCCGTATAGAGTGGTATCACAACGGATCAATATTGGTCTAAGTGTGCGATAGCAGCCACAACAACTTAACTTTTTTTTTTACTTAACAGTAGGTGAAAGTGAATGATGTAGCCTTTTCATAACCAGAGGTTGTGTCCAGGTTTCGATTACTGTTTCAAGCTGATTAGCGCCTCTAAAAAATTAATTTAACCAGGATATTGGATATTTTCGCTTTAATTCGAGTGAACCATGGAATATAGAGCAGCAATCCAAATGCATCTTTTGATGCTCTAAGTCTCCTCTATAGAATTGGTTGGATGCATGCCGAACATTTCAAGCCAATATTATCTTTATTTGAACAAGGTATACGCGTAATTAATGCTAGTCTTGATTAAGCCGAAAAAACAAAGCAGTTGGTCGCACTAGGGTTAAAGAACGCGACTATATTCGAATGTGGCAGTAACATTTCACCTCAATACGACAAAAGCCGAAAAACTTGAGAGAAAACAATTTTGAACGACAAGATGAGTTATGAAAGTCTTATGGAAGTCAGCTAAATTTGACAAAAACAGGAAGCAATTAAAAGGTGCCTAGAAACTTAATAAACACAAATGATGTCAGATTTTTTGGTCATTTGCCCGTAAGGTCGAGGAAAACTTCTTGAGTCGGCTATATACCATCTTCGGTTCGTTATCCAACCAACTCGTCATTGTGTCGTATTTAATTTAGGTAGAGTTGTCACTTAGTCGGTTCGGATGGTGGTCCCCAAACAGTTTATATATACTCTTATATATATTTTTCTTAATCCTTAACACATTTGTTCCACCGACCATTTGGCACCTTCTCATCCATTTGGAAGAACCGGTGCTTAAAAAGCCGCAATTTAAATTATTTGAATTGTCAGTTAATAAGTGCTTTCAAAAATATTATGAACATCATCAATTTCCATCTGATTAAATATTTGTTAGATCACGTAGGTGACGACAGCTCACTCTGCTCCTTCTTTGGTGTACATTCTTTTTAATCACGAAACGATGTACCCACAAAAACGATTGCTATGAAGGATCACCTTATCCGTGATCTCATTACAATTAATGAGTGGGGACGAAACCAATGAAACAAAACCTGCCTTCGTTAACAGATTCGCGATGACATAAAGAAGAAGACTATGACCAAATCCTTATTTTCCATTGGAATAGCAAACCGAGTTTCGGCTTGAAGGGAGCTTACATAGAGTCCGGTTTCATATCCTGTTGGTTTTTAGACTTAGCTTTAGTTTAATCATAGTTTCATGTTCAACACCTAGAACTTTTGATCACGATTGGAGTAGAATGGATCGTAGTTAACAGAAAAATCTAAGATGGCTCAGCCAACAAATTATAGCGAAATATGCCTGTAAAAGCACTGCATATACTGAAGTAGCCGGGGATCACACAACAAATGTATTTTAGCAATCTGGAATCGAATAATGAAAAGATCAGTAACATGTATTCAGTTAATCTGCATCTTTTCGTTATTCCAGGCAGATCTCACCATTATACCGTCTTGGCTAACTCCTCACATTGTTTCGACCTTATTTTAAATCATTTGGCATCTCTTTCACCAACAGTCATTATATAATAAAGTGTAAAATAATATTTTGGACCCTATAGGATTTTACATTGGTGATGACATTGAGCAGGTTTACATTATACCAAAACGGCTGCAGAAAGCAAATATATACATTTTATAATACCAAACAATGGCTTATGGTTTGGTTGCAGTTGATCTCTTTGGTGTAAAATCATTTATAAAAATAATGACATATATATCGAGCCACCACATTCCTGAAACACTTTAAGCTCGTATAATTTTGTTACGGATCAATATTGGTGACACTCTGGGCATTTTTTCATTTTAGGGAAAGCTCCAAGGTACATCCATTCATTGAAAAGTAGGCACAGGGGAATTCAAAAGATTTTATAGTCTGCCGTAAATTTCACGTGTAGTTGGCAATGTTGAAGATTTCTACGATCGTATAGGCACCATTGGTCTTTTGATTGTTGCTTTAATGCATCCTGGCTTAGTAGATAAATTAGATCGATTTATCTATTCAATTGATACTGGTTTGTCATTGGCTATAAGCACACCATATCTGTCCTTTAATACTGCGTATTAAGATGAAAAACCTTGGGAATGAACTTGGGAATCTCGATCTTTGATGTAACACTCAATAGATTTATATGACGATTCCTTTATGTGGTAGCAAGACAAAGGTTTAGTTAGGTGTCTCAGCAAGTTTCAAAAATTTATCGTTGGGTTTAGGTATTGTACTAGTGACCGAAGTATATAGTGGCTACTAACTTCAGAATCCCGACCATTTAACACATAATAGGCGTTTAGGTCCTTCTCATCGGTTTCCTGAATACTGTGGCAAGATAAGGGTCTAATTAGGGCCCTCGGAAAATTTCAGAAATTTATCATGGAGGTTAGGTATTGTACAAGTGGATGAAGTATATATTGACTAAACTGTTTTTTTTGTAGTGTTACTGTCACTCAGGCTATATTGGCCCATTGTGACATCCCCTTAAATTACTTTACGTTCCGGCTATAGGTCCGATTAACGTAGAAACCACCTGCACATTGCATAGCTGTATGCCAGCCTATAGTACTGACATGGAAGATGAGACGGCAAGGATTTTAACCCCAACTGGGTCTCATATGAGTTTATTTGGACCACCGATCACACCGCCCAAACGATCGATGGTGAACATCCCTTTTCGCATCCTGCCCCTATCGAGATTCTTACCCGGTACCTCTACGCCGCATCTTTTTAACCACTGTGTAACCTGGGCGGTAGCTACTAGCTTAGTAATAATGTAGCAAGATATAGGTCTAGTTAGGTGTCTCAGCAAGTTTCAATAATTTATCGTGGGGTTTGGGTATCGTACTGGTGTGTGAAGTATATAGTGGCTACCTTGGGCCTACCTTGGGAATCTTGACATTTGACTAGACCTTTAATAGATTTATGGGCCGTTCTCATCGGCTTTTTGAAAACGGTAGCAAGATAAAGATCTAGTTAAAGGTTTTGGCAAGTTTCAGAAATTTATCATGGGGCTTAGGTATTTTACAAGTGATTGAATGACTAACATGGAAATCTCTACCTTTGGATGTAACACTTAATAGGTTTTTAGGCCGTTATCGTCAGTTTCTTTGACACTGTAGCAAGATATAATTCTCATTATGGATCTCAAACAGTTTTAAAAATTTATCATGGGGTTAGAAATTGTACTGGTGACCGAACTTCAAACTTTAGAATCTCGAACTTTGATGTTATTCTTAATAGATGTATAGGCCGTTCTCATCGATTTCCTTGATATCGCAGCACGATATACGTCTAATTCGCTATCTCAGAAAAATTCAGAATATCATGGGGTTTAGGTATCGTACTGACCAAAGTATAGGTTTAATCGTCCATCTTTTTCTGTCCTCTATTGAAACGGATTTAGTCTGATCCCAGTATCGTATTTTCAACATGCGTTCGCTATAATCATAATACGACAAAACTCTAGACGATACCTTAAAAACGATTTCCTCTGCCTTTCTGATAATCGATGCTAAACCCCCTCGAATCAAGAAAATACAAATTCCACCTGCATACGTTTATGTAAAATATATATATGGGTTTAACCCCCACTCATATATATAAACTATAATAAGCAAAAAACAATACAATTTCCAATTTTTTACTGTCTATAATTTCCATTTTCCGGAAAAACTAAGAGCACATTAAGCATTTTCCTTTAATTAATCTATTATTTTGCCCTACTTTCGTTCCATATTCCTTGTACATATATGTACGACTACATATCCCCATATGTGTGTATATATATATAGTTTATATACTAGTTTTTTACAGTACAAAGAAAATAGATTTTCTAATCAACCCCTTTATTACCCAAAAAGCACTGTACGTAACAAACAAATAAAAAAAATTATATTTTAAAGTTATTCCAACACAACAATAGCCCCCAATCTCGTCTATCTATAAAATGACCATCGTCAGTCAGTTTTTCCCTTAATTTTCTCCGATCACAATTTTCTCTCCCGAATACATTGTTATCATTATTATTATCATTACTATTATTTATAATCATCAGCATATGCTGTTTTCAAAAAAATTGGAAAATTTATTTTTTATTTAAAAATGGAAAATTGGTAACAAATTTTCCGATCTACATGTGTGTGTGCGTACATACATGCTCATATATCGACACTCTGAGAGGATTATATACATGTAAATGTGTGTGTGTGAATATATAAAAAATTAATTTTGATTTCGAAAATGTGGAAATTTTTATAAAATTTTCCAAACATATAATACATACATAAGTATGTATGATGATGATGACGGTTATATACACTCCATCAGAGAAGAGTATAAAAAAAAAAAAAAAATTTGAGAAAATTATTTTATTTTTCGATGTTTTAAATTTTATTTGGGAAAATTATTTTTCATTATATTTCGTACCGGAGTACATAAACATACATATATACATTATATAGATTATATACATACTCGTATACATAATCAAAACCAAACCAAACCTAACACAAAATTATAACAGTGAAAAGTTGGGAAAATCTTTTTTTTTTGTTTTTTGTATTTTGGTCGTTGTTGTTGCTGCTGCTGAATAATTTTTATTTAACCCATTCGTGTTACGTTTGAACATTAACGACGACGTGTGTGAGTGATTTTTAAAAACTCCTCGTTCGCTGTATAAACTATACGGTTGTATCTCGGAGCAGCTCCTACATACACAACAAGTTTATCCGTACTATATATAAACTATATATATATATATGCTATACGTCTTTATGTACATACATGTACATATATGTATTGAAAGAGAGTAGCATAAAAAAAAGTAGTTTTTCCACATTTTTCTTGTCGTTATTTTCATTCTACTGTACATATATATAAAGTGTTGTTGTTGTTGTTAACTTAAAAATTTTATATTTTTCTTTTGGTTTTCCCATTTGCTGTTGTTGTTGTTGTTGCTGCTGCTGCTACTTTTCATGTACATATTATATATGTACATACGTATACATTATGTACAACAAAAGCAACACATATATACATATTTTGTTGTTATTTAAAATAATTTTTTTTTTGTTTTTTAGAAAAATAATTTTCCGAGAGTAAAATAATTTTTTCGATTTTAGTTTACTAAAATCTTTTCATCTTATAAATACACACTCATAATAATTTTTGGGAAAATTATTTTATTTATACGGGAATTGTGTGGAAAAATTATATTTTATTTTTTTTTTGGTTGTGGAAAATTTTTGTGATTTTTAACTATAGTGATCGGCGGATGGATAAAGTGAATTGTTTATTGTTACGAAAAGTGTTGTATAACTGTCAAAAAGTATAAATAATATGTATGAGATATAATAATATAAGAAAAGTGTTTTTCATGTGATTTTTTTATGTGGAAAATTTAGTGTGAAAATTGTAGTATTTGTGATTTTGGTGTTAGATGATTTTTGGTAATATTGTGAGTGATTACACATTTTTTTTTGTTGTAAGGGAGAAACCTCGTTATGAATTTGTATCTCAGGTTTTCCGTCTTTTGGAATTTTTACCCTATTCGTAATAAAGTGAATAAAAAATATAACCTACGATTTTCCCAAACTCGTTAAATTATTATAGGCAGTATCGTTTGTGCAATGAAAATCTTTAAATTGAAAAGGTTTTCCTGATCTCCAAAACGAGGAAAAAGCTTTGAAGAAAAACTATGGTCTTTAGTTTAATTTCTTTATGTATGCAATGCCAGAAAGCTTTTATCAAACTTTAATTAATTTAAATAATTTAAAGCAATTTTTAAACGAGCTTTCACACAATTTATATCTATCGGTACAATTGTCCAAAATCTTACTCTGTTTTTGGTGTATTTAACAAAAAGCTTTCAAAAAATACTAAATTATAAAAGCTTTACATATTTGTGAAAGATTTATTTTATAGCTTTTTTGAAACGCCACTTAATTAAACTTTAGATTTGGTGTGTCAAATTTTGGTACTTAACTGACTTGGGAGAACTGTGACTGCAGAAAAGCTTTCAATTTTATATAAACTTATTATGTTTACTTTGAATAATTTGATATGGTATGAAAAGCTCGAAAAGTTAATATAAGTATAAAATGAATAATAAAAGCTTTTAAATGATATTAGATAATAAAAGCTTCAATTTATAAAGTTAAAAATGAAACCTCATCATGAATTTTCACCCTTTTCGTTATATTCGTGAATTTTCACCCTATTCGATATTCCATTTTCAGGAAATTTATTCAATGATGGAATTTTGAGGAAAACTTAAGCTTTTATTGAATCACTATATCGATGCAACTTCACAAAGCCATAACCAAATTTTAATCAATGAATATTTTTAAGCATTTTAGTCGAGCTTTCACACAAATCAAATCCCTCGGTACAGCTTTTGAAAAGCTTATTACGTTTGTTAAACAAAAATATTAAAAACATATTAAATTATAAAAGCTCTTCTTTATTTGTGGAAGATTGATTTTAGCCTCTTTAACTTTTATTTATTCATTAACCTGTTCTGCAAAGCTACAGAATTAGCTTTATTTTGAGTGTGTCAAATTTTGGTACCTTATCGACTTGGTTAAGAGTAGAGAAACTTTCAATATTATTTAACCTATAGCTTTTCAAATGATATCAGATCTCATGGTATGAATTTTTAATCTTTTCGTAGTAAAGTGAGTAAAGAAATACATATTGCTGTAATAGAGAAGCAGTTTGGCTCCATTACTCACATCAGTTTGAATAAGCTTTGTGAAAAGAACAATTGTGATATCTTTAAGGTTTAATAAACCCGGAATCCACAGACTCGTAAATTATTTTAAATTTTCGAGTTAAGAAGCAATATACTAACTCATCATCCATTGGACATTTAAAAAGCTCTGTTTGGGACTCTTAATTTTGTAATGATAATTTCGTTTGAACTTATTTGTAAAGTTTTACAATTTCAATAGTTTTCCTGATCTCCAAGACTTGTACAACTTTTGGATAAAAAAAATCTTTTGTTGAATCACAATATTGATCACAAAGTTTTAAATATAATTTAATAAATTTTAATAAATTTTGCGCATATTAAACCCCTCGAAACAGTTTTAAAACATATACGTATTTTGAATTGTTTTAACACAACTTTCGAAAAGCTTTTTATGTTTTTTTGTGTATTTAATTATAAGCGTTCATAAATAATATAAAACTATAAAAGCTTCTTTCCACAATATTTGTAAAAAAACTGCATTTTAAGCTCTTTAATTGTTAATATTATAATAATGCATGCATTTTTGTGAAAAGCTACTGAATTTAACTTTATATCTAGTGTTTCAAATGTTGGTACTTTACCAACAGTAGAAAAGCTTCTACTGGTTTCGTTGAATAATTTAAATGAATAGTGAAAGCTTCTAAGATGATAACAGTAAGTTAAAAGCTTTTATTTCTTAGGTTTGAGTTTGAACTTATTTATTATCGACTTTCTTCATTTTATCAAGATTTTACCATTAAGCTTTTTAATTTAATAAATTTAAATTATTTTTTTGAAGGTTAAAATTTGACAGTAGAAAAGCTTTTACTTTTATATAAACTTAAATGGTGCACTTTGAATAATTTCGAATAAGCTCTACTAACTCATATACTTTTAAATAAAATTATGATAAATAAAAATTCATCAGAAGTGAAAGCTTTTAAAATGATATTAAGTATTAAAAAGCTTCCATTTATTAAGTTGGTGTCTTTAACATATCATCGATAATAAGCTTTTTAGTTTTATAGGTATCGGATTTAAAACACAGTCGTGGTTTTATTCAGTGATTTAAGATAAAGCTCGTTGTTCAAACTAGTGATTAATTTTTTTTGTATTATTCACTGTTTTAATACTGTTGTATTATTCACTGTTTTACCAAAAAATTTATTGAAAAAAATTCAAATTATATACAAAATTAATTTGAATGTTATTGATGGTAAAAGCTTTCAGAAAAAAATAGTTAAAAAAGCCTCCTTTACTTCAGTTTGAGTTTTAAACCATTTATAATCAACTTTCGTTATTTTATGAAACTTTTTTTACTAAGCTTTTTTATTCAGTTTCGGGTTTGAAACCTAGTGGGAGTTTTATTTTGTGAATAGACGAAGCACATAGCTCGAACTATAGATTTTTTGTTTTAAAAATTTGACATGTTTGAGCTGTTCAGAAAAAGCTCATAAATTTAAATGATTATTTCTTAATTCCAAAGTTCAAATAGTTCTTTAAAATTTTACGTACAGCAAGAATCATGCTACGGCTTACATTAACAAGCTGCTTTTGAATTTGGTTCTATTTCAGCGGGTACTTCCATCTATTGCTAGATGATACTTGTCATCATAACTGACTTATGGAAAAATAACCAAATATATTAGCTTATGTGTTTCTCCTGGAGGGCTCTGAAATCTTCAGTACGCTATGATCTAGAATAGAATTTACTATGGAAATATTACTTATTCCACTGGATTATTGCTCAATCCGTATTAAGTTTCTAACAACAGAATTTAAAATAAAAGTTAGGAACCGTTATCCTGTCCATCAAAGATTATTTTTTTGCATTTCCATTTTGTATCGATTTCTGGTTTCAAAATGGTTTTTGAATCTTGCTGGTAATACAAAATTCTAAAGATCACTAGTTCTTCACAAACACTTCACAATTTCTAGAAAGCTCATAGTTAGTCAAAAATAATCGATTGCGATATTGATCAAAATCGATCTATTATATGTTTTATGATATAGTTTTACATATTACAAAAAGCTCGACACGGTTTTATTTTTAAGCTTTCAAAACAGTAGAAATCGTTTGAATTGTATAACTAACTTTCTAACTCTAACGTCTTATGTCATAATCTCGTTGAACACTATATGAGCTTTTAATAAAAATAAAAGCTCCGCATTCGAATCCTGATGCAGAAGTGATTTTAAACAAAATTTAAATGATCTGAAGGCAATGAATACGTAAGACAAACCTATCATGTATTTTAGATTAGAATGGCAAGGGAACTTTTAAGGGATTGGGCTCTTAAACGAATAGAAAAGTAGACTAAGCTTTATACCATTCGTATGAGGTTACAATAGGCCATTATATTGCAAGCCTCACTGAGATTTAATTGATCAATCTTTTAAATATTGGTAAGATAATGTTTTATAATTAGAGGGGACGACCCAAAAGCCGGGCAATTACTAACTTTTCCAGTTTAGTTGTTTATTCGGTGTTTTAGTGACTTAAACAACAGTTTGATTAGAAAAATAGTAGAATTTGAAAACAAACTCCCATCAAAGTTATAACCAAAAATATATATTAACGATACGCGTTCATATATAATTATGAGGTGAAAAACACTATAATTTTGAACTGACAGCTAAATATTTTCCAAAACAAACATTTTCCAAAAACAAAACAACAAAACGCAGATAATTGAAAGAAAATCACGAACGAAAAAATTTAATTATACACGATTTTCCCTACATACATGTATCGCGTTTATGATGAAGCACAACCGTATACGTAATTCCAAAAATAAACATTTAAGAACGATTGAAAAACATAAAAAAAAATTACATGATTATGTTACAATAACAACAACAAGATCGTTGAAACATACATAAAAAACCCTTTGTGTCATGTGATACCACATTATCAGATTTATATTATAACACGCGCACCGTCGCGATGCTGTTTTGGAATTTTCTGTTTGTTTTTTTCTATTTTCGATGTGACAAAATTTTTTTTTGGTAGATTTATGTTTATATGCTTTATGTGCGGGATTTGATCGAGATTATCCTGTTGGTGGTGAACGGGTATGAAATTCGGATTATCTACATAATAATTTCTAACCACTTAGTATAAATTATTTCGGGGTGTGATTGAGACATTACATTAAAACTGATTCTGTCTGGTTGTTTCACCACAAGGCACTTTCACCGTTGCACACCCAACGTGTGTGGAGTTGGCCCGGCTTCCTTTTTTTGGGGTACCAAACCGTTTGGTACCATACTGGGACCCTCGGTAATATGTGGCTAGAAAATTGATTAAAAGGTGATTCTGTCAGCTTATCCTAATATTTGCCTTTTCTAGTTGATCTGTAGCCCGAAATTGTTGCGCCTCGTAGGGAAGAATTGTCAGCTTATGCTGATTACTAAATTGATTTATAATAAACACGCAGATTAAAAATGGTGTCCCTGCCGCAATTCAATGTTCCTCTTAATTTTCCAGCACCATCATCAGTGTAAAATTTGAGCCCTTGATCCTCTCGCTGTATTTTTATATCTTTCGATTTACCTTGTCTACCAGGATTAGAAGATTATTACGTAGTACACGTATGTTTAGTACATCTAACGTGTGTGAAGTTTGTCTGGTTTTGCTGGAAAGGTGAATAAAAGGTGATTTTATCGTTTATCATAATATTTGTCTTTCCTCGTTGCTCTGCAACCTAATACTAACGGAATAAAATTTTCATTCTGAGAAGTGATGTTGTGCTCCAGGATTCTGGGATGATCTCACGAAATGAGAAGAGAGAAAACTATTACTTTAGAGCGAGTCTCAGATTATGTGGTCCTGTTTATAGTCGTTTTTTCTCGAAGAGAGACTAAAACTCCACCCTTCGCTCCTCCACATGACCGAGGCGCTCTTATCAGTTTTTTCCTTCAATTAATTCGCTCCTCCGACAGAATTTTAGAGATAATATTTTCCGTTGTGAGGTACTCATCACACCTCCGAAGGTCTACTTCCACTGTTTACAGGGAAAAATAGTATGTTCTGTTGTATCTTGTGCGTCGGAGTAGTTCCTGTCATTGTTCCATCATTTTTCGTTTGGTGACTTCCTCAGGAGTCTCGGTGGGTACTACGACTCAGTGGGAGTGGTGATAGTGAGTGAAAATAGTTCGTTGTACGCGCTCTAATTGATCATTGCAGTGTCCCATGGTCGAATATGATTAATGTGACTATACCGAAGAGAGCCATTTTCTATTACTTGCACGTGATTCGTCAGTGCTGGTTATTAAAGTGTCAGTGCTGGTCGAACAAGACCAGTGGCAAGATCGTGCTATACGTTTTTATCACCGTTTGCCTTATATGCTCTTGTCCTCGGGCAAGGAAGTTCTGAGAACGCCGTCATAAATAATTATTTCAGAGCAATAGTACTAAAATCGAGCTTTGGGGACACCAGTCGTATCCGCATCTGAATGGTTACTAATATAACATCAACAGTATAGTACATCCCGCTCAAAATTCGAACTGTTTTTCTACAAGTCCACGAACTCTGTTGACTTCGCCCATTAATCTGTGGCGCAGTAGGTGTTTTATAGTTCATAATGTGTCCAACCAGCAGAGGTAGATCATCCAGTTTCCTCTTCTCCATTTTAAATGCTTGATTTAGAACATCCACTCGGCACTCTAAGACAGATATCGAATGATCCAACCTCACCTCTTTTTTTAGAACTTTATAGTACGGCACTGGCAAATTAAACATGACCCCGGGTTGAAACAGGGTTAAATTACCGCCCAATCAGATTAAACGACCGCACATCAAATTAATAAATATAATTCGCAATCGAACACAATATTTTAATCCATTTTCCACAAATTTTCATTTTTTATCAATCACAGAGGTTTCCGTATATATAAAAAAAAAATCAGTTTTTCCACAAACAAACAGACACACACACACAGGCACCGAAATAAAAATTATTATTATTAATAAATAAATAAAAACAAGATTAGTGGTTCCCTGATTTCCCTCAAAATTGTTATACAAGGAAAATGTATATTTTGTTTTCGGTGGAAAATTGTTTTTTATTGTGAAAATTGAAAACGGAAAACCAAAAATCAAAACATGATGTTTCGCCTTCATTGTATATATGTATATTGTTGTTGTTGCTTTGATGTTGTGGAAAAATGGTTTTCCACCTTTATCGGGAAACCTCCCCAAAACGATATATCTCGAGTTAAGTACAAGAAAATTGTAATTTCCCATTTTGGTTTTGTGATTTGCATCCACATCGGGTTGTTATGATGCCCCTATCTCGTCGATGCCTGCGTGTTGGTGTAAAAATAACCTAAATGAAAATGTGTAGCGAAAATTAAGAAAATGAAATAAAAAAAAATTTTACGATCCAAAAAACAAAATAATTTCGTCTTCTGAGATATGTGTGTGGTCTCGAGCGATGTACAGTAGAAAAAAATTCGAGTGTCTTGTGATTTGCATACATACATGATTCAGGGACCACACACAGAATTTAATTGAATATAAAACAAATGCTTTTTTATTGCTAGATAGATATGGAGGCGCCTGCTGGATTTTTCTTTACTACCCAGCATCCCAATTTTCTTTTGTTTTTGTTTTTCTTTTCGAAATAGAATTTTTTTTGCAGTTTTATGAATTTCGATATATATATATATATATATATATATATATATATATATATATATATATATATATATATATATATATAAAACAAAAAGTGGTTAAATACAAGATTAATGAGTCACGATCTTACAGACAGACTAACACACACTTGCTCCAGATGCTGCCAGTGTATATATAACACTCGTATTATGATGTCATGTTGTTTATGGGTCGATGTGTGTGATATTTGTTTTATTAATTAGCGGAATTCCGTTTCGGAATAGTTTTGACGAGAGATTGGGTATAGATGACTCTCATCACTCCTTCAAACGTGTGGATCACTACTGAAATCGTCTTGTTTCCTTAAACCAGAGTATAAAACAGTTCGAAGACAGCGCATCTCCTAGTCAAACACCTGAACTAATTGCAAAACCATTGTGACTGCGTTACTGTCATTTTACACCGATTTGCTTATTTGCTTGGTATTCTATCCATAGCATCTCTCGAATGATCGAGAGATAATGTACGACAGAAAGATGTATATACTACGCATTGTAAGCAATCACCTTTTTTGAAGATTTGGTATAACACGGCTATTTTATATTCTTCGGGCATAGCTTCAGGCAGTTCCACAAAGTTACCCGTCCGAATATCAAGAGCTTTGAAATAATGCCATCAACTCCAGGTGACTAAACATAAGGACTCCAATTTTAGGCCATCGAGTTTCTTGGAGGGCCAAATGTTCCAGGCGGTACTCTTTCATGCATGTGATAAGACCGCGAAACGCACTAGGTTTGTTCTAGGTACTGTGTTCCAATGTTTATGTTGTTCCAATTTCTTTCCTCCGAAAGCATCTTAAACGATCAACACTCTCTCGACGCTGCTGCTCATACCTTTTGCAGTGAGAAATAATGAATCCTGGTGTATCTTGTTCGTCGCACTGGTTCCTGCGACAGTATCATCATTATTTGCTTGGCGCCTTTCTTAGGAGTTCCGCTGAGTACATGCTATATATTATGTAGGCTGCCTCTTTCGTGATTATAAGCAAAACATACCCGCAATGAATTATTTCGTTAAACGCACTCTAATTGACCGTGGACCTTAGCAGAGTACTGTGGTCGTATTTTCGTCTGTATCCACTGTTTGTCTAATATGCTCTTGAAAGCTTCGTTGATGATCTAGTCACACCTCTAGGTATTTAAGTTTTGTTGTTGGGACTACTCCTATTCCTAATCCTATACACTTTCAATGGATGCCGCCACCCACTAGACAAAAGGGCTGTTATATTTAGTCTTGATTTGGAAGTTTTGATGGAATCATGATTTTTCTTCATTACTCGTTGGATAAGTTCAGCGCATATATCGTGTCCTCACTAAAAGGTAACCTCGTTGATATAGGACGCAAGACCATCCAAAGATTTTTTCTCGCCGGTTTTAGTTAAATGGTTAAGAGAGTTTTTCATCACGTCGCGATCTCAAGTTCGATTCTCTCGATTTACAAAAAAATAAAATGTAGATGGCGTTAGGTCTCAGTTCAGACTCGGAGAGGGTCGTTGATGATCTTTAAGCCATAGATTAGCTATCGAAAGTTTTGTAGTAGTATCCACCCACTGTCGATATCTCTATGGTATGAAACTTGGTTTAACCATTGGTAATGTAATGAGAGCTCATAGGATTTTCATAACTCATTCTTCATTTTTTATACTCAGAGAAGGGTATTAAAGAGTACCAAGGCTTAAGTTTCCCTTCTACATTCCTGATTTTATGTATATATGTATATGTATTGATGCCGTGAGAGTTTCACAATGCTTAAGTCATCTGTTCAAAAAATGGTTAACTTCATAATTTCTTCTTGCTCCTCATATATTCCTCGTTCATCCGATAACTTCGACTAATGTTATAGTGTTCTTGTATTGACGTACTGTAATTGTTTTTTTTTCTAATCTCTAATCGTTTTTGGGGCTCAAGGCACTGCCTACTTGTTCGCAGTTCGCTTATTTACGTCCTTGCTTTTACGCCATTACAGCCAATTCGAGGACGTACGGCTATAGGTTCGATTTTCCTAACCTAACATAGCTCCATGCCAGCCTATAGTGCTGACATGGAAGATGGGTCGGCCCATGAGTTCTGTACTCCAACAGGAGGACATAGATGTGTTCATTCACACCACAGATCTTAATCTCATGGTGAAAAATCACTTTTGCATCCTGCTCTTATCAGGATTTGAACCGGGTACCTCCCGCTCAAACTGTGCCACCTGGGCGGTTGTACTGTATTTAGATATTGTTTATTACACAACGGATGGGTTTAGCTATGTTGTTGATATCCAGCTCGAAGGGTTATTATTAGATGATCTATGTATGAGAACCGAACAGCATGCAACTAGGTTCTGATTGCATTCTGCAAGGAAACAAAACAAAATCATATAAATTAGCCAGTCTTCTGACCATCCAGCCCTCGTACACGTTCGTGATGATAATAGCCCATTTTAATTGTTTTCGTTTGAGTGATCAGTCAAGAATTTGGGACTATTTAGCAGAGGTTTAAACCATCAACAGTTATTTGAATGACCGTATGGACGCCAGTTTGTGATCGATGTGCACGTCTGATTTCTCAGATTGCTCAGACATCTTGTAAAGAGAATATGCATTTCTTCAATCTGGTGATGTCCATGTAAATTACCAACTGGAATCTTGCAGTTATTATTCTTGCTATTGTTTTTATGAATCTTGCTGGCATTTATAGTATTTGTTTCTGTAATCGCTTGATTTCTCATAAATGCTTAATTGAATTGATTGGTTCATTGAATTCTAGCCAGTTTCCAGTGTTGCTGAGTACCATGATTTTCAACCATCTTGAAAAATTGTTCTCGTAAACAGTAGGCTCCTGACTCTGATACTATAACTAAGCCTAAGGGAACCATTCTGTTTAAAGTTGGCAATACTTTGAATACCAAGACTCGAAACTTGTACTCCTTCAACCCCAACAATTCTGGCTTAAGTACTTTACCAAGTTTCAGATCCTAGCATCGAACCGTCCAGTCAATTATTTAATTACTAGATTAAACTGTGAAATAACCAAATATCAGCCAACAACCAATCGTATCATCATCACCCACACACACATACACCCGAATCAAAACCAATACACCAGCAATAAAATCAACTGACATAAATGGCAATTTTTTACGCAATAAATGGAAAACGAACAACAACAAAAACCATTTTTCCCAAATAAACCTATTAATATCCTGCGGAATGTTTCGTGGTAACCGAATAAAAGTAGCAAAAAAAAAATCGCATATTCATACTACACATGTAGATGTATAGTCGAGTCGATTCGAGTCGAGTCGAGTCGGTCCAGTCCAACGCGATGACGACAATGTAAAATTTATATTTTACCACGTCAATCCCACCACCTCACCACCACACACTCAATATTAGTCACACCAAAATAAGCACTTTACTCGACTATATTGACATGCGACAACCATGTATGCAACACACTCCTGTGCGCCAGCGATCTCAACGAGAGATGTATACAAACATACATACTCGTAGATATTCAATTTATGGTAAATTTATATGCGATATTATGTCACATCAAACCGAAACACAAACAGAAAAAAAAAAGCTGTACAAGTTAAATGCAACTGAGTATCTGAAAAGTGGCAAAATTGTAGCGGCATTGCATATGGATGTACATTATATAAAGTGTGACGAGAGTGTTTACGCGAAAATATGTCGAAAATTGAATTTTTTTTTTGTTTGAGTATATTTTCCATTTTTCCACAGTGATTTTTGTTTGTGGAAAATCCTCACTCGTACACGGTGTATATATATATGTGTGTGTGTGTGTGTGCAGGAATATAAATCGAGTTTCCAATTTGTGTGCTTATTTTGGTTGTGTTGTTTGTTTGTTCGAAAAACAAAACCAACAAAAATATGGGAAAATCGCTGGAAATTTTTTTTTATATCCACACACACACATAGTACAGTGATACTGTGTACATTATGTACATAGAGGAGTATAGTGATTGCACTTGAAAAGTATAACCATAACGACAACAACAACTATGTGTGTAAATGCACTCAATTTAAATGTCTCTTCATTTCTGAATGTGGTTTGATTTTGGTCGGTTTGGTTTGGTTAGGTTTTCGGTTTGTATGTATGTGTCTGTGTGTATGTATTTGTTTTCCATTTGATTGTTTTTGTTGTTGGTGCTGCTGGTACTGTACTGTTCAATTTTAATTTTCTTTTTGAAGTGAAATTTGGATAAACAATTTTCATCATTGTACTGTACTCGTGGATATTGTTGTTCCATACATATATGGGTCGGGTGGACATATGTGTACGGATTAATAGACAGATTGGATAGTTTGAATAAATGAAATTGGGATTACAAATAAATTTTGTGTGGAATTAAAAGCGGTTCAGACAAATTGGTATTTTATGTCGTAGAATTTGATTATGTATGTATATGGTTGAGCTTTTGTGTGTCTATTGGATTACACATCTTATCGGTGATTTCGAGACTCGAATTAAGATCAATTAATAGAATTTTGGACTTTAACAGTAATAAAACCTTTATTTATCTATCCTAGGGTTTACTGATAGGGCATCGCTTCTTTCTATTGCTTGCATATGTCTAAGCTTTCTGTGAGTTGAGAAAGTTCTTAAATATTTGTGGTTTAGAGGAAAATCTTCGATACCGCATTTTTACCAATATTGGATTTTTATTTAGTATGCTAAACCCTATAGATTTCGGTTCTTTTGCCGATTTGCTCGATGGAGCCACCGCTAAGTATTACTTGACAAGGCAGGTTCGATTCGTCTAGAAGTAGATTCTCATCACGTTTCTATTTCTCAATTCCATCCCGATTTGTGATACAGTGCCGCGATCGAATGACTTTTGAACTTGAACAGGTATATGCTCTAAAACAGGTAAATGGCCAGAAAGGAACTGGATTGAATCGAATAGGATGTTTGGCCCATGTTTTGATCAATGAGATCAGGCGACATGGTCTCGTACTGTATCTACGGATTGCATTCCCGTAAAAACACAAGCAGCGTCACCCGATACCCTTAATGGACATATCTCTTAATGGAGATACTGGTACGGCATACATCATGGTGGATGTAACTACACTAGCTAGCAGAACTCTTCTATATTTTGTCATGTCATTAATGCTGTCGGATTTATGCCAAATACGAAAATAGCAGGACAAACTTGCTCTTTCTCTGGAGGTAATCAAAAGTGTCTTAGATGACAGTCAATCCACCATGCACTCATTAGTTAGTTGGATAACTATGTTTTCGGCACCAACCTCTAACGTTATGCTAGTGATTAGGACTACTTCTGTGTTCTGTCTTAAGTTCTGCTAGCTCCAGGGCAGGAGAATGTGTCGTATCGTATCACTATATAGCGATATAATCGGCAAACGAAATAAATTCAGCTTTAAATGGAAGTACACCATGAAAGATCACGTTCCAGATGTATGATCTATAACAGACCCTTGTAGAACTGCACCAGTTGTCAAATAGTATTTTCACCCATTTCCTGTTTCAGCTCGCCACTAATCGCATTAGGTATTTCGGTACGTCCATGGGGGTATGTCCGTTCAATTAACCGTAGTTAGGGCACTCTGCATGTCTAGTGCTACTGGACAGTTTTTTTTCAAGCAACAATTTTGCCGCCGGATCTACCATACATTTAATATCATCTACGTTCGAAAGCGTTTATCAGGTGTTGGCCCTTGGAATAGCTTCCTGTTAACGGCCGCATACAGTTCGTTCCAGGATTTTTCCTGCTGTATCTTGCAAACATATTGGAGGATAGTGTGCCTAGTGCATGTCTCTTTTTGATAAAAGCTCTAGCTTCTGGTCCTTCCATTTGTTAGGGAAAGTACCTACTTACAAGAAATACCGACTTAACGCTTTATTCGGAACATTGTCTGAATATTTCTTTGTAGGTCTTCACTTTGGCACATGGCTTCCTTAGTGGCCGAAGCGGTATCGTTCTCCACGTTTTTCGTTTTTCGATGTTTAATGTTTAGCAGTAGCATGACTAATTCTAAATTTCTTCATCACTGATTTGTTGAGTTTACCCCGGATCGCTCTTCTTAGAGTTATCTGTTCTAAGCAAAATTCGCTCACCTCGTTGATCCCTTCAGTTCTTATCTAGAATCACTATTTGTTTGTCGCAGAGCAGCATTTCCAAATTATTGCTTTATTCCGCCCAGGGCAACATTCTCATCATATGATGAAAGAACCGCCTAGGGTGCGCAGTGGTTAAAAAGCGTGGAGTGGAGATACCGGGTCCGAATTCCGATAGGGGTAGGATGTGTAAAGGAATTTTCACCATCGATCGTTTGGGCGGTGCGAGTGATGCGAATGAACTCATCTGAGACCCAGTTGAGGTTGTCAATAGTATATATAGGCTGGCATGAAGCTATGCAATATACAGATGGATTCTTCGTTAATTAGACCTGTAGCCGGAATGTAAAGTAATGAAGAGGGATGTCACAATGTGCCAATGTAGCCTGAGTGACGGATAACAAAAAAAAATAAAAATTTGATGAAAGCTGTTTTATTGAACGCCTTATACTTCCAACCCATTAGATCTCTATTGGTGGTTCCTGTGTACATTAGTCACTCACTTTACATGTTATTCCTCTGTCAATCAAACAATTACTCATATAAACGTGAGGTCAATTCGACGGAAGATAAGTGTGCCAGGGCTTCAAACAAAGCGGTACTTCTGCTAAAATCCAATCAATAGGACTTGGCGATGTGTAATAGTTATTATTTTCGGTTTTTTAATCTTAACGTATTCAGTGCTCGTGACAAACCCATCTAGCGTTTAAAAGATAGTTGGGTAATCTTAGACTGTCCAGTATGAGTGTTATTACATTTTTGCTGATTCATCTTACTAAAAAATGAAGTAATTGGCTGCACAATATCACCCTTTAGGTCAGTCTCTCAGTAATCACGGAGACGAAATTGCAAACCCTAGGTTTTTGGTGTAG
The DNA here is from genome assembly GCA_963932295.1 of Tipula lateralis. Classification (NCBI taxonomy): domain Eukaryota; kingdom Metazoa; phylum Arthropoda; class Insecta; order Diptera; family Tipulidae; genus Tipula; species Tipula lateralis. Next base: position 180,111,446 of record OZ010738.1, on the reverse strand, counting down.
ACTCGTACCTCCAAGCAAACGAGCTTTTGCCCATCATCTTTTACTTAGTATATACGAAACAGAATAAGTTGGAAAATGAACACGACAAAGGTCGTTCAGTCTGATAATTGAGAGGAAAAAGTATCGAGTAGTGTTCCACAAACTATACTAACCTTCTAATGGTTGATCTTCTTAGCTTAGAGTTAACCAATCGTGCTTTCATGTGTGAATGATTGATTAACTTTTTTATAAGGTTATAGAGGACCAATGTCGAAGAGTGCTAGCAATGTTTGATTCACCAGTGGTTGAAAAATTCCCCCATAGTGTTATTAAAAGTTTCGGAGATCCTGTCTTTCCTATCATCCACGGTTAAAGGAAATTATACCGTATTTGAGCCTCATAAGAGCTTTAAATGATTTGAGGCTGCACGTACACATATCCAATTTCCCAGTCATGTCCTACACATTGTGGTCATTTGGTACATAAATAATATTATTGAAACCCAAATCACTATATCAAATAATCAAAATGTAAACAAATCACTTAGATTAATATGTACACACAGTAAGTAAGCTCCATATATAGCAAAACAATGTGGCCATCAGGATAAATTTTCTTGATGCTGAGGTAGATAAACGATATACCGAGATATGATGTGTGACACGAAGATGATATAAAATTGTGTTTACATTCAGTTTTTGTATTTCCCTACACATCAGATTTGAATCAACCTGATTACTCTCTCGTATGTGGAAATTTTTATCTGTACCATTAATACTCGGTAGGATGGAATTTTTCATCCATAAAGACCAAAAAATATATGTTTGTGTTCTAACAAAATTCCAAACATCTATATGTCCTGGATATATTATGTACACATACTGGATATATTCACTTATGTACGAGCATAGTTATATGTATATACATGCATATATAGGAGAAGAATGAAGGATGTGATTTTAAATATTGTTTGGTTATGTTTTGTTAGGCCACATTGACTTGATGTTTAATATTTGCTGTGTATACTCGTATTTTGTGAAATTAAAACCAAAAAAATAAATTGAAAAATGCTATATCGGTGTTGGGAGTATGTACGTACATATATAGGATATTATATGCTGCTGCTGCTGCTCTATATGTAGATTCTACTCGTTTTTTTTGTGTCGATGAATTTACCATTAATAACATGATAGTGTGTAGTTAGAATAATGTTTGATGATCATAATAATGTTAAGTATTTTTTTTGGTGAGGTTTTATCTGGCATATATACACACTCACACACACATTGGATGTGGATTGTCTTTATATGTCGGTGATTGAAATATTTGTTCAATTCACATTGATGTTGAGGTTTTTTATATGTGTGTTCTATAATCTAGATGATGATATTCAACAGTTTGGATCTGTATAGATTTATAGTTGGAAACGTCAAAATCGGTTTGATATGCATATAGATAACGTCTACATCTAGTCCATACATCAACTTGTATTGTAAATAGAATTATTTATGCCAATAATCCGATGTTCAATATTGTTTTCGCATGAATAACTCAACAAAGTCTTATAACTCAAACATCATCGTTTTATTTACAAAGCTTTTATAAAAAGCTTTAAAATAATGGAGCTTTCATGGACCTACCTCATAGTGAGTAATTAGGGAAAAATAAATGTTTAAATCTTTTGTAATCGAAGCTTTTAGAATGCGGTTTTTACTTTTATAGTTTTTCATTCAACCTATTCGTATAAAAAAGCTTTGACCATACTTTGCATTGGTAAAACACAGGTCAAAACAAAAGAAACTATGAAACTGATTGCACAGCGCTTATTTTTAAGTAGCATGTCTATATCGAATTTCATTTTAATCAATCCCAAATTAATATGCTTTATAGAAAAGCTTTAGTAAAACTGAACTTTAAGTTTTGTACCGTTATTATTTTGATTTTGTATTGTCATAATGAAAGCTTTCAAGTTACTATATTCTCGTTCGTATTAAAATATTTTAGAGCTTATTTATAAAAGCTGTACATCATCACTTCAAAAGTGATTTAAAAATTAATTCGTACAGGTTATTAAAGAAAAGTAAATTCTAGTAGAGCTTTTTAATATTGTCTTTATAAGTTCAAACTGACTTCTAACTCAAGATTAGAATTGAATTATATGATAAAACGCCACGTGAGATGGAATTGACCAAACGTGAAAGTTATGAAATATTAATAATATAAAGCTCTCATTTTAAATCAAAATATAATCTCCTACTTCAAAAACTTAATCTAAATGTTTCTTATATATTCATCTCATTCAAATCTCACTCAAATAGGCTTCAATATAAAAACTTATTAAAAAGTTTGAATTATTTTGAAAGCTCAATTTAAAAAAAATTATTTGTAAAATACCCAGCATGTTCATAAAATATTGTTTCTAAAGCTTTGGTTACCTTAAGGAGTTTTAACATACTATATAAAGCTTTTATTTCCAAATCACAATTTTTTAATGAGCTTTTTTAATCTGAACCAATGTGTCAAGTATGTATTAAGTAATAAAAACTTTCAAAAAATTTTTTAAAACGCAATTCTAGAAAAAAGTCAAACTCAATCAATTAGGAGCTTTTGATTGTGTAATAAAGTCTCAAAGCAATATTTTTGGTGAAAACTCAAAGTTAATAAAATTAATCGAAAATGGTTTCGTTTGTTTGATTGAATGGTTTAGCTTTACAATTTAATTTAAAGCTTAAAGTTTGAAAAGTTGCGTTAATTATTTTTAACTTAGCATTTTACCGTTTATAATATTCAAAGAGTTTTTTTTGAATAATTTTAAATAAAACTAAAAATTATTAATTTTTTTGGAAATTAATTCGTTCTTCTCAAAAAATGAAAGCTTTTGAGTGTACAAACTTATTCAAATTAAATAAAGATAACGGTGCAAAAGCTCTGTTTAATAATATAAATTATTATGCAACCGTGTTTTATTTTCCATAATTTTACTTCAATGAAAAAGCTCAAACCCAAACAACTACTTTTAATGGAAAATCAAACTAACCAATTTGATTTGTTGATATTTCAACTTTAAGCTTAAGTAGACGAAAAACTCTTAAAACGATATAAGAAAATTAGTAAAAAAAACTAATTTTTTAAAGGTTTTAAAATTAAAAGCATTAAGACCTTAAACTTTTCGTTTTAAAAGCATCGTAAAATATTTTTTACGAAACTTCTGTCTCTATTTGGTTGAATCGATTAATTTTTTAAGTTTAAATTTAAGTTGAAAGTGACCGGCATAAAAGCTCAAAATTGGATAAATAAAGCTTGATTTAAAAAAGAGTTAAAAATTGAAAGCTTATTATTATTTATTGTACTATGCTAAGCTCAATTTGTTCGTTAACACAAACCAAAAGCTTACGATTTTGAAAAGCAAGTTTGACATTATAAACATTAAAAGCAAAGCGTTTTGTTTTCGAATCGTCGTAAAAAGATCTTTACAAAGCGTCTGTTTATATTTGGTTGAATCGATTCATATTTCAAGTTTGAAATAAAGTAGACAAGTAAGCGGGTATTAAAATAAACCCGTGTTTTATAAATGCTTTTAAAAATAAAAGCTTTTTATTATACATTGTATTATGATAGACTTAATGTGTTCGTAACCATAAAACCCCAAAATCTTGACATTTTGAAAAGCTAGTTTGGCTTTAATTACATTGTTAGCAAAGCTTTTGGTTTTAAAATCATCGTAAAAAGTTGTTTACAAAGCTTCTGTTATTTGCTTGAATCGAAACATATTTCAAGTCTGAACTAAAGGCAATAAAGAGGTTTTAAAGCTCATAATAGGATATTTGAAAAAAAGATAGAAACGTATTTTAGAAAAGCTTGAAAAATTAAATGCTTAAAATAATTTGTCATCTAAGCAAAAACCTACGTAGTTCGTAAACAGAAGACTTACATGTTGACATCCAATTTGACATTATTAATTTTAAAAGCAAATTTTTTTAAAAGCACCGTAATTTTTTTTCTAAAAGCTTTTGTTTTTATTTAATTGCATCGATTCATATTTCAAGTTTGAACTTAATATACATTAAAGTGGTGTGAAAGCTCAAAATTGAATACATGGAAAAATGATAAGAGCTGAATTTTGAAAAAGCTTTATGAATTAAAAACTTTATTTGTTTATTGTATTATGATAAACTTAATTGTTTCGGAAACACCAAACCAGAAGCTTGACATTTGAAAAGCAAGTTCAGCATTATTAAAATAAGCAAAGCTTTTGGATTTAATATTGATGTGCTTTATCAAAGCTCCTATTTATATTTGGTTTAATCGATTTTTATTTAAGTTTGAACTAGAGTAGACAGTAAAGCATTATATAAGCCCTTAATTGGATATATGGAAAATAGGATAAAAACCGACTTAAAAAAGCTTTTAATTATTTATTTTTTTTGAATAAAATTAATTTTTCGTAAACAGAAGACCAAAAGCTTGACGTTTTGAAAATAAAGTTAGCCATTATTTACATTGAAAGCAAAGCTTTTTGTTTTAAAAGCATCGTTATAAGTTCTTTACAAAGCTTCTGCCTTTATTTTATTGAATTGATTAATATTTCAAGTTTAAACTTTAGCAGTCAATAAAGCGGTATAAAAGCTCATAATAGTGTAAATGGAAAATAGGTTAAAAACTTATTTAAAGATTAAATCAGTTTTTAATTATTTATGTATTACCATACACTTAATTAGTTCGTAAGCATTAGACCAAAAGCTTTATATTTTGAAAACCCACTTCGACCTTTTTGAACAATAAAAGCAAACATTTTCATTTTGAAAATGTCGTAAAAATTTTCTTAAAGCTTAAGTTAACATGAAAATAAAATTTAAGCTTTCAGCTCATAACCAGTTTAAAACAATTACCGACTGATACAAATTTATTCACTCTTATAATGTTTCTCCCGTTCGTCTTTCTTGCCAAATCATCTAACTCAAACCGATGCAAAAATATTTTCTTCCAGATCAATAATAAATCAATTAGTGTTGAAGTGTTTACATCGATTTAGTAAGGCACAACAAAAAAAAAACAATTGAAAATGAAACGGAAATTTTCCTACCGTAATTATAAAATTAATCTTCGGTAGAGAAAAAAAAATGTTAAGTGAAAATTTACCATCTTATTATTGTTAAAATCGCATCAAGTACCCTTAATAAACTTTAGTGTTCTTGTGATAAACAACAACAACAACAACAACAAAAATTTTATAAAATGCATTTAACAGGAAACCCAACATCAAATACAACATCATCGAATACAACCACATCGTCGACTGTCGGCGGTGGCAACAACAACAATAGTAATAATGGAAGTGGTGGCGGCGGCGGAGGCGGTGGTGGCAATAATAATAATTCGACAACGACCGCATCATCATCCCCCGAAAATAATACACCGCCAACAGCGGCCAGTTTACTAAACGATGCGTACACAAAAATGACATCGGACATATTGGCCGAACGTACCTTAGGTGATTTTTTATCCGAGCATCCCGGCGAGCTAATACGAACCGGTAGTCCATTATTTGTTTGTACCGTACTACCGCCACACTGGCGTTCGAATAAAACACTGCCGGTTGCTTTTAAAGTGGTTGCCCTCGGCGATATAGGCGATGGTACATTGGTGACGGTACGAGCTGGCAACGATGAAAACTATTGTGCCGAATTGCGGAACTGTACGGCTGTTATGAAAAATCAAGTGGCGAAATTTAATGATTTACGATTTGTTGGACGAAGTGGTAGAGGTAAGTGACGGAAATTTTTTATTATATTATATATAGAGAAAAGGAAAACTGTTGCGCTTTTCGCAGACTATATATGTATATTGTATAAGAGAGGGGCTTGAAGAATCGTAAATATGTTGTATAATATAGGGAGCCAAGATTTTCTTATAAAAACTTTCTTTTGTTTATATATAGACTTAGGGTTGTGAATTGGATTGTAGGTGAATTATTGTGGGAAAATCATGCTTGCGCAAAACATCAATTAAATCTAATCAGCTAATCGATATACGCAGTATACTCGTCTGTGTGTTGATATGATAAATCAAACATTATCGGAAAATGTTCCGTCATTTTATTCGTCTGAACGATTATGAAAAGCTAATTTTTTTAATTAAATCGAGTCCGTTTATGTACGAGTATATACATAGACTGGAATGCTCATTAGCATTTTGTACATATATAGAGAGAGGAAACTGGAAAATTGAATGGATAAAATCGACCACCGTACACACACCACGCTGGAATTATTTTAATTATTTCGAAAAGATGAAAAATCGTTTTTACTCTGCATGTATGTGAGTGTGTGGAAATGGAAATGAAAATATGTACGCAGCGTAATAAAGGGTTAGATACACTCAGAAAATGCGTTTTGATATGACGAGACTTTGACCAATTCTCCCGGTACCCGCACATAACAACATTGAACGATACTACATATATACACAAGTACGTTCGAAATTATCGGGGAAAATATAAGAAAATTAAATTAAATGAAATCATCATGATTATCACCCCCTCGTATATATAACCCGTTTAAATTTATGTGTGTACAACATATAAATATTATGTATATGTTACATGCTTATCTGAGCCGTGATTATTTTTTGACGACTTTATGTTTTATACATAAAGTATGTATAATTATTAAAAAATTTTCCTTTTGTGTATACAAGGAGGATTTTCCAGTTTGACTGATATGGGGTTGGAAGTTTTACCGAGTGCTAATTAAATTTCTGTATTTTAATTAGGTATACAGCAGCTTTATTTGCTGTGATATGGTGTGGCGGATGTTTGTTACTGTGGTAATATGGATATGTGTATCGTTCGTTTGATAATCTGTCAAAGTGAGTCAAGTACTGTTTCTTGCTCCTGCTCATCTTCGCAGCTACGACAGTAAACATCTGGGAAGGCACCTGCACCACTCACATATTTGCCTATATGTCGGGATGGTTTGATGCCTTTTAAGTAATAAGTACTGTACGGATCAAAACATATCCAGCCTTGGCAAGCTCAAATCATATTGTTACGTTTTCCCCTAGTAGGGATTCAAACCAATCCACGGTTCGATCACTGGATTGTGAATAATAATAACCACTTGCTTGTTTTTCACTTAACTTTTCTTAACAATCACCACGATTCACTTTTACAGTACTTTAAATTCACTTTTACTTTCACCTTTTCACTATTTCACTTTTTCCCCGAATTTAATTTATAGCTGTTCCAATTCAAACTGAAACTCTACATTTGTTTATTATTTCGCTTGTATACTGCGATTAATGCTGATCTCCAATTGCAAACAGTTAGTTATTCTATTCAATCAGAGATGATCCAATGCTCTTCCTTTATAGACAGCCAACCTTTCCAAATGTACAACATTTGGTTTTCCTCGGATGCCCTTCTGAATTCGGTAGATGGTCCCAGCCAGGTTGCAGTTTTGATGATAAGCCTCTCTTCCGTTGTAAGATGTGAAGCCAGACTAACTGCCCTTCTTCAAATCCTCTATTATTTCCACGAATGTCATATCGTGCCTTCCTTCATCCTATTTCTTGAAATTTGTATCCTTTCTTCTGACAAATTTGTGTATCACGTCGATATCTTCTTTCAATTTATCGACATACTCTTGTCTACACAAACCTGTTGAAGGAATTACCCCAAACTTCAAGTCTCCAGGTAATTTTAAATTGTGTCCAAAAACGGTGGTAGCTGGTGTTATTCCCGTTGTCGCAATTGTTGCTGGATATTTTTGTCCCAATTACGTTGGTACAAAATTGTGGTTTTTGATCCATTTCGTGGAATACCACTGACTCAAAATTGCGGCCTTGATATGAATGCAGCTCCATAGGTACTCCATATCGACTTATCCAATTATTTACCACGGTGTGAGCGATTGTGGTTGTTTCTTGGTTCGGTGTTGGATAGACTTCAAGCCATTTACTGAAATAATCCATCACCACTAAAACATACTGGCTTCGTTTTGCAGGACTTTAAACTGCAATGCACAGGTACAATTTTTGACACCATTCTGCGACCGATTGTCTGTATCCTGTATCCCATTAAAATCTTTCACGGACTTTTGCCAAAGTCTTATTGATGCCTAGATGGCCACCACTGATTCCTCCGTGATATTCTCTCAATATTTCTGGAATTCGGATCCTCGGTACCACCACGAATGATCGTTTATTTCTATACCATCGAAACTTTCCGAAACCCGTTTTAAACAGCTATCTTCAATTAACAGACTCTCCCATTGAGCCCAATATGCCTTAACTATAGGACTCTTGTCAGCAATATCCTTCCATAATGGTTTGTGCTGGTCTTCCACGAATTTTAATATGATTGCAAAATTAGGATCTTCTGATTGCTCCTTTCTGATTTCTTCGTAGGTTCACTCATTAGATGGTAACACTTGCATAAGTCTCACGTCAACGACATGTTCTTTACTCTCCACTGGACCACAATCAACAAGACATGTCCGTCTTGACAGAGCATCTGCACTTCCTTCCCGTAGTTGAATGGTATAATCGAAGCAACCCAATCCTTAGTTTAATGCCTGCGATCTTGTAGCACTCGCCATTTCTTCTAATCTTCTCTGTTCATAATTGGGCCTACGGTACGTAGGTGACGGTGTTCTTGCTCGCTTACGTCTAATTTCCCAGCAGCGTCCGTAACAATATGTTAGACCCCAGTTAAAGCCTTAGTGAACTTGACCATAGTTTATATCTAGTACATTCCCCATTATACCTTAACCTTTTCACGGCATTTTTGTTGAGATTTATTTTGACACTAAATACACTGAAGTAGTCAGCAATTTGAAACTGGAAGGTCGGTGTCAATAATTCTTTTGTCAACATCTGTTAAAAATGCAGGATTCATATAATCGATTCGCCAGTTTTTGCTGGGTGAACTAGTTATTAGTCAAAACTAAGAATGGTAACGGAATGACATAGTAAGGAGGATATAATAGTGAATTCTTGAGTGAGATAAAAGTGAATTCTCATATTTTATTATATAGAGGTTTTCTTGACCCTTTCGTATATATTAAATATCTCGCTTAGTTTTTTGTACCAGATGAGACAAATATACAAGACCAGCTCGTTTCGTAAATTCATTATCATATAGCACAGCTCTAAATGTGTTTTCTTAGGATTCAGGACTATTTCCTAAGGACTGAAATAGTAACATTACCCGCAATCACCTAGAAGCCTCCAAATTCAATAATCAGGCGATCATTCACTCTACTAGCAAAACCATCCAGGTGAACTATAACAATTCTGCATTTTGGTATCCAGATTGATTATATCTAGATAACAATAGTCTCCTCTACGCCGAAATAAGCAAATGTCCATGTAATGGCTTCAGATGATTTTTAAACGCCTCTCTTTAGCCCAAAAGTACATCATGGAATATTCCTAGTGTTCATATTATGTCTTCATAGGTTGTTTCCACCGATCTTACCTAATCATGGTGAGGTTAAGATAACCAAGACCTACCGATTTATACGGCTTGAAACTATTTATTACCGACATGACTTCCTTCTTCTGTATTACTTGACTTATGAGTCAAGTATTTCTATTAGCCTATTTAACTACAGGAAAGCCTCCAGGATATTGTTTATGGATGGATTCTATATTATATCTTCAGTCCACGTCTTTCATTTCCAATCCATTTGTTAACCACAACTACATCACTACTATCTCCTGGAGTGAACGTCATTCTAAACTAAAAATGGTTATGGAATGGCATAATCGCGGGTAGAATGTCCTCTTTTCCATTTATTGGCCTAAGATATCTAGGGGAGTGAGATGAAAGTGAACGTTCGTAGCTTGAGTAAGTGTACTGTTACGTGCTCAACTAAAATACGTGGAGGGAGGGTTCTCTGAATCAGTGTTGAGCCGTTGTGTTTAAATCTGGCCAAAAATGGCAAATGACTGATATATGATGGATTTCAAAATGGTGTTCCAATCACTAAATATTGTGAGAGAGTAGCTTTACAAACCATTTCTTGTATTTTTAGTTTTAAACTTAGTTTGCTCATATCATGATCATAAGCTGCTCTCATCGAATTTTAAGCGCTCTTGACGTGCACTTTTTTAGAATTCAGGACTATTTCCTAAAGCCTAAAATAATAACATTATCAGCAGCCGCTCTGAAGCCTCTCCAATTTCAGTAGCTCGAAGTGCCTCCACTCAACAATCTAAAAGCAGAACATTCCAGGTAAACTGTAACGATCCAGATTCCACATTCGAAATGTTTTAATAGGTTGTATCCACAGATCTCATCGAGTCATGTTGAGGTCTTGGAAACGATAAGTGCCTTAAAGACTTCACTCGAGTCATGGTGAAGTTTGAGAAACAATAAGTGCCTTAAAGGTATCCAAGGGAATATACTGGCCGATAAATTGTCCCGTTTGAGTGCAGCATCCACTTTTGTGGAACCTAAACCCGATATAGGAGTGACGTCACTATCTCTTAAACAAGAAATTGACTATCAATTTGGAGATCTGCACCAAAAGAGATGGGATCATCTCATCTCTTGTCCTTTATCCAAAATCATCTTTTGATTAGTAAACCAGCAAGATCTCAGTCTTTCTTTAATTATGAAAGACGCACTTTAAGGATCTTGCAGGGAATTTGAATGAAAATTCGAAACATCTCATACTGCGAACAGTGTGGGGACGGAGAGGAAGAAACTGTTTGGCACTTTTTGTGCTCCTGGAAGAGTATGAACGTCCCATAGACTGCACTGGTTGGTCTCACAATTCTTATTTGAAGATCAATTATCGATCTTGAGGATACCAGATATTTTGGACTTCATTATAAGAACAAATAGATTCCGTTACTGAGAGTGTGCGTCTGGGAAGGAATGTCACAATCAGCCAATTGAACCTGAGTTATAAGGCTTAAAACTATTTTTTGCCCACATGACTTCTAACTTCTGCATTATTTGACTTGTGAAGCGTGTATTTCTATTAGTCCTCAGCATTTCTGATACAAATACGGAATGACTTGGAAAATGAGTTTCTACTAGATTGAAATTTCATCCGGTCGTTATAACTAATTTGGTGGAGGCTAGTATTTTGCATAGTCTATGAGTCTTTGAGTATATTCTTGTATTTAACCACATGAGAGTCTCCAGAGTATTGTTTTTGTAATAGATTCTATATTCTATATCTTAACCAGTCCACGTCTCTCATTTCCAATCCATTTGTTAACCATAACTATTTCACTAGTTTCTCCTGGAGTGAACTAAAAATCGTAATAGTATGGCATAATCGACAGGATGTGCTCGCTTCCATTTTCTGGTCTAGAATGTCTAGGGAAGTCAGATGAAAGTGATAACGTGCACAACTTGGGTGGGCATGGAGGCTTCTCTGAGCCTTTTGCTTATTAACGTATTCAACAAGATGAAAATGAGCTTCATCCGATAAAATCTAGCGAAGTGAAAACGAAGCGGAGGGTCATGCGGCTTCAACTCTTGAACAAATTAAACTTTGTAAAGCGTCATATCCAGATCTTTTTGCCAAATTTGACGTAAACTGGTGCGTGAAACGTTCAACTGATGGACTCTCACAAACACTCTCAGCCACAGCTTCGATATTTTCGGGTGTACGCACAGTTTGAGCACGCTCACATCTCGGCGCATTAACAAGTTTCACGAATTTTAACAATAAACTTGTGTATACCGGGCACTGTGGGTCCTTCTCTGCGACCAAATTTTGCATGACATTTTCGTGCAATTTCCGATCAATTGTCTTTGTTTTGAAAATAAATTTCGTTCAGTGGAGATTTTGTGACATAACAGAATGACATAAGTATTGCCAGATTCGAAATAACCCGTGTTTCACATTTAAACCGTTATCTTGAAGCTTCTCCTATTTCAGTAGCTTGAAGTGCACTCAACAATCTACTAGCAGAACACTACAAGTAAACTGTAACGATCCTGCATTTATAAATGTTCTATCCAGATACTAGGTGTCCTCCCTACGCCGAAACAAGCAACTGTTCAGGTAGTTGCTTCTGAGTATTTCAAAAGCTCTCCCTATAGCTCAAAAATGTATCATGGAATAATCCTAGTGTGCAAAAGATGTAGTCACAGGTTGTTTCCACCGATCTAATCAAGTCATGAATGTATGTGAAGTAAGCATAAGTCATGGTAAGGTTAAGTTAACCAAAACCTTCCCATTTATATGGCTTGAAACTATTTACTGCCCACATGGCTTCCTTTTTCTGTTTTATTTGACTTGTGAGGCATGTATTTTTATTAGTCCTCAGCATTTCTGACCTAAAGATGGAATGCCTTGGAATATAATTTTCGGGTAGATGCTCCAAAGATTTAAATTGCATCCGGCCATTGCAGATAACTCGGTGTGGGAGGACTGGAGGCTATTAGTTTACAAAACCTGTCAGCCTCATAGTATATTCTTGTATTTAGCTACAGGAGACCTTCCGGGCTATTGTTTTGGGATTTCTTAATTCGTATTTATATACATTATGAGGACTTTCTTGTTTCAGTAGCACATTGGTTGAGGCTTATACAGGCTTATACTAACAGGACATGCCCCCATATTAAAGATCTTAAAAAGATTGCATCTACTAAGCTTTTAAGCTCTTGTTGTTAAACCAGTATTTTGCAAACCAAAACCGATTATGAATTACCTAATATGGTTCTATAGGTGGCCCAGCCCGCTGTCCTTTCGGTTTTTGTAAAAAAGTTTTGTTATGAAAGCTCAAAAAAGCAGTTATCTGATAGATATCGCTTTTGACTAGAGCTTGCAAAGTTGAATCTCCCTTCACCCTTTTGTGCCAGAGGACAGTACCGGACCGAGATCTACAATACACAGATAAGTAGGCTGGTTGATCCAAGGAGCTGAATACACCGTTTCGAGTTTCCTCGTTGTGATTTTACTTCAGACCTCACCATCGCCATTTTCCTGAGCCACCTCACACCTACAGAAACGTCCTTACCTAAATACATATACAGTTAAGACTTCACTGTATCGACGATTGTCCAAATCTACGCAATCCCATACCCAATATGCAATTGTTATCGTCCACAGATCATAGCAACGAGTCGACGTGGTGTAATATAGACAGTCTTATCCCCTATAAAAGTTTTCCAACACAAACAAATCCTTTTCTAAATCATAATATACAGACGAGAACATTATCATATCATTAACATACTAATTTCAGACAAAATGATAAATTCCTCATCTTATCCAAAAACAAGAGGAAAAACAAGAAAAACAACCGGATTGGAAAATTTCACAAAACAAATGAAAGAAATCGGATTAAAACATAACATCTATGCTGTAACAACTCTATGATTTAATTTATAAATTCGAACAAGAGCTTGAGTATTTAAGACGATATACATATAAGACTGAAAGGGTGGTGAAGGGTTGTTGCTCGATTTATAAGTCTGCAACATAACATGTGTATAGTAGACAGATTCGTATTAAGTCGACACTATCAATAGTTTCCATATTGTATATGTCATGCGAACAAGTTGCAAATCTGTTATATAAAGCGAGTAGATCCCACCCACAAAGCTTACATAATATATATGTATTAGCATAAACAGGTCACACCTATTTTGTCATTATGCCAAAACAGCAGAAAAATCAATCAGAAAAGTGTTCTGTACATATATATATGTGTGTGTGTGTTGTTACATTGCCAGATCTACTCGTAGATCATGCTGTGATAAAAAATTTTCATTTAATAATTAATTTCCTATATATAGTTTCGGTATAGTGTGACAAAGTGACAAGTGAGGTGTGTGACGGGGTCCAATGATGATGTTTTTAGATTTTTGGTTTATTAGAATTTTTGATTTAGCTACTCGGCCCCCGCACCCCGTACAAGCTTGTGTAATATAATTAGATTCTCAACCCGAATTATTTTCCCACCCACTTTGGGTGCTATATAGTATACAGAACACCTTCGGAAAATATTTTAACGAATCGAATAATTAATTTTCTGGTATTTGTTTTATTATTATTGTGTACTCGATTATGTATCATGTTGTACGCACATCGAGATTATTATCTAAGGTGTTGAATACGTTATATGTCGACAGGTGTGAGAGGGTCAATTTTGAAATTGATTTCGAGGTGGTTTTTTATAGCCAAACCCGTAATTTTTGGTGCCCGGCAATGGAACAATCTACGGGTGAGGTTGTCCCCTATAATAAATAGTCAAGTTTTTGACCCCATCGGTTATGAGGTTGGTGCGCGCCTATGCTGTTTCATAAATATTATCTGATTAGATTTTATCGTGTCCAGTTTTGGAAAGACCTGAGAAAGAAGAGGTATTCTTTGTTTGGTTGGCGTTATCCGACGACATAGGGTTAATTTGCTAACACGTGACGATATTTAGATGGCATGAAAAGTGTTTTCCATAAAGTGTTTCTGTTTTGAGAGCAGAACTCTGTGAGGTATATAAAGATGGACTGCATGAAGGATTATTAGAGATGAGATGGTCAAAGTACCAATTTGTTATGATCCAGCTATACTATTGTAGCGTTATAACTCCCGCATCTTACACTTTTTGAGATCGGAGAGGCAGTCTTTACTGCCAGAATTTACATAAATACTCATGTCTTTTGTGTGCCAAAGCCGGGCATGAGCATAGAAGGTAGACTACCGTCTCATCCTTCCTTGTCCATACAGTTCTTCAAAAGTCATTAGTTTCCAGAACTAGAGTGTCTTTAAGCGTTTCAAGTTCAGCTTTGGCCAGACTTATCTTGCTACCCTTTATGAAAGGATGTTCGGTCATCTTTCACCCACTGCGGCTACTGCTTCCTTTTCAAGCACGTGCTTTGAGTGCCTCAATGGGCCTCTCCAACTTTACCATTTCCAGAAGCAGTTGGAGAGTTGTACCATGCCTCACTAGTTCGTCCACCCCGCAGTTCTCTATGAAGTCTGAGTGGCCGGGAACCCAGACTACCTGAATGTTGAAATGCTGACTCATCTCAGAGACAAATGACAACCCAACGTCACTTTAAATGTCATAGAAACCGAGTCCAGTGACTTGATTGCCGCCTGACTGTTCACATAGATTGCGATGTCAGTTGATGATACCACATTATTTCTCAACTAATTCAGGACCTCCACAATAGCTATCATCTCTGCCTGGTACACGCTGCAGTGAGCAAGGAGACTAACTGATATAAACTTCCAATTTATCACCAAAGACTCGAACTCCTGCTTTACCGTCCAGCTTGGAGCCGTCCGTTAGGAACTGCAATGCTTCCTTTTCCACAACCGACCCGTTCTTCCAATATTACGCCAGATCCTTCCTTAGCGATATAATAATCATCGAGTGTCCTGCAACTGAAGACATTTCCACTATGATATGGCTGATAGTCAAGTGAATAGCCAGTGTACCAGATCCAGCTTCCAGTCCCATATCTTTCCGATGTCGTTTCTGCACGAGTACATGGCTATATTAGCCTTGTTTACTCTTTTCAAAATGTTGGGCTTTCCACTAAGCTGACTGTTCAAGATTACGCCTAAAAATCTTGCCTTCTCAGTAAAAGCTTACATTTCTAGTAAATAGTATAAACTGGTACTATGAGTATAACTGGTTTTGGACGAACTAATTGCCAGTCCACATCTGATGGCCGACCTCATATTGTTTAAAAGAGCATTCTGGATAGAGGCAGCTATCGCTATACGTCATCTGGATACGCAAACACTCCGATCCCATCTCTTTTGTACTCTAACAGCAACCTATTGATTGCTATGTTCCAGAGAAGAGGAGACACGACACCTCCCTACGAGGTTTCCTTAATCACCCGTCTCCTGATGGTGGATTTTCCCAGCTCCAAGTTAAACATCCTGCATTCAAGCATGTGATTGATTAATCCACTTGCAGGGTGATCCACCCCTATGAACGACAATCCCCCCTGAATCGTCTTCATCTTTTCCAGTTGTGTCCACAGATTTTTCCCTTACAGTAAGCATGCTGAGACTGGGTACAGTCCCTTTATTTTTGAACGTTTATCCATCACTCTTTCCAAGGTTTTCTATGTACCCAACGATAGTAGAGTTATTTGTCTTAAATCCTTTGGGTAGCCATGTGAGCATTCACACGCTTTCGGAATAAAGATGGTCTATAGACGATACAGCTTTAAACTCCTCGTGGGGCTGAATTTAATTAGCCGTCCTGACTTAAGCCATCGAATTAAATTAGTCAACCAAACACATATGTACCTGTACGTATAAGGTATACAGCAACCTACCACGTTAATTTTTTTATTGTAAATTTTTAATCGATAAAATTTATTTTCCTATTTTCTCGAGAAAATGGAAAATACAAAAAAAAAGTTTTCCTTCTTTTAATTTATCGCATACAGTATATAGGTATGTTGGAAGGCTGGGAAATATACAAACCGTATACGTTGTGTGTTCTCGTATGTGCTCGAGATCAGTAGATGGGGGGAGGCGAAGTAGTCAGCCCATATTGAACTAACACAGCAAATTACACACAATAGCAAAGTGAACATTTTAATTAAATAACAACGACTGTGTATGTATGTGTATATACTCATACACACACACACACACTCACACAAATATATAAAAAAAATTGTATAAAACTTCAATTATAATAACCAATTTTTTATTTATTGTTTTTGTCGTAATTTTCCAACTTTTTTTTATTCATTTTCCAATTTAAGTTGGAAACACTCTTGGAAATCCTTAAACGAGTGTAGGAAGGTGCGGGAATAATCCGTATCCAAAATTATTTATTGTTTTCGTTTCCAAATTGAATTAACACCCAGCATCTTTTTATCATTTATGTGTGTCTGTACACACATACATATGTGTGTGAGGGAGTGTGTGTATAGCATAAAACATGTATCTCGATATGTCGAAAGAAGGATAATACAATTCAAAAACACATGACAACATAGAAAGCAATTCAGTGAAATGAAGAAAAATTGTGGAAAACAAAAAACAAATGAGAACAGGAAAATGGAAAATTGTATCAGGATATGTATTAGGTTTTTCTACTTATGTTGTTTGTGTGGATGTGAACGCAAATAGAATATAATTAATGACAATAGGATAATTATGGGTTTCAATTTGGGGACATGGATGTGTGTGTGCTGGAGACTGATTGGATGTATAAAAGGATTACGCTTAAGGTTCTTGTTAGTTAGAGGAATTTTATGAAGGCAATCACCTGCCTAGCTTACTTGTCATTACCAACGTAATCCGTTGTCTGTAACGTGTAACTCAAACTTGAGACTTATTGGCCTACATCGTATGTGAAGAGTTTGCTATAGTGATGGCCCTACCAAAATTACAGAGAACCCTTCTCTACACATACGAAATAGCTTAGAAGTGTGAGCGATCGGAATTCAAAAACAAAAATGTTGTTACTTGCCTCTGTAAGCAGATATTTCATATGCATGTTGACTGGTAGTGCTGGCTTTACATTGGCTCAGCTTCCTTTAACATATATAACAAGCGCAAATATCTAACTTTTTTGGCCTGACTTATGAGCTTACAAGAAACGTGTACTTCAATTTTTCAATTCTTGTACCCCATAGTTCATGTAACCGTACTAAGATATTCGGTATCTGCAAGGTCGGTAGTTAATCCTCAATTTGGAATCGTGATTTAACACATAATGCAGTCGTTATGGAATCTTTTAGACAAGAGTATAGGAAGTGTTTAACCTTTCGACTTCTTTTCTTCCACACTTTCCACGTAGTCAAACAACAGTATCCACAGTGAGAAGACCCAGCAAGATTTTCACTAATGACTATTGTAATTCAAGATGAACTGGTATCTTTGTGGATTAATTGTCCTAATGAAGGTTTTTGGATAAACGATATAAGATGAGGTTATCTCATAGACAATAACTCTCTATAACCAGATAATAACGTTACGCCTAGTGCTTGGACCATCCATGTAACTGATTATCGAGGGAAGTTCATTTTTTATTCAGACATTCCAGAGTCGATACAAGGTAGTTATTGTCTCGCATAGTATTGTCTTTATCATCGCTTAAGACAATTACCATCATCATCACAATCGATATTTCGAGTTAAGTTCTTGTAATTCGCTAGCACTGTCACGTCACGACTAAACGTACCTATACGAATCGCACAGTACGAACATCAAGTCCGGTAGCATACGCCTGATGAGATGGATTTGATCTTTTAGATCAGACATTCATTCAATGATGTCATCATCAGATCGTAACCGGCCTAGCGAATTATACAACAAACAAGCAACAACTCAAACCACCTTCTAACTGTAGAAGAGTTATCAGTTCCAGCTATACATATGGCACAAGTTCTGCATTTAAATCAGAACTTCGAGTTACTATTTATATCATGAATATCAGTGAAATATGTCATCGGGATCAAAAAGGACAGATGAAAGAAATACCGACAGATACGTAAATGAGATGCTAAAAATGAGGGTCAATCCTCAATTTAAAAACACGATCCATAGCACAATTTTGGCTTTTTCTCTTCCACAAACCCTCATTTACGTATATCAAACTTTTAGATGAATTTAAATTTTTAAAGGTTAAAGAGTAGGCCCATCGGTTCTAGTGCAAACCATTATAGCAACTGTCAATATCACAACAACCCTCAAGAAATAATAACGTCACGCCTAGTTCTGGCTTCCACAAAAATAGAAGAAGTCCCTGTTCGGACCAAATTATCGCCCACCACTTGATACTGGGTATCGTACAAAGTCTACTTTTGTTCAGACAGCCAAGTCGAGACAAGGTAGTAGTGGTCTCACATTGTACTGTCTTTAACATCAGATTTGGTTCACTTGGTTGTGAGTTAGATGTTCAAGTATCTGACATCGTTAAATCATTAAACTTAATCGCCATCTTTACTACAAACTTTAACAGATTTAGTGATTTGAATTGGATGGAACACATTTACTTTGACTAAGAACTAGCTAGATAAGAATTGCGAAAAACGGAAGTGCAATTTTAATGTCATCGAAATTCAAAATGTGATAAATTTTTGCCATCCATTGATTCCATAAGTGAACGTCTTGTATCTTCTTGATTACTATTCACTTTGAAAATAAGACTTCATAGCATACGTCCAGCATTAAAACCAAAGCTTCTTATAATCCCTATATCATGACTACCATTGAGATACGTTTAAGCTTTCAATTTTAAGCTTTCAATCAATCTGAATCATCAAATATTAAAAGCGTTTCACTAGCTTTATGAAGCTTTTATTATTATTTTAAGCTTTTTTAATAATGGAAAAAATAAGCTTAAAATAATAATAAAAGCTTCATAAAGAAAGTCTATATTATTTCAAGCTTTAAGCTTTCGATAAAAAATCTGAACAATCCAACAATAAAAAACCATAATTTTTTATTGTTGGATTGTTCAGATTTTTTATCGAAAGCTTAAACCTTGAAACAATGTAGATTTTCTTGATTTGATGATGGCAAAATTAAGCTTAACATAATAGTAAAAGCTTAAATAATAGGAAATCGTAGATCAAGAGCAGAATGGCGAAAACATTAAAGCATTTTCATTCAATAAGAGCTTTACGGTCTACATACAATGTACAAATCGACCCTTGATCGATTTAAGCCATCATTAAATCAGGAAAGTCTAAATTGTTTCAAGGTTTACGCTTTCGATAAAATATCTGAACAATCCAACAACAACAAAATGATGGTGTCGTAGATGAAGAGCAGAATGGCCATTCAATAAGAGCTGTATAATAAAACATACAATGTACAAATCGCTTGATCGATTTAAGTCACCGAGGTAGTACTGACACAATTTTCAGTTGTGCGTTTATAAAGCTTAAAAGAAAAGCTCATTAAGATATCGAACTGTCTCAATAATATGTGGAATGATGGCCGATACCACTAAACACTATATTAGATCTAATCCACCCCACATAATAAACTTTTGGCATAACATTTTCATTTCGACAAAAAAACAATAATAATTTTGAATTGAAAATTGTTCGTCTGGAAAATCAATTAATTTAAATTCCATATGCTGTTCAAATAGTAAAATATTTTACCAATAAACCTAAAATTATCTCAACATAAAAATCAATAATTCTCCGGCATATTTTCGATATACTCGTATATGTTATGTATATTGTGAGTGTACACAAATCGTTGGTATCGCCAGTCCAAATCATTGTAGCTATGTACCAAAAATAGTTTAGATTATCTCAATTCACTATATATATGTTGTTGTTGTAGTTATAATCTATTATCAAAACTGAAAATTTTTAATAATTTAACTCATTTTGTGTGGTACCGCGATCGCGAAATTGTTATTGCAACTATATTAGGTATGTGTACTGTTGTGTGAGCTATAGTTTTCACCTCCACCCAGACATAACGCCTATATTAGTGTGAAGGTTATGGTTTTCATAATTAAAAATTAGATAGAGAAATAATTATTTATTAAATAGTTTATACAAAGTTTATTAGTCAAGGATGATGAACCTGTTTTGAACCCAACAAAACCTAAATCAATATCATATATAGTTTTTTTTGCATGCTTTATGTGGGATGTTCATATTCATACATGCTCTAAACCTCAATCAATAAGTTTCGATTTTTCCAAAAAATTTTACTGCTGTACATATTTTCAATTAGATTTTCTCATGCATGCTGGAAAATCTGTATACATACATAAATATAAAATAATTTATCAAAATTTTCAATCATCACTTCTCTCTACCACAGGATCATGTGTGTGTGTGTATGTGTTTTATATAAAATGTAAAATAGTTTATTAGTCAAATGGCGTCTGTTGTTGGGGGAATGTTGATGAGGTATAAGTTCATAAGGTTGCAAAGTTAAGAAGCTGCTATGATGGACTGATATAGATTCAATTTGCGTGACCTTATACACATTGCGTTGCTATACGCCAGCCTATACTTCTGACTTGGGAGAGTTCCATTTAATGATATATGGACTGAATCAGTAATGTTGGAGCTTTCGGTTCTCTTAAACTTCTTAACTCAACTGTTAAATACCATCAAACCGTAATATTATATACGAGGTTTGTAGAGAAAGAGCTTTTGAAATTAATTTAAGTAAAACTTGGCTATAATTAAATCATGAATGCATATATTGCTTACAGCTCTAAGCTTTCAATCAATCTGAACAATCCAATATTAAAAGCTTTTTAATGGCATTTTATTAAGGTGTTTGAGCTTTTGAAATTGATTTAAGCTTGATTGTTTAAAGTTTGAAACTTTCGAACAAAACACTGCACAATCAATAAAAGCTGTCATTATTTTCATAAAAGCTGTATATTTTCAATCAAAATCATATAAATATACAAAATTACATAATTACAAGCTTTTAAGAGAAAAAGCTTCTGAAATTAATTTAAGCTAAATTTGGCCATGTAAGCTTTTGTGTTGAAAACTTTAGATAATCTATGGTTTATAGGTTGTAGTCGGCCCTTACCGTGTCTCAACTGAGACATTACAAACCATTTTATTGATGCACATTGTATAGGTGGTCAGCCCAATGAATGTTTTTACACACAATCGACTTTTATGTCATCCAGTGCATGGTAATTTTTGGTCCACGCAAGAATAGAACTCGAGACCGTGACGTGATGGGAAGCTTTCTTAACCAATGAGCTACAACCGGCGACTTAAACTTTAAACTTGTAATAAATTTGAAAAATTCAGCCTCAAAAATTTTTAACTAGCTTTTTATGAAGCTCTCTAAGCTTTTGATATTGATTTATGCTTAAATTTGTCTTTATTAAAACAGGAAAGTCTTTATTGTAAGCTATATTAGCTTTAAGTTGTAAATCAAAAGTCTGGAAAATCCTACATACAAAGCTTTTATTGGTTCTACAAAAGCTGTCGTTTTATAATCAAATCCATTTGACTTTACAAAATCAAATAACTTTTGAACCACTTCTGTTACTCAAAAATTGTGGTTCCGATAAAACTATTATACGAATCAGGAATGTTGGAGCTTATGGATTCGTTTTACTTCTTAACTTAACTGCTAGTTTATTCATTCGGGATTAGAAGTTTTAAATACAATTTTACACTTCTTATTCATGAGGTTTATTGTGAAGCTTTTGAATTTGATAAGAACACAATTTCGCTTATTGGTTAGGGTTTATGTCACCATTGAATCCAGAAACTTTATAATGTTAAACCCTTCAAGCGCTTTCGATCAAAAATCTAAACTATCCAAATCAAAAGCTTTAATTTAGCTGGACTTCGAAGTCGTAAGTACCATTAAACCATAGTACTCGTTTCAAAAATCTATACTATGTAAAGTTTTAAGATTTCGATCAATTACTTAATAAACCAAAACCCAAAGCTTTTATTATTTTCACAAAAGCGGTCGATTTCAAATCAAAGCCATTAGGCAGAAAAAAATAAAATAATTTATTTCCCGGCTTACGATAAAAATAATCCACTATGTTGGACCTTCAGGATTCCTTATACTTCTTAATCCAACTGCTAGTCTATTCATATGGGTTTGAAAGACTTTAATACTACTAAACCGTAGTGTTGGTTTGTTGAGTTTTTTACGTACTAGCTTTATTGTGAAACTTTTCCGATATTTTTCATTTGAATTAAACTTAGTTTTGATTATAAGTTTAAGTTTATCTCACCATTAAATATAATGAACTTTATAGATAATATCAAGAGCTTAAAGCTTTCGAACAAATAATCTGAACTATCTTGGATAAAACTTTTATTAGGTTAAACAGTTAAACTGAAGTATTTATTTTTTGAAATTTTTCTTCACGAGCTTTTTATGAAACTTTTTTCAGGTTAAGATACTTTATTTTGTCAAAGTTCAAAGTTGAGGAAAATCAGTATTATCAAAAGCATTAAGTCTTTGATCAACAATCTAAACTACCCAACATCAAAAGCTTCTTTGGCATCCACAAAAGCTGTCGATGTTCAATCAATACCATTTGAGAGTACAAAATGAAATGTTTTCGTGATCAACTCCAGTTACTCAAAATATAAAACCGACAAAAAATGAATTAAGGCAAGTCCCGCACACACAAATTACCTATAAACAAATAATAATTTTCCAAAATAAATAAACGTTTTGAAATTTACGTATATCAACGGAAAAACAATAATTTTCCCGTAGGTTAAATCAACACCCTATACCGAAGGTACACCAAACAAACTGACAAAATAAAATTTTATTCCCGCTTTGTTGTTTTTGTAATTATTATCATTTTAATGAAGAAATAACACGATAATAAGTTGAAAGCTCATATCTCTTCACTCGTGTACGGATATGTTTATTGATTTAGAAACAAAACAAAAGCGTTGGGAGATATTGGGACATCGATACATTGGGAATGCACCAAATGTCTATATACACCGTCTAAACAGATGTACAGTTTATTTAGTTGGGCAAATATGTGCATGCGAGCGCTGTTGATAGTGTTTTTATGTTAGGATAACGATTTTCAGTTATTTTTTGCGTGAAAATATTTCGAAAAATATGTCTGTGTGTATATACGAGACACGAGTACATACATGGTTGTTGTAGAGTAATAGAAAATTTTTCGAAATATTAAATATTTATTTTGTTAGTTTTGTTGGTCTAAATCTAACTCGAAATTTATTTCGAAAGACTGAATAAAATATTTAAATATTTAATTTCGGGAATATAATCTGCATGTGGTGTGATTGATAGATGTAAATAATGGATGTGGAATGTGAAATAGAAAATTGGGTATGATATAGTTGAAATGCTTTTTGAGTGGTCCAAGTCCAAATGTATAAGCTTTCTGTATCGATTTTATAAATTTGGTTCGGTTTTTTACATTAAAAATTAAGCTTCTCGATAGACAAGGTTAACTCTATGAAAAGATCTATGTAACAACTTTTGGCTTAATGAAGAAGAGCTTCAAGCTATGATACTAGATTAATAAATGGTTGGAACAACTTTAAAATAGTTTTATAATTAAAAAATGAGCTTTAATAAAAAAAGATAAACTTGTTTATTTTTAAAGCGTATTTGTAATCCTAAGTGAGTAACGATTTGTATATATGTCACCGGTTTAAGTTTATTAAGTGTATATACTGCTGATAGGTCTATTGCTACATTTAATAAGAAAGCATCACTTAGCTTCACCTGGATTTGGTTCAGTCTTTCCAAACAAAATTCTTATATAACCTAAAAGTCGTATTGATCTGAATCTTATCCCATCTGCGGTTAAATTACTCTGTAATACTGTCAATTTCAGGGCTTAGATTCATTGCAGAATGAAGTACTATCCCAGCCTAATGTTATATCCATTCCAGCCAGATAAAGTATTTATGTAGCTTGAATTATCGATTTTCACCGCAGTCACATAATTTTAAACCGAAAACCAAACCAAAACGAATTTTCCAATATAATCATAAACTTAAAGCATACATCCAGCCAAAATAACAATATGCTCGAACATATTTAGCATGTATACACTGGAAAAATTCACAACAAAACATAAATTATTTATTTAAGCTTACATAAAATTAAAGATTTTGGTGGTTTGAGATTTTGCCTCTCTCTATATATAATATGTGTGCCAGCACAAACATTCATTTCTACCACCATGCTGTATATATGTATAATATTATGTTTGTAGTTTGTTCAATGGTATTTTTGGTTCGCCAACATATGTCTTTCGAACATAATATATTTTATAGCATTGAACCATGCGGAACAGTGAAAATAAGAAAAAAAATAACAAAGTGGAAAATTCAGCCAAACAAAATACTAAACTCCACCGTATATATACACACATAATCTACCTCAAACTGTTTTCCCTTTTTTTTATATTATTTTAACGGATAAACTTTCATCAGCGCGCAACGTACACAAAATATAAACAACACACAAATTGGAATGTGAGGTGTATATCCACCTCATTCCGCACACACCACAATTGAAGAATTACTTCAAGCATATACATACATGTTCGTATGTTGTACTACCAAAACCATATAAAAATGTGATTCCACTGCTACATACAATTTTTAATCAAGAGTTGAGTTTATCCACGAAAAACAGCAGTATATAGTGTACACACAGAGAGTGGGCACAGATCACCAACAATTTTTTTTCCACCGTATAAATGAGATAAACGAATGCCCATCACTTTATGTTTACACACAATGGTGAACCAAATTTGAATTAAAAAATAAAAAAAAAAATTCGAAACAACAAAATTCACCACATCATCGTCACCACACTTTAGTATACAGATTCAAAAATGTGTATTATTTTTTTTTCGTGCTGCAAAAGAGAATGAAAATAGTCATGGATAAATCGGCACAACTATAAAACTATACATTTTCCAACCCAACTCTATATATATAACTATATATGTGTTTGTGTGTATGTGTGGATACAAACAGACAGCATAACAATGCACATAAAAAAAAATATTTTTACGACAAAACCTTACTAACAAATAAACCAGCCAACATCACATACCAACCGACTGACCGACCTCGAAAAAGAATTAACAAACTCAACGAACCGTCGATGAAAATGCATTTACCCATTCATACCTACATATACACATATATCTGTATGTATATGTGTTATTTAGCTGTGCTGGAAAAATCTTTTCATTGTTAAATTCATTTCATAACAAGCAATTCAATTTGGTTTATTTTCGATTTACCCTCCACGAATTTCCCGTAGTTTCACATAGTGGGTGAAACAATTTAGTGGATTAGGCAGTTTATATATACAAACATTGTAACACCGAAATTTGAACGCATCTAACTAGACATGTGTGTGTGTGTGTGTGTGTGTGCTACTTGCATTTATAACATGTATAGTGCAT
The DNA here is from genome assembly GCA_963932295.1 of Tipula lateralis. Classification (NCBI taxonomy): domain Eukaryota; kingdom Metazoa; phylum Arthropoda; class Insecta; order Diptera; family Tipulidae; genus Tipula; species Tipula lateralis. Next base: position 180,085,610 of record OZ010738.1, on the reverse strand, counting down.
CGAAAGTTGTTTAACCCTTTTTTCATTAAAATCGATTAATTTGTTTTTTTTGTGCTTTTATTAAATCAATAAAATTAATCAAAAAGCTTTATTGCACATTTTTTATGTTGTCATTTTCTGCGTTCGTTATAAATTTGTGTAATATGAAAATTATTGTACATGGATTGCTACTTGTCATGGTATTAAATGACAGTGGTTGTAAACAAGATGTCTTCGGAAAGTTATTTAAAAGCTTTGCGATTCTGTTTAAAACAGTTTATCTCCGTACAATTTTTCTTACAGATCATTGAATTGGTTAAAATTTTAAAAAGCTATCAGCATTAGAGCTTTTTATGTTCAAACACTAAAACTTTTTATAAATCTTGCTTCACTTAAATAACTAAACGCTTTCAATTTAACATCATAGAATATGAGTCAAAATTTGCATAGGGATTAGAGTCTACTGTGAAGCATACTAGAATGTTTTTAATTGAGCTTTTGTTATACAAATCACAAGCTGACATATTTGCCAGCTTACAACTAGCTCAATCTAACTAATTCTTCCAAGAAAGAAAGAACTTGTTCTAGTTTTTCTCATATTGAAATAATTGTATGTAATTTAAAATCAAAACTTTAATGTTAACATTACAACTTTTGTTCAAAGTTGTAATATTAACAATAAAGTTGAAGCTTCATTTATCTTAAAACCAATTCATATTAAATGATTAAAAATGAAGCTTTGTTTAAATTTTTCTGAAAGCTCCATATTACATTGGAGGTTCGACTCGAAACCTAGTTTGACTCGAAAGCTCCATATTACATTGGAAGTTCGACTCGAAACCTAGTCAAATACAAACTTAAAGCGTATATGACTTACAGCTTTTTCCATTTTTTATACATCAATAAGCTTTTAAGTTTTTTATTTATTATTAGATTTTAATTATAAATCATTTAAACGTCTGTTATTTCAAAAATTAGCACCTTTACTGTATCAAGAAAACAATTAAAAGTTCGTATGTTTTGATATTAGCTTAAAGCTCACTTTAAATTTTAAAATATTAAAATCAATTATAAATTAATACTTAAAATTATTTGAAGTTTTAATTTATAAATATTATAGTGTTTACATATAAACTTAAAAGTTCTATTTGTAATTTTTGACTTAAAAGCTTTTTTGTTATTTTAAAGAATTATTGTTTTTTTTGGCATAATTTTTTTTGACAAAAAAAATATTTTGTAAAAATTTTAATTAAATAATACCTTTTAACCTGTAGGTGCTTGAAAAGTTTATAAAAGCTCTGCCGTAAACGGACACTACTAACGTAGTAAAAATTGAAATTTAAGCTTTGATTTACTTCAACAAGAATCATAAGGTTAATAATACATTCTTAAAGGTTGTAGAAAGAAGTGAAATGCATCCAGCAAATTTAAATTGAGCTTAATCAAAACTTTTTGCCAAAATACTTATATTAGATCATCAAATAATTGAAACAAGCAACAAAACAATTTGATTTATCCTCAATTATACACCTGTCTGTGAGTAAAAAAAAATGAAAGTTCTACTTAAATACTAAACGAGCTTTCCCCTATTAAATCTCAAAAAAATTTTAGAAACTTAAACTTTATTAAATCGATTTTGTCTGATTAGAGTACAGATTGCGGAGTGGGTTTTAAAGCACCGCCAAAGGTAAACAGTTTTAGTAAATCGTTATTTATGTTTTCCCACGTTTTTCAAATTAAGTGTAGATTTTTACTTTTCGATCTAGTACAAATGAATTAGTTTTTTGATTACCAAATCACAAGTCTTTTAAGAAGATTACCAAGGTCAAACTGTGCCGAAAAGTGCTATACATTAGCGATGACTCAAAACAGATGATGCTTTATTTATTTGAAAAGCGTGAACTTGATATTCTCAAATCGTTTTATCATTGCCACAATATTCGGTAGACAGACAGCAATTTCAAAGGAATAATTTGTATTTGGTCCTGAGAATTAAAATGGTGAAGTGGTTTGGGTAGGCTTTTAATAAAAAAATTTAAATGTTGTTAGAATTCGTGTTTCCCGTACGATTTATAGTGCTCAAATATTTCCATCTTAACATTGTTACAAATTGAAGGATAATAATGTATATGGACAATACAAACTTTTAAAAGTGCTTCATAGAAAAATCTCCATAATAGTTAATTTTGTTAAAAAGTATCTATCATCTATTTTTGAGGTTTAAATTAGTTCCCTTCATTTTGTGCCTTCTTTCAAAATTTTAGCTTAAATGCTTTAAGGATTAAAAGATGAATGATTCTGGTCGGTAAATTTCAGTTAGTGAAAGCTTTAAGAAACTTGCATGATTTGCATGATTGCAGCATATTATATGTTAAACATTTAAAAGCTCACATCATTGAGATTATGACACGCAATATACAAATGAACTAGCTTTGGTATAAAAGCTCGTTATATTCTAACAAAAATAATTAAAGCTTTTAAACTCATGAATAAATGTAAACGTGTTGTGAACGAATCACAGAATCTTAGTTTAAAGCATTTGATAAAACTGAAATGCTTTTCAGCTATAACAAAACGTACTTTTGGTGATATTGGACCAATTTTGATAAATATTGTGAATCAAAAATAGAAAATAAGTGTGCCTTTAACCCATTACTGCAAACTCAAAAGTAATTTTCTAAATTTAAATATTGTAAATATTGTAATAAAAGCAAATAATAAAAGTAAGAATATTATCTGTACACGTGAGTCTGACGTTCTTCAATAATAAAGTAAGCTTTTGAAGAAAATTATAATATTGTTAGAATACGTGCTAAGCTTTCAAGGTCACAGTATTGCTATTTAAAAATATTTTTTAAAATCGAACAATAATAATATATAGTAGGTGACATATCACACGAGTAACAATAAAAGCTTTCAAATGAGAAAAAGCAGCTAGCCACGATTATAATTAAAAAAAAACTTGCTTTTAGAATACATGTAAGTTTGAATATCACATGATATGAATTTAACAAAAAAGCTCATCAAGTTCAAACTAATATCCTTTATTTGTATCTCATTGCAAAAATTAGGCTTAAAAGCTTTCAGTCACTAAAACATGGATCTTGCTAGGACTATTTGTTAAATTTTAGAAAGTAAAAGCTTAAAGAGTACATGATTTCTATAAAATAGCGCCACATAATATGCATGGTATCCAAAAGCTCTCACTATTGAGATTATGTAAACCCAGGATACGAATCAAGTTTGAAGAAAAAATATAACACATTTCTCTACAACATGAAATTTTTGTTTGAAAGCTCACTTAATAGTTGGATTTTATAAATACTGAAGATAACTCAAAGCTTCATATATTAATGTAGATCTGTTCTAACAAATAATACCATCTCAAAATGTTTTCTCAACTCTAACTAATTTAACCTTTCCTAGGTTTGGTCCAACTTCGGTATTCACTGTGTTTCAAAAAAGCTCAATACGACCCTATCAAAATTGAAAAGGACTACAAAGTGAAACACTGAGCTTTTAAACATATTACCACACAATAAATATAAAGCTTTTGATTTTCAATAGATTTTGTGCCTTTTTAATAAGTCTATCTCAAACTGTTTGACAAGCCTGCCCCTAATTAATGTTATAAAGGTAAATTTAGGTAAACACATATGCTTTAATACAATCATACAGTGAATTTTCTTATAATAAAACAAACAAAAATATTTCCCAACCATATCATGATTAGTATCATGACAGGTGGTGGAAAGATTTTTATTTAAAATACACTCATACACACACATACAACACTATAACCAATTTTCATTCCGTTTCCTACCCATACATTTCGAGAAAAACATATATATGTATTATGTACACATTGTACATACGTACGAGTATATATATTTTGATGATTTGGTTTGGTTTTGATTATTATTTTTCAGTTTTCCACAAAACAATTTTTTTATACACCGATTCTGGTGAATTTTGGTTTTTCTGGTAGAACTCAACTCAATTTTTTTTTTGTTTCGTTTGATCCGATATATGATTATGTATAATCATAATGTATATACATACATACATACACATTTATATGTTAGGTATAGTGTTGATCGATTTTCATTTATTAAATCCATTTATAATTTTAGTTTATTTATTCAATCACTAAATAATAATAATAATAATTTCCCTGGTATACAGCCTCGTTTCGTACGTACGTACCTACTCGTCGTAAACAATAAATTTTTATGGATAAAAATCGTGATTTGAGTGAATTAAAAATTTTCCAAAAATATTTTTCGGTGGCTCTGTTTGTTGCTTTATATATTTGTAATTCAACTAATAAATAAATAATATACATAATCAGTTTATGTACATATGTACATACATATATATACGAGCTATATACCATATTTATTCACAGATATGCATAAAATATTATATTTGAATTTTTCTGGTTTGATTTTGAGGTTAGTTTTGAGGGTTTGGGAAAATGTTTAGAAATTGTATATAGATATGACTGGATGTGTGTATGTGGGAACATATACCACACACAACCGAAACTGTTATAACACATTTTAATTTACTGTTTGCAGAGTTGAGTAATTAAAAGCTCTGGTTCCGTATTCTTTAATTTGGCTAGCTTTACATGACTGAGTCAACGACCTAGCTCCATTCGATATAATCCACTGTATAATTTGAGTTTTTTTGATGGTCTGAAAAATAATGCTCAAAAGCTTTGGACCAATATTCAATGATATAATTTTCATAACAGCATAAATATAGCTGTAAATATTGAAAGCTTAGCATATAAATATATTAACTTTATAAAAAGCTTCATAAAAGTTTGATTGTATAAAGTTTAAACAACTATAATTAGTAAAAGCTCTAAATGAATTTTATAACTTAATTTCACAAAATATGTAAGATATTCAAAAGCTCACACCTTTGGGATTATGGGAACAAATGTACCACAAATGAAACTTGAAAAGTAAAAGCTTTAAGTTTCTCTAGAATATGATTTTTGTATAAAAGCTCGAAAGATAAGGGGTTCTTTTATCTTGAAATAAACGCAATTAAAGCTTTTCAAACTTAATTTTTTAATTAAGATATGTTTTGACAAATCATTAAAGCTTAGTTTCAAACTCTTACTAAACACAAAATTATGTCATGAAGCATTTACTCATCTATAACAAAACGAGCTTTTTGGTGATTTTATTTTAATTTGATTATTTATTCTGTACTTTCGGTTCAGAGTTTTATGCCATCCAGGTCTTATAATACGATCTATGTTCTGATCTTGCTTCGGTGTAACGAATGAAGTTAAAAGCTCTTGTCCTTGATCGTTGATTCGTTCGATCATCGAGACTTGTCTAGTTTGAAACCTATGAGTATTATGTATACATATCACAAATCGTTTCATAAAATTATCCAGTTAGAATATAAGTGTTCCATTAGAATATAAGTGTCATTGATAATGTATATTCAACAGTTGTTTAAAGAATTTGTTTAATCATGATCTACTATCCACTACTCTCTGCAATATGTATTTAAAGAGATTATAAAATGTCGAGAACCGAGGTTGGCATGAGAATTCTATCCAACTTGCGATTCTAACAATTTTGTGTTCAGTGTTGACTCTCAGCAATGTATGCGTCGTTCTCATGTTGTTACCATTTGTGGTCTATTTGTTTGTTTGGTAGTGTTACCAACACTTTTTCTGGTCCCTAATTTGCGTGCTACTTTATTACAGCCAAATCTAGAACGAACCGCTATAGGTCCAATTAACGTTGAACCATCTGCACGTTGCTTAACTTCGTGCCAACCTTTAATATTGGCATGGTAGAAATATCGGGCCGTGAATGTCATAGATATGGTAACCAATTCCTTTTTACATCCTGTCCCTACGGAATTCAATCCCGGTGCCTCCCGATCCAAATGGTGCAGTATTTATGCCAGTTGTAGTCTATCAGGTATGTTTTGTCCTCTTCAGACATTCAAAACAATGAAAATCGTTTTCTTATACCACCTCGTTTAAATAGCAAAATGGAATTGGTATATTTTTATCAACCTAATTTTTACAAAGTCAGGTTCGCCCTTGTATACTAAGGCTCTCTGATAACATGCAGCACGAAAAATCGATAAAAATTCGTCCAGACTCTACAGATTTATATTAAGCTATTTAATATCCTGCTGCTGGGAATATCCTGTGTTGGAAAGGGATACCGTAATGGGAAAACTATGTTTGAGTTGTGGGTGTAACAATTGAAGTGAACCCGATATCAAGATAGAGTTACAATAGAATTGCACAAAACACCTGCTTTTCCAATTTGGTATTGTACTAAATCCGACCATACTGCTTCGTCATATATCCATAAATTCTAAAATGGATAATTTTATTGGGACACTTTGGGTGAACTTCCAACTGCTGAACTTCCAACACATACACCAGTTTTTCGTTTGGTGCACACAAGATTTTCTTATCAGTGGTTCAAAAATTTACACTCCTCCCAGAAATCTAGCTTTCCATCATGTTTACTCAAAGATATAATGCTGCCGTAATTTTTCAACGGAGCACCAGTTAATGGTATATACAGTGTAAAGCTCTTTTTCGAAACAGAACATTAAATATAGTTTATTAATAAACTGGATTAATAGTCGATTTTGATAACATGTATTACCCCTGAATGTAGTCGTCAAGAAATACTTCGAATTAGCCTTATTTTTAGATTTTATATTTTTCTTATTCGCAGGTAAAAGCTTCACATTAACAATAACCGTGTCAACACAACCACCCCAAATAACAACCTATAACAAAGCAATTAAGGTGACGGTGGATGGTCCAAGAGAGCCTCGATCGAAAACAAGTAAGTAATTGAGTCTTAATCGTACCTAATATACTGTTATATAAACAATAACAATTGAATTCAAAAATGGACGACACCATCTTGTATCTTGTGTAGTATATACATGATACTGTATCCCGGAGCAGTCAGAAACATAAATCTTTTTTTTTTGTTTTTTTGGGTGAGCTTTTTTGTATATATATATAAGTTGTATATAGAGAGAGAAAGTCTCGGGTGTATATAGAAGCGACGATTTTCATTATTTTTTCAGCTGAAATGGGTGTATTTATATACCTCGACGAGTTTGTATGGAAAATTATTTATCAAGTAACCGCCCTCATAAAAACGAATGAACACAGAAAAAAAAATAACGTCTTGAATCTATAATAAGATATGTTCGTACACACAGTCGTCTATTTGTATGTTTCGTATATATGATTTGGTTATACGCAAACTCCTTACAAACCAAAGAGTATATACACATTCGTCTTGTTACGTATTCTATGTAACATATTTTTTTATTTTCGACTTTTCCAAAATATAAAAAAAAATCAAGAAAAAAATAAGAAAAAAATCGTTTTGTCTATGTACACAGAGAATACGAGAAGAAGAAGGTGGATACAAAATTTCCCGTATTACATACGTCATATACAGACACACATACACCAGTTTTTCGTTTGGTGCACACAAGATTTTCTTATCAGTGTTCCGACTACTGTATAGAGTAATAATAGTAATGTACATAGTAATAAGAATAATATAAGATAAAACCACTATTCTTGGGTTATGGATTTAATTTTCTGGCCTCTTAAATTTTAAAACGATTAAAATTAATTGATTATTTGTCTAGATGTTGGAAAATTTATGTTTGGGAAGATAGAACGTTTTGAGAAAATATTAAACGTCTTTTATGTGTGTGTGTGTATAGAGTAGAAAGGTGTGTCTTCTTACAGTGTATTTTATTAAGATCTACAATGGAATGTATATAATGAGATAAAATGGCGCTCTTTTGTGTTAATAAGAAGTTTTTGTAGTACTCGTACTGCAGACTGTTTAGTTTTACAAGAACTGCGACTTATGAAAGCCATATACACTGGCACAGTATGTGAGCCGCTGATTTTACTTCCATAGCACCGAAGCAGCATTTTTCTGACGTACATAGATACTCAGAGTGTCATCACTGCGCTAAACTGTTACAAAAAATAAGTAACAGCACCTTCAAGTGCAAGCCAATTTTTTTCCCAGTCAGTCAGGCTCAATTGGCCCATTGTGACATCCCTTCCCAGGTGTACACCCTCAGTCCCGGAATCTGTTTGTTCTTCTAATGAAGTCCAGATTATCCGGTATCCTCAAGGTCGTCGGTTGGTCCTCAAATAGGAATTGTGAGCCGAAACAGTGCAGTCTATGGCAACAGTATGAAGAACAGGAGCACAAAAAGTGCTCAACAGTTTCTTCCTCCCCGTTCCCAGACTGTTCCCATAAAGAGGTGTTTCGAATTTAAATTTGAAACATATGACTAATCAGGAAGCAGTGCCCCGTGAGAATGCCCAGGAAGATTCTTAAAGTGCGTCTATCATAATTTAAGAATGATTGGGATCTTTGCTGGTTTACCGATCAAAAGAAGATTTTCGATAAACGACAAGAGATGAGATTTAAGAGATAGTGAGGTCACTCCTAAATCGGGCTCAGGTCCCACAAAGGTGGATATCGCACCCAATATATTCCCTTTGATACCCATTTGACTGGGTATCCAATTAAGTCTAACTTTAGTCAGCCTGCCTAGTCGATTTAAGGCACTTATCGTTTCCAAGACTAGTTTCGATGGAACAGTATTGGAACCAATCTGAGGGCATATGGGCAGTTGTGTACCGGCCTACCTCTCTCCACATTTGCCCTAAAGCTTCCTGATTTGTTCTCGTGTGAGTTCCATCTTATTTCTCTAGAGTTCCGATAGTGACCCTAGTTTAGCGGTTGCCGTAAGGCTGCTATCCACTTCCTCACAGAAGGATCTCCATTTCGATGTTTTTTCGTTCATTGTTCATTGTAAAGATTTGTACAAGTCCTAATCTAACATTGAACCGGTTTTCATGGCTTTGTTTAGAAGTTTTCTTGTTTGTTTCCTCAGTCTTCCCAATTCCCTATTCCACCATGATGTCCCAGTTCTTTTAGGCTTACTTAGAGGACAGCTCTTCTCATAGACGCTAATAATTGCTTCTTCAAGTTTAACAGCTGCCCTTTTCATTCCTCCGCACTTTCTGATTTTCATTACTGAAGATAGAAGTGACTGGTTGAGATGGAGTCTGTAAAGTTCCCAGAGTCTGTAAAGTGTTTCTTGGGTTTCTAAATTCTATAGTTTCAGGTTTATCGCTGGTCAGAGAGAAGGAGATGTAACGATGGTCAGAGAGAGAGTAACGTCATCTAAGACCATCCAGGACGAGACTTTTCCACTAAGACTCCGTGAGGCAAGAGTAATATCAATTACCTCTTACCTTGAGGATGTCAAAAAATACAAGAAATCAGTTAGGAGTCTGTAATTCATGTTATTACTAATAAAAACACAGGCTCTAGGTCTCGAGCAGGTATCACTAACAAGGAGGGAATCTGAGGTCCCTGGATTGAGTCCTTTGGTTTTGTTCCCGTGAATCCACGGTTCCTAAATAAAAGGACATGTTTTGATAGTAATGCATTGCATCATTTCATTCGTTGTTCTATGGGAGAGGACGATGCCTTTGAATGCTGCAAATTTATCTGGTGTAAACTGTACGCCAGACATTTCAATCAAGTTGGGATGGTGGAGGACGGTTTTTCCTTGACCTTCTTCAGCTCTTTGTGTCACATTTATTATGACCCTACTTAGAGCAAAAAAGGATTTAAAATCAAGTGCTTCCACCCTTGGAACATATGGCTTATTTGGGCCAAAATGAAGAAGTATGCCTTTCGGCTCCCTCTTATTGGCAAAGATGATTCATTTGCTGGTCTTTAGTCCTGGGTTTTGATTTTCTAGTCCCTTCAGAATATCTTAAGGTTCTTGAATCAGCCCCGGGACAAACTGTACCTCTTACAGGCTTTGGTAGGTCGCAGAACAGGATACACTCCAGCTCAGCTACCTTCCAGGGATGAAGAGATACTACCGCTTCAAGAACCCACTTAAGACTTCTATCGTTTACGCACTGCATGCTAAGCATGCCGTTGTACAAACCACAGCCCTCAAAAGCTAAAGGATCTCCAGAAACACAAGGTGTGTTTATCACACCTCAGCTCGAGCAATCAGCTCGAAAAGTGATGAACGTTTTCCCTCATCAAGATCCATGAGCCTGTCTTTGACAAGAACACGGCCCTCATGAAGTACAACTCCTTTGAAACTCAGTTTCGGAATGTCTTCCGAACCTGAGCCCTTCTCCCGGTTCCCCTGTGACTTGAAGCCAGAAGATACTCTCTGTCTTTTAGTCTGGTTCCCTGGGGAGAGCGTGGTCGTATCCGACTTGTTTCTTCTTCCATGGAAAGAGGGAGTTTGAACGTTTCAGTTCTTGTCTTTTCCGTCGCTGGCATCCTGATATCCGCTTCTTAGTTGAAGAGCTTTTGACCACTTGCACTCCCGACGGTTGTGCGTAGGTGTCTAAAGTAGCAGCTGGGGCATCATTGTTCCCTGTTAAAGGTTCCATTGATGCCACCAGAGATATGTTTTCTTGAGAAGCCGAAAGCACCTACAAGCTATTAGGCTTGGTTGCACTGTTCGGTTCCTCTAAATTAAGGCGTCTGGTATCCAGATACACCGTTTGAGACTGAGCTAGTTTTAGACTTGGCCCCCAGCCAGGTTGGTTATCGGCACGGTTCGGTTGACACCTTAAACCGGCCCAGTTGTTTAGCGCTAAGTTTTTGCCTGGCTCCCCACTTGATGTGGTTAGCCAGATGTCCGATGGTCACCACGTGGGGATAACACAAACACTTGTGGAAGCTGCGAGATACGGAGCTGACAACTAGTGCCAAATGGATTCCTTCAGATAGCTTCACACCTGATTATCCCTCTCTGAGGCCCTTTCAAATGTATAAAATATCCATACACAATCACACGCCTACATAAAATCTAAGACATATTTAATAGACATCGAGTTAAGTTATAGTGCAGATATTAAATGTCAAATTAAATGTGACCATCACATCTGTCGCGAACTTGTGGTTTTTATCATGTCTGTCGGAAAAAAACTTTTTTCTTTTTTTGCTCTAACTTGTCACACAAACTAAAATGTAACACAAGAAAGTTTTTTATGTTGGATATATACTTGTGTTGTTTACGACAGTAAACCCCCTTAAGTGACTATATATCGTCTATTATATACGGTATGAAGACGATAGAGATAAAAACTGGATAGCAACGATGGATAGAGCAAATAAATTATGATTTTACCATAAAATATATGGTATAGAAACGACGAGACTAATAGAGAAACGGTACAGAAGACTCATCCTGCTCCGGGTGATGCTGTACAGCTTCCACTCTTCCTGCTGCATAAATATGATATATCATGACACATACCTCGTATGAAAACACTCGTTTTTTCCCAAAATTCGGGAGGATGGGAGATTTGTTGTGTATACTGAGATATATAAGATAAAATCTAATGAATCTAATTGAAATGTAATTTTCACCTTTTCATATTTTAGACAAAAAACTTTATCTTTCCTGGTGTTTTGAATATATTTTTTGTTGGTAGCTGCTCCTCATCATACTCTTACGATATATATGCTGGATATATATGTATGTACATGAACATGAACCCTTTTCTCCAAATTTTTTGTTATTTAATTTCATTTATCCATATATAATATTTAATAATTCATGATTATAAGATAAATAATTTATCACTCATATGTGCAGATAACAATTTTATCTTATTTCCAAATTAAATGGAAAAGTTTTGTTTTTTGGGTTGAGGTGTGGTACACAGTACAACTCAATGTAATATGCAGCAGTGATAAAATTATTGTTTTAGATTTTCTAGTCACAGTCATTTTTGGTTATCCTACTTGGTGTAAGGGAGAGGTTGGATAGCAGTGTAGTCTGAAGAAAAACAGAAGTAAATCCATTCGATCCCAATGCAGGGGCCACTTTAACCACTGTCAGTACTTCACCTGATATATACCACTACTCAAACTTTGCAATTGACATCGCTAACGCTTTCTTAACTCGATAGAAACTTTTCGAATATTGGTCAGTGACGCATTTAACCACGATCCGTGACGAAACAGGTCAGGGCCTAAATATGGCAAAAAATGTGCTTTATGCCAAACCAAGACAACGTTGAATTGAATTCTGGTCTATCCCTTTTCACACTATTACAGGTAGATATACTCATAGTTGCCTGTAGTAAGGTCCGTGCAGTTAGTTTATTACTGGAGATGAAAGTGTTTCTCGGGTTTAACCAGTTGAATAACTGACGAGAGTAAATTTCGGCTCATCAGAGCACGGTGAGATAATTACTAACATCGGATAGCTGTCTAGATATCCGCCAGTTGTTCACTCCACAACGAATTCCACATCTTCTTGTCTCCTACGAATTTCATTATAATTCTATAGGTCTGCAAATCTTCAGCTCTCTGTTGTTTGCCCAGTTTTCAAAAAATCTATTTATACTCCGCTGGAACACAATTCATTCAATCAAACGAAACACCGTAATGAGAGTGATTGATCAAGAGGTAGACATATATTAAACCACACATTTTATATAAGTATAGTGTTCCTGATTATAGGTAACAAGGTTCAAATCCAACTGGAGGCATTGCAATACTGTGTCTTGAACGAAAGCTTAATGACGCTTCAAGCGGAAATGTAAGTAAGATTCAGCACGATAGAATGTCAAAAATCCGAAAAGGTGATAATGCTTGAAATGAACCCACAGTAGGCAGGAAACGAGATTAAAATAGAAGTGATGCTATAGAAAATTAACCCGGTCGTCTCAAGTTTGAGATCGCTATTCTAAGTAGTTGCATGAAAAAACTGTCCATTTGTAGATTGATTTGTTTGGGACTTAGCCCAGTCTGGTTGGTTATCGAGACGATACGGTTGACAACTTAGCCCAACCCAGTGGTTAGGCACTGTGTTCTAGCCTGACTCACCACTCAACGTAGTGATGTAGTTGGATAGTTGTCACTACAAGAAGGAAAAATATAACTTCACATGGTTTTGACCTCGTTTATGACAATTCGATCGAGTGTTACCTACACAAGATCAAGTTTTTGCTTAGCATACGTTATATAAACCTCAAAAGACAAAGGATCTCCAGAAACATAAGGTGTGTTTATCATTTTTAAAACAAAGTGAAGCCTATCTTTGACTCGGCACTCGGTTGACTTGCAACTTCAAGAATGTTTCATCTCTTTTGGTCTAGTTCTCTGGAGAGAGCGTAGTTTTATTCGACCGGTTCTTCTTCCAAGGGAATAAAGTTTTGCCGTCCGAATCAGCAGATTCACTTTCCATTGCTTGTGTTTTCCATCGATGGCATCCAGATATTTTTTTTTAATTGAAGAGCTTGTAACCGCTAGCACTCTCAACCATTGTGCATTTGTGTCTTAACTTTTAGTCGGAGCATCATTGTTCTGTATAAAAGGTTCTACTGATGGCATCAGAGATATGTTCTCTAGAAAACTTGAAAGCTCCTTCAAGTTCTCAGGGTCTGCTGCACTATTCGGTTCCTCTAATTCTTATTTTTTCTTATCTATATTACACCCACGAGTAATGAAGAAAAATACGTCAGTCTGTGCAGAGAACAACCGAGTACAGAGACGAATACTGAGCTAGTTTGTTCACCAATTAAAGTAGTTAGCTAGTGACACGTAGTCACCATGAGCTAGAGGTAACACAAGCACTTGTGGAAGTTGTAAAATACGGATCTGACACCTAGTGCCAACATAATTCCCCCAGACAGCTTTACACCTGACCATGATGATTGTCTCTTATCATAAAAGAAAGTGGCTTATGGTTAATGAGATGTTCACGACAAAAAATATTATTATGTGCTCCTGCTAAAATGGAAGAGTTAATAATTATAATATTCGGCTTAAAAGCTCACCAAAACGAAGATAATACGAGCAAACACTTTATAGTTTGAGTAAAGCCCTCAGTAGTTCCTCAATAGAGTCTATGTACACCTTCCTTCATTGAAGACTTATTTGCGCACCTAATCCACCCAATATTCAAATGTGGCAAATCAAACCGATTTTATCTCACTCCTCCAGTGATAAATCACTTCCAAACATATATAATGTTTAATTATTACTCCTCCATCTCATGTAGCACGAACATAAATAAAGTTTATGTATCGAAACCAACATAAACATATCAACAAAAGAGCACAAACAAAATCCTTCAAAAAAATCCTCATCCACACTCGCTGCTACACAAAAGAATATTTTAATTAAATCCCTTTTGAATTCCTTATTTTGTTGTTGTTGTTTTATCTAAAACCCTTATGTTTCATAAATATTAATTTATTTTAATTTTTTTTATGCTTTTTTATGCTCATCTCGTTTTTTTTCGGTACAACATACTCGTAATTAAGTAAAATATGTGTACGTACACTTGTCTACACTTTTTCAGTGCTTTTTTTTGTCTGTAGTGTAGAGATTTTATTGTACATACACAACAGGACATATGTTTCGAATTATATCTAGTTTTTTTGGCCACTGTATCCTTAATTGACACAAAAACATGGATAAAGTTTTTGTTGTTGTTGTTGTTGGTTAAACTACATACATAACACTTGTGTAGTAAACTAATTAATTGTGTGTCTAGAGATATCCGCATGTACCAATTCATTAAAATGATGTTTCGGTGTTCAAACGTCTAACTGGATAGTAGTTTGGGGATAAGGGACTGATGTTGGTTGAAGCAAAACAATTTTGGACATTTATAATTAATATGTTGCAAGAACGTCCTGGTTTGGACCACAACGAATCGTTACAGAGTACGCGGAGACATCGTTATTGAGCTACGACTCCAAATCTCAGCTTCAGACAAAAATCGACTGAGATTGCCAATTTGCACATATCGAAAGTGTTCGATGCTAAAATTACCTGAATTTTGTTATTGGCCAAACTAAGTATTTTCTGACCCTGGGAATACTGAGATTTGATAATTTAACCAACTTGTTCCTTTTTTAATGGAAATAGTATGTCTTTTCGGTTTCACAATATCTGAATCCACTTACAGATCAACCAAATCGTAAAAACCGCTTGTTCAGATTCATTCCACGATCAGTAAACTACGCCTCTTATAGATAGAGGTCACTTAAAGCTTCTTCTATTCAAGCTATAACTGGGGTCGAAGGATAACTTCTAAATCAAAATCAATGACTTATAAACGTGGTACTGTGGAGGATTCTCATATCCACTGTCGCACTTTGATATAATTGGCATTAAGCGTGCAGTGAAACAGAAGAACAGTCGAAACTGTCATATAAAGGAGCAATCCCTGTGTCGCTGTGCTGCGTATAGTTATCTTTACTGAACTTGAATAGGCCGTATATTTCAAAACATAAAAGACGACAGCATTGAGAAAAAATTGTATATTAATTTACTCGCTTGGGAGAAATGGCCTCGATTAGGATAGACCTGGAAAAAACACTCCAACGAGCGGAACAATTATGTATATTGTTTCCATCATTGCATTACTCAAATTTTCTTGCTGATTTTAAGAAAGAGAGACATTGATAATCATTGAAAATAGCTTAAAAAGCAAAAAGAGGAAAAAGACAGTAAGGATTGTAGCATCGAAAAAACGCTTCAATTATCCGATGCACACTATATAATTATCTTAGCTGCACAGTATATAATTATCCCCAGACGCATTATATAGTGACTCAATAAGGACGGCTGTAATGTAATGGTAATCAAACATTGTGACTCTAATGTAGTGTGTAGGTACCCTACGAATACTCTTCACCTCTTAACTTGAAGAAACAAAATATTTATCGGCGAAAAAACAGACGTCAGAAATGAGAATGTAAACAAGGTAGGTATATTAATTTTTTTGCTTGGGAGATATGGCCTCGATTAGGATTGACCTGGAAAAAACTCTTCGAGGGAGGAAATAAGTACTTATTTTATTTTCACTGTAGCTTTACCAAAATTTACCTGCAATATTTTAGAAAGAGAGTCAATCTTGACATTATAATCGTATATTGTCCATTTCAAGGAGTAAATACATAGTCACCACATCCATTTTTGAATTCAATTTAATTTATATAATTTACTTTATTATTTCAAAATCAGAAATGTCGAAACAGTTTTTTAAAATTTAAGAGCGCAGTGTTATCTCTTCTAGGACAACAGCAACAATTTCATTTTGCCTTTGGCCAGCGACCGTTTCATTTTCCTGCCGATCCACTATCCGGATTTCGAATGCCACCAATTGGAAACTGTCAAAGTAAGTAGACCAAATATATTTGTTAATTATTTTGTGCGGTTTTTTGGAATGATCAGCGTGCGGTACCAGCCTCATCATTTATATTTCATATAATAGTTATAACCAAAAACATTTAACACAGTATAAAATTGCTATCATAACTTTTATAGTTTTTTGTTCCTTGCCATGTGTATTGTTTATATGGTATATATTGTGTTAAATATTTCAATTAGTTACCAAATATTTTTAAATAACATCGCGAGCATACAGACAACAAATATTTTATGATAACACCATCAATTCGCACATAAACCTACAAATATTTCATCTACCTCCTGCACCAAACCATCGCCCGTCATTTATGTATGTTTTTTGCATAAATACATAAGCATACAAATTTTTATGTCATCCATATACATAATTATAATGAGTAATAAATATTAATAAATTTATTTGTTTGTACATATGTGTGAAAAGGGGCGATTGTATACTCCACACAGATGGAATGTATTCAGATTGCAGAATAGGGACACAAAGGTGTGAAATTTTGGAATATGTGGAATGTGTTAACTGTAACGACACAATTCTGAACACAATGGGAACATATGGTTTTAATTTGGAAGGAAGTTTGGATTTCAACCAACAATTCTTGATTAATATAATACAACCTCCCAAATTGTCAGAACCAACCCCTTGTTAAACGAAAACAGCTCAAATAACTCTCCACAATAGACTTACCCTCCTTAAGAATTTCCAATAGGTCTATCTCGTTTTGCACCTTTTCATTCGTAATTTGAGCAAAACTGAGCAACTACAAAACCCACAAGGTTTGTCTTTGAACCACTACCGAGGCAATGAATATTCATATTATTCGTCTTACAACCTTCAGGAGTTGCCTGAAGTTGGTTCTAGAAAAGATTCTTCCTCTGCTTTGACAATTTGACAAGTCCATCATAAATTTCTATACTTTCATCAAGTTTCAAGAGGAATAAAATTGATCATATTCATGTCCCGGACTCCCCATCATTTGAGGCAATTTGCAGCTCAGAATAATAGTATACAAAGTAACAGAGGGCCCTCGTAGATTACTTTATCCTTCCAATGAAAAACTCGCACGATATACCTTCAAGATCGTTTGTAAGTCGTCATAGGAGACAGAGCCACATGAAGCAGTCACGAGATCTACTACGTCACATGTATATTCAGAATATTTCGTTGCTGAAAATATACTGCTCAGTCATTCAGTTGTGGTAAAAATCTTTTACGTGGCTCTTCCAGTGGTTCCTGTTCATCATGAATCCTTTATTTTATCCTTCAGGATGATCTTCAATTCAAAAGACAAACAATTTATTTGAAAGCCGATCTTAGATGAGTACCATTATGATCGCACCGTAGAATTAGTAGGACATCGTCCTCAAATCCAGTCACCATTAAGTGCACATAAAATGACCAACATAGCTCGCTAATTAAATTACATGAAACCAAATTTTTTTCATCAACCAATTGGTGGAGGGAAAATGGATGAAAACCGCTCTCCACATTTTTTTTTTTAAATTTATTAATCGCGATTATATTTGCCACCCCACCCCAACCATTCATCCAAGCATGTAATGCATAAAAAATGTATTTTTGCATAAAAACTTTGGTTATGTTTTTATAATATTTATGTTAAACAATGTGGTTGTTATTGATTTTAACCCAGTTAAACCCATGGCAGTACTATGAAAGCTGGGTGGAAGCTCTCTGTATTCCACACACAAACAAATTCTATATACACGCAACACAAATTTGGGGTGTATAAACCGGACATGAACTACATTTTTTCACGCTGTACGATACTGTGTGTGTTATGTTGTTAAAAAAATTATTTTTTTATTAATTTTTATTTTATGTTTATATAAAATTATTTATTTGAATTTTTCGGAAAATTGTTAACCAATAAATTTTTTATTTAATTATTATAAATTATTTTGTCGGGTGGCACAAAATATCGCTAACAGTTTGCAGATAGAATATATTGGAGTTATGTTTGTTGTACAACCTGTTAAATATTGGACAGTCCGCTAATTGAGCTTAATTGTTCGCAATATCAATTCTAACGAAGCTATGGAGGGGTTGAAATTACCAGAACCTACTCGGGCAATGCAACTTACTTATTTAAATTGAATTATATGACATCCTGCACTACTCTCAATGGAACATGTCTTTTTTCAAAGTAGATTCATACACAATAATATAGTTGCCTGAATGACGAGTTTGAAAATAGAGTGCATTAAGGAAATTTATTTTGCCCCTAAATGCTTGGTTGATCTGTGTTTTACGAACGTTGGTTCGTCCGCGTTTCTACAATAAAGATCAAATCATATGTTATTTCTTAAATTACACTAGTTACAGCATTTTACTGGATGTTGTTGGCCTCTACAGTTAAACCATTTTGCAACAGAGATCTAGCCTATTGTCAACGTGATAATCTTTATTTTTCATTGCCTGATTGTATGATTATATCCGTTTTAGGCTTCATTCCCTTTCTCTTTCACTCTTTCTCTTTCAGCAAGATACCAACGAAGTACGTTGCGTTTAATCTTATGGTATGAAAAAGTCCTTTCTATTGTTAAGCATATATTAATATCTGTATCATTACTGGCAAGTGCATCACAGTGCAGACAATAACTAAGAGCATAATAGCTCACTTCTTTAGATTTCCAATAGAAAGCAAACGCACTTTTACTTTCTGCGTATTATTTTCTGACTTTTCCGCCAATATATTAGCTTATGCATGCATCTATCTGACACCTTGGAACGAGGCCTGTAGTCGAAAATTCTGTAGTAGTTTTATTATGTCTTAGCACAATATAATTACGAATTTGCGAAAGGAATCCAAAGTGAAAAATTATAGATATTAGACCAATTTGACATTAGACATATTAGACATATTAGACATATTAGACATATTAGACATATTACATATATTAGACATATTAGACATATTAGACATATTAGACATATTAGACATATTAGACATATTAGACATATTAGACATATTAGACATATTAGACATATTAGACATATTAGACATATTAGACATATTAGACATATTAGACATATTAGACATATTAGACATATTAGACATATTAGACATATTAGACATATTAGACATATTAGACATATTAGACATATTAGACATATTAGACATATTAGACATATTAGACATATTAGACATATTAGACATATTAGACATATTAGACATATTAGACATATTAGACATATTAGACATATTAGACATATAAGACATATTAGACATATTAGACATATTAGACATATTAGACATATTAGACATATTAGACATATTAGACATATTAGACATATTAGACATATTAGACATATTAGACATATTAGACATATTAGACATATTAGACATATTAGACATATTAGACATATTAGACATATTAGACATATTAGACATATTAGACATATTAGACATATTAGACATATTAGACATATTAGACATATAAGACATATTAGACATATTAGACATATTAGACATATTAGACATATTAGACATATTAGACATATTAGACATATTATACATATTAGACATATTAGACATATTAGACATATTAGACATATTAGACATATTAGACATATTAGACATATTAGACATATTAGACATATTAGACATATTAGACATATTAGACATATTAGACATATTAGACATATTAGACATATTAGACATATTAGACATATTAGACATATTAGACATATTAGACATATTAGACATATTAGACATATTAGACATATTAGACATATTAGACATATTAGACATATTAGACATATTAGACATATTAGACATATTAGACATATTAGACATATTAGACATATTAGACATATTAGACATATTAGACATATTAGACATATTAGACATATTAGATATATTAGACATATTAGAAATATTAGACATATTAGACATTTAAGACATATTAGACATATAAGACATATTAGACATATTAGACATATTAGACATATTAGACATATTAGACATATTAGACATATTAGACATATTAGACATATTAGACATATTAGACATATTAGACATATTAGACATATTAGACATATTAGACATATTAGACATATTAGACATATTAGACATATTAGACATATTAGACATATTAGACATATTAGACATATTAGACATATTAGACATATTAGACATATTAGACATATTAGACATATTAGACATATTAGACATATTAGACATAAAAGACATAATAGACATATTAGACATATAAGACATATTAGATATATTAGACATATTAGACATATTAGACATATTAGACATATTAGACATATTAGACATATTAGACATATTAGACATATTAGACATATTAGACATATTAGACATATTAGACATATTAGACATATTAGACATATTAGACATATTAGACATATTAGACATATTAGACATATTAGACAAATTAGACATATTAGACATATTAGACATATTAGACATATTAGACATATTAGACATATATGACATATTAGACATATTAGACATATTAGACATATTAGACATATTAGACATATTAGACATATTAGACATATTAGACATATTAGACATATTAGACATATTAGACATATTAGACATATTAGACATATTAGACATATTAGACATATTAAACATATTAGACATATAAGACATATTAGACATATTAGACATATTAGACATATTAGACATATTAGACATATTAGACATATAAGACATATTAGACATATTAGACATATTAGACATATTATACATATAAGGCATATTAGACATATAAGACATATTAGACATATAAGACATATTAGACATATTAGACATATTAGACGTATTAGACATATTAGACATATTAGACATATTAGATATATTAGACATATTAGACATATTAAACATATCAGACATATTAGACATATTAGACATATTAGACATATTAGACATATTAGACATATTAGACATATTAGACATATTAGACATATTAGACATATTAGACATATTAGACATATTAGACATATTAGACATATTAGACATATTAGACATATTAGACATATTAGACATATTAGACATATTAGACATATTAGACATATGAGACATATTAGACATATTAGACATATTAGACATATTAGACATATTAGACATATTAGACATATTAGACATATTAGACATATTAGACATATTAGACATATTAGACATATTAGACATATTAGACATATTAGACATATTAGACATATTAGACATATTAGACATATTAGACATATTAGACATATTAGACATATTAGACATATTAGACATATAAGACATATTAGACATATTAGACATATTAGACATATTAGACATATTAGACATATTAGACATATTAGACATATTAGACATATTAGACATATTAGACATATTAGACATATTAGACATATTAGACATATTAGACATATTAGACATATTAGACATATTAGACATATTAGACATATTAGACATATTAGACATATTAGACATATTAGACATATTAGACATATTAGACATATTAGACATATTAGACATATTAGACATATTAGACATATTAGACATATTAGACATATTAGACATATTAGACATATTAGACATATTAGACATATTAGACATATTAGACATATTAGACATATTAGACATATTAGACATATTAGACATATTAGACATATTAGACATATTAGACATATTAGACATATTAGACATATTAGACATATTAGACATATTAGACATATTAGACATATTAGACATATTAGACATATTAGACATATTAGACATATTAGACATATTAGACATATTAGACATATTAGACATATTAGACATATTAGACATATTAGACATATTAGACATATTAAACATATAAGACATATTAGACATATAAACCATATGACGCAAGAAAACGATTATGTTCGAATTACTTTTCTGAATAGTCATTCACCGGGAGCCATAGTCAGAAAAACTGTTTAAGTCTACCAACAGTCTTAACTGCAGCAGTAATTCAATTCATAATTTATAACTCAAAATGGCGGAGTAACATGGTAAAAATGTGTTCGATTACATTTCGATTACTCATTCCCCAACAGATTGTTCAACCGCCCATAGCGATTTACCCCATATGTGAAATTTATATATTCATATAATAAATAAAAATGACGGTCGCATGATGATTACATATCAAACCACTGTAATGTTATGTGAATAACGTATTTTTTGTTAAACCTACGAGTATATTTGTACAAAAATCGCCGCACTCGCCGAATTTTTTATAACTATTTACATTCCCATATAGATTTATTATTAATTTTCCGTGATAAATTGTTGTTCCCCGAACAGCAAATAGATTTAATTACAAATTATATAAATTAACTTTTTGGTTTCCGGTATATGTCATTCGAGTAGTATACATATATTGATTTTTTCCACGTTCGACAGATATGGGACAATTTGGCCTTGGTACCCCAAACTCCCACTGGGGCTATAGCACAACCGGAGCATATTCACCATATCTATCGTCATGTGGTACACCCACAGCCGCCCAATTCAATAATCCAGCACTAGGTTTTACGTGTACGAGCGGCGAGCAGAATGCGACACAAGATTTTACCGGAACTGGACGAGATTGTGTTCCAAGTATGTATCACCAATTGTATATAATTATATATAGATATGGTTTGGTAATTATTTATATATCCTATAACAGTGTTACCCGATTCGACGGCAACCGATCTCGATCAGCATCTAAGTAATTTAGTTGGAACACCGCCCACAACCGCCCAAATGACACATCAAACACTGCTCGCGGGGAATGGTGGACCAGTCGCCGAAAATACTGGTAATGGAGCGAATGGTGCTATTTCGACATCGGCCAACGGTAGCAACGGGCTTCTTGTATCAAGATACCAATCGAATGCGACAACGGCCGATTATCAAACGTCAAACGTTCATTCGAGTCAAAATGGGCCGCGCAGCTTGAGTGATTCGTCGCAAACCGAATCGCCCGTGCAAGACGATTTGCTGACATCGAACACGCCAAATTTAGGTAATACAGGTAATCAAAATTTCACCGGACTTGTTAATCAAACAAATCAAAATACGTATATCGGTGGAGGAGGTGGTGGTGGTGGTGGTGGTGGCGGTGGAGGCGGTGGTGGAGGAGGATCATGTAACGGTTCAATATATCCTGTACTTCCAGCTAGTCTCTTATACTCCCAACTGTATACAGCCGCAAATCAATCGCATAGTTTTCATTCGCTTCAGACATCGCAAAATTCGGTACACGGTGAATTGCAAAGCGTTATGGATCATATATCGACTTCGGGTGGTAATAATTCGATTCGTTCGTCCCACCAAACCAACCTGATGGGACACACCGATCTTAGTTTGGTGGGCAATTTGAATTGTGGACGAGGTGTTAATTCGGCCGACGATGCTGGCAATCGGCAATTGGTTCCGAGAGGCGCGGGCGGCCAACAGCAACAACAACAGAGTGATAATGGTAACTCTGTGTGGAGGCCATATTGAAAATCAATCATGAACTTTGAATTCTAGCTGTAAGAGGACCCAGAATATAATATGTTTTTACGTGTAAAATGTTTGTTATATTTCATGATGTAATTGTACATAAAACTACCTATTGTTATATACACAACAACTATTTTATTTATATTTATTTAATTTAATTTATTAAGTTTTATGTTTATAAATAATAAATTCATGTCGCATTGATTTTTTATGTTGGTATAAATTGTTCCTTCTTAACTTCAATACAGTCCCCAGATAAATGTCTTATTTATCCTACAAGTGGACTCATCACTATACTAATTTACTAAATATATATATCGAAGCATCTGTATATGTAAAATGTATAATTTATAAATGTAAATCTAATCTCAGGAGATAATTATGATGTGTGTGCGTGTAAATATATAACCATTGATTTGCCATGTAATTATAATTTTGTAATTCGACCTGGTCGCATACCCCATAACTAAGATGTCGAGGCAGTACAGTATTTTAAAAAAGACGACCTTACCCTTATCAGAATATCTAACCTTCATATCGTTTCGAATCCCCCATCCTTCTCTAGCCAGCTCTATAATATATATATATATATATATATATATATATATATATATATATATATATATATATATATATATATATATATATATATATATATATATATATATATATATATATATATATATATTAAATTATATATAAATTAAGCTTCACAAAGTCCAAAGCTCTCCTTACTCCATAAAAATGTATTTAAAAAAATTAGAATAATTTTTAGTAAATTTAATATAAAAATATAAATTAAAGGATTTAAAATTTAAATTAATTTTAATTAAATAATAAAATAATTATAAATTATTATGTGATTTTAAATTTTAATTAATTATTGATAAATAAAGTAAAAAAATACAACAAAAACTGGATTTAAATTGAATTAATTGTAAAAATGAAGTAAAAATTTTAAAAATATAAATAAAACATAATTTTAAAATAAATATTATTGTTCGTTGTTTATACTTATGTAGTGATTGAGATAAATATTTAATGAGACAATGCGGAATTTGACAAAAGGTTTGTATAATTTGGGTCCAATGTGTGATTTTCAACGGAAGATATGTAAATTAATAGAGGTGGAAATTTAAAAGTTTTTGAAGCACTGCAGTTCCAGAACCTACTTCCATACATAAATAGGAATATTAGACATATTAGACATACAAGATATATATATTAGACATATTAGATATACTAGATATATAAGATATTTTAGATATATTAGATATATTAGATATATTAGATATATTAGATATATTAGATATATTAGATATATTAGATATATTAGATATATTGGATATATTAGATATATTAGATATATTAGATATATTAGATATATTAGATATATTAGATATATTAGATATATTAGATATATTAGATATATTAGATATATTAGATATATTAGATATATTAGATATATTAGATATATTAGATATATTAGATATATTAGATATATTAGATATATTAGATATATTAGATATATTAGATATATTAGATATATTAGATATATTAGATATATTAGATATATTAGATATATTAGATATATTAGATATATTAGATATATTAGATATATTAGATATATTAGATATATTAGATATATTAGATATATTAGATATATTAGATATATTAGATATATTAGATATATTAGATATATTAGTTATATTAGATATATTAGATAAATAAGATATATTAGATAAATTAGATATAAAAGATGTATTAGATGTGAGATACATTTAGCATAAAGTGGCTCAATTGCCTGTGGTTTGTCGGCATAACACTTTTCTTTAACGGCACCCCACAGAAAATAGTCCAATGGTGTTAAATCAAATCTTTTTTGGCGGCCAAATAACATCACAATTTAGGCTAATTAAACGGCCATCAAACTTTTGTCGCAATAAATCGATTGTGGCATGAGATATGTCGCAAGTTGCACCATCCTGTTGAAAGCAAACATCGATCTCATCAATACAATGAAGAGCGGGTGCAAAAATTTAGATAACAAAACCACTACCATTACGTATACAAGCAATGACCAAACGAGTGTTGTACGTTAACAAGAGCAGACGTGTTTTTGCCTGCTCGGTATTTTATTTTATTTAAATTAGTTCAAAGTGTTTAGTTTTATAGAAGTGACAGTGGTGAATAAGGATTAATAGATACAGATCTTAAGATTAAGGTTAGTGTCGTTTTATTAATTTAATTTGGTTTTTTGGATTCTCTTTTGTGTATATTTTGGATACACCGCTATCATTTTCACTATGTAAAACGCAAATACTTAGACTTATTCATTATCCCGTTAAAATTATTTGAATAGCTATGAAAAATATTTTGTTTTTATGTATTTGTTATGCACGGTTTTTCTTTCGTTCTTCATCGAAACCGGATTTACTATTTGTGTAATCACACACACACTTGCGAATGCTTTGATTATATTTTGTATTTCTCTTTCGTTTTGATGATTTGTTTTGTATTTTCGTGTTTTGCAATATATGTGTTTGTCAATACATACAGTGAAACCGTTCGTATTGCTAGTTTTGCTATTCGATTGTTTTTCACATAATGCTTTCGCATTAAAATCGTATATGAGAACTTAGTTGAGTTTATGGCTGTAATATTATTAAGGTTTTACCGAAGTGCCATGTTTTTAAATGCGATAGAGATTGTTTTTATACGATCACTATATTGACAATCGAGCTTTATATTGACAATCAGACATATGGTCAGTAAAAATTACCTATTGATTTGGTAAAATTTATATTGTCTCGTGTGTTGAAGATTCGATTTAGCAATTAGGAATTGATCTGATTTGATTAAATAGTATCTCGCACTGTTCGTATCCGGATTATTGACGATTCTGACGCGGATCAAAATTAAAACGACCAGAATTTGTCAAACTTTCACTTACTTTATTTAACACAGTAAATTGTTAATATTAGCTATTTGCCACTGATGGGGGCTATGACATTACTCATAGTAGTGTGTTACCAACTGTTTTCTTTTACCAACTGTAAGTTTATGAAGTTGACTAGCTACTAATTTATAGCTGATAGATTAATCTCTTTCTTTATCTAACTATCACGTCTAAAACTGAAATCGATGTCAATATCGCTCGAGGCGTTGAAGAAATAACATCTCTCGCCGAAATAAACTTTAGTTTTGTCTTTGGTTGTCAAAATGTGGGCAATCGATCAGGATATGTCTCACTGTTAAATGAACGTTGCAAAGATTTCATTTAGGTGCCTCCGTTTTCAATATGTGGTGGATGTGCGTGATGTTCTGGGGATGCATAGTCAGCCATTGAATAGCCATGCCTTGCCGAATGGCTATTAATGCTTGTTTTGCTAAATCTTACTTCGTTGTGGAATCTATTGTGATTTCGTTTGCTTGTGCTGCGGATTTGGCTTCAAAATCGGCTACTTCGTTTGTGGGTATTTCCACGTGGCCGGGGATCCAGATAAAAATGTTCCTTTTCGAGAAACTAAGAATCATCTCTTGAGTTTTGCGGAGTAGGGGATTTTGATTTTTTTGGATGTCAGAGTTTTTGGGATGTAAACGGCGACTTTGACCGCTTCGCATAGCGTGGCTGCCTCCATACTTATTGAGCTCCAGTCGTTTGATGTTTGTTTGTTTAGTGTAGATCTTCTCGTGTTAGTAACTGCGAATCCTGCTCTATTCTGTGTTTTGGAACCGTCGGTGTACAGAATATATGTGTTGCGGGGGAGTTTTGAGAGCAAGTTGAGACTTTTAATTTTAAATTCTGTGGGTAGGGTATTAACTTTCAGGAACTGGTGTAGCTTTTTGTTTATGTTTATTTTTAAGTTTTTCCATAGAGGATGTTGCGTAGTTGCTCGTCTGCTTAACACGTTTGTGGAAATGTTATACCGATCACACAGTTATGGTCCTTTGTTTCTCTAGCTTATGTTTTAAAAGTTGGGATAAGTGTAGTAGGGAGAGTCACGATTTAATTTTTGCTTGATTAAAAGCTTCAGGAAGGCTAGCTTCCTTCTCTCGGAAAGATGTAAAATCCTTATTTCTCCAATTAGGGAGCCAGTGGGAGAGGTTCCAAAAGCTCCGGTCGCTTTGGATGCATTTGGATAAAATTCGCAGCTGTATCCATAATATGATGGTACTGTGGAGTACTTGCAATAAAGTGGCCCTGTAACACGCACGATGTAATCCTTTCAAACATTTTAGTGTGTTGAGTGTTTAATGACATTCTTGCTTGGTGCTCTCTATATGAAACTTCGAAGTCATCCTGGTATCTAGGGTCATTCCCAAGAACCAATGTGATTCGACCTTCTGTAGCGTGTTTCCTTTGATAGTGATTTGTGGTGGGATGCATCTTCGCTTTCTACATAAGTGCATTAACTTTCTTTTTGTTGGTGCAGACGAGAACCCTGTTTTTTGCACCAAAATTGTAATTTACAGGTTATTCTTGTTCGTGTTTTGATAGATATTGTCCGCCGTAAAATATTGTTAAGTGGTCAGCGTGTAATACGAACCTTACTTAAGACCAATGAAATATATGTCTAATGGAACTATTTGGAGCCTTCACACCTTTTCGTACGCTTTTTCTATGTCGAAAAATATTGTAGTTTAGCTTTAGCCTCATTTAGGATTTATAATTACGTATTAGAAAGCAGATGGTTTGTTTCCAAGTACCACGTTAATCTTCGTTAACCATATGCTCCATTAGTTTACCATCATTGTTTTACAGAGATTTTATGGGCGTGGGGAATCTCGCTTGAGGTTTACCTTGGGAATTGGTATGACTATTGCTTTTTTCCACTGTGAGAGTTAGGAGTGGGTAGTCCAGATTTTATTAAAAATATTAGGCAGATGATCTTTTCTAAAAATGGTTAGATTATTCATTATATTATTGGTGACTAGGTTTTCTCCGGGAGCTTTACTCTAATCCTTTTAAGTGCAATTTGAACGCGATTATGTTGAAGAGGGAGTTCCGATCGGCAGGCCCGATGTCACTTCTTATTTTGAACCGATTCTCTGAAATATCTTTATAGGGGATCAGGTCGCTGGAGTAATTGTGACAACTGGAGATAGACTATGCCAATATCGTTAATATGAGTCGCATCAATTTCAAACTTGGACCAAATCCTTATGTTTGTCACACTTTCGATTCAGTAATCGAAGCTTTTGGTTGTGTGAAAGCAAAGCGCATGATTAACTCAATCCGAAATTAACTGTCGACATGCCTCGATTTTGGAGTTGTCATATGCAAAGTATTTTTGGATGTGTATATACCCAGGCATACTCATAATGAATATTTACATATACACAACGTGAAATGGTGGGATGCGGTGAAGCTGCATGATTTATTGGAAAATTCTATATTAACAAAAAAAATTGATAATTTTCAAAATGGAAAATTTATTTAGGTGAGAGTGTAATTGGTTCGATATACGATAATAATTAATAATGTATATACATACATTGGGTGGGTGAGATGCAACCTCGTTCACATTTTGAGGTGCATTACCAAAATACATAAATAAATTAATGTACAACATATTTTATTGATATAATTATTAATTAAATAGACTATATATGAGCCTATGTTTAAGGTTGATGTGTATAGGGTTCGGCGGCGTTGTTTAACACAAAATCGTATATTTAATTTAGTTATTTAGTCAAAAAGCGCATTATTTAAAGAGAATTTTGATATTATTATATGTCCGTATACCGATAACAAGTTGTTTAGTGAAGAACCAACCCTCTACGGGAGAATATCTCACATTAGAATTTATTTTGTAATTTTCTGGTCAATTTACTTTTATGTGTGTACCTTCTACGGTTTTAGAAAATGGAAATCGAATTAAAAAGTACAACAAAATGGAATAAACATTAGTTTAATTGCTTACATGATACACTCGAACAGTAGTTTGTAATGTACATTATTTACGAGCCTCACTTAAAGGAACAAAATTTGAAATAATTTGTTAGTATACAAAGGGTTGAAAATGGGTTATAAAGCAGCTTGATTACTTTGTAACCCAAATGCAACCATTTTGTAGAATTTAACCATTTATCAACCGGGTTAGGTTAGGGTAGCCCTACCACATAATTTTATGTTCTAATTATACTCGAACAATCCTGACCATAACTAGTTAATCAAGGGAAGCGACAAAGCAAGCAGAATACTGTTTTATCTTCCTCACTGCAACCACAGGAGTCATGTAAAGAGACTCCAAGTCTGGTCGATTGAACTGTCATCTAGTTTATAGATGGCGAAAACATCTTCACAAAGAATAATCCTATTGCATAGGATAGATCGGTGCATACCGAGAATATTTACGGATATGAGATTACGAATAATATCCATAGAGCTTAAGTAGGTGTGCATAAAATTTCCACGATAGCTTATATTTCCGAGAGAATAGATATAACACTAACTCAGGTTTAGAGGTTAACATTTAATCCGAAACTACTGACTTATGCAGGGGTGCTTATCGAACACGTAACCCAGAAATGTTTGACTTAAAGGAATGTTTAACATTTTATTGAGATTTTGGGAGGTACATCCTCCTATTCTTAACCCTTTGACTTTATCTGGTTTTATTGTATTGCTCATCCCGTAAACCAAGATAATCGTGGATTAATTAGAAACAAATTACAGAATCAATTAAATAAATTTCAGTTGATGACACATGGACCGATCAAGAATGTGTGGTGGGGCCATTATACTTGACCTAAATCCCAATAAAAGCCACTACAGACTAAAATGAATGGTTTGTCATTCGGTCGGATTAATACACTATTTTTGAATTATAGTGATGGCTGTTTGGAACAAAATGTTCTCATTGTTAAAGAGGTCTGATGGCACACCAAATGAATAAATTATGGCAAATATGAACTTGAAGGATAAGATCTGCCTTGGTATCCTCCTATTAAATAAATTGTTCATAGTCGAATTTTTCGATTATCTTGACTAAAAACAAATTAAACGTTCAGTTGATTTGAACGTTTGGAAGATTCAAAATTCGGTTTTGAGTAGAGTCATCATGAGTCAATGTAACTTAACTCTCAATATATTATAATAACTGACATAAAACAGTGCTTCGATTTTCCTATAGCAGTAAAATGTCCAAACAACCTTCGCTTAAACACTTAATTCATTGAAATGTAAAGCTAGATGATTAAAACTGTTATGAACCGAACTCATTGACAATCATTCTAATCATCTGTCACGGTCGAAACATAATCCTTCAAGATAAATTTTCATGATCAAATCCTAAAATCCTCAATGTAGGTAACATTTCGAATATTTACCCAAATAATATACCAACAAATTGCAATCCATTAAATTATCGAACGAGCCTCAATGATATCCAACTTGATTCAAGCAAAAATTTTCCAGCTGTTTGTAAATTTCCACTATGGCAATTTGTAAATTTTCACTATGACTGCGGTTAAAGCTTTTTGTAAGAATTAAACCACGTTGTCCCATCGGTTTAAGCCTTACTATATCAGCAGGATTCAATACTTGTTGTGCATTCAAACAGATTACCAAACTTTTATAGTAGTAGCTTTTGGACAAGCAGGAGGGTGGTTTTCAGGACTGGGCAAACAGCAGATAATAAAATTTAACTTCAAGAAAAGGACATCAACGAAAATAGAAGCAGTAGAAAGAGCAATCAATACTTGAAGTGGAAAGCCAAACAAACTCTAGAACTCACATTTATATCAGATATGAGTGAGAATTTAACAAAATATCAGGATCATTTAGTGAAAGTTATCGGAGTGAAAACTTAAATTCCCACACCTTTATATGATCTTCATCGTTCTTCCGATTAACAAAAAATAGTGGCGAATTGGCATTTATGAAAAAATTGATCCAGTGAAAGAACTATTCTGAGGTCAAGGACGTTTATTGGTCCTCACATATAGTTATTGCGATCTAAAGCAAAGTGTTTCCCGTCTTTAGTGAGAATATGTTGGCCAGAAGTATAAATTGAACCAAAATTTTTGTATTTCTCCAGAGAAATAGCATTGGTTCCAGTTGATACGATCACGTTTCGGTGGACAGTTGTGTTATCGATAAAGGTGACATCTCTGGATGAGTATACGCAACAGTTAAGGCGAATTTTGTATATTTATGCTAAGTAGCGCCCAGGGTGAGAATATGTTGCCCAATCAAGGTGCTTCAGAGAAATAAGTTGTGTATTCGACAAGGGTGACATCTATCGGTCAGTATACGTAAGAGTAATGGCGAATTAGGTATATTTGTAGTCTTTGCTTTCCAACCGTCACTGTTATATTTCAATTCTGATGTTTACCAATAAAACTCTTACCTCCCTCTAAAATTCTAATAAAAAATCGATCTCATTAATTTTGTATAATCACATATATTATTGCGCCACCTATATATAAACAAAAATTAATTTCAACAATTAACAATTAAATTTAATTAACGCATTCGCATCATTTTTATCAAATTCACTCCCTTCAGTAGTTATTATTCAAAAGAAACGCAACATATATACATATCCAGCCCCCAAGACCCACATCTCCATATCTACGTATACAAGACACATGTTCGAAATTTTCCAAAAAATTTGTTTTAATTTTCCGCACCGAGTCGAAAACAAAATAAAACTTGAGGTGAAAATAAAAAGAAAATTAAAAGATACGAAAAGGGTTGCGAGTATATAAAATAAGGATCCTGCGTCAGGATATATACAACAAAAATGTTATTTATGTTCTTCACAAAAAAAAATAAAGTGTTATCACTTCTTAAATTAATAAAAAAAGGAGCAATTTACAACACATATGATGATTATGATATATGTGTGTGCCTGAGCGTGTGCGTGTGTGTGTGTGTTTATAGATACACCGAAAAAGGAGTGATATACGGAAGAGTCTCAAGTGGCTAATTATTAAAAGTTTTATTGTTTGTGATATGCGATGAAAGCAAATCTGTTGTGTATTCTATTCATCTTCTCACACATCTAAGAACAAAACGAAGAAGAACACTTAAGAAAGTTGATCTTTTATGTTAATTTCAAAACTCTTTAAATTTAATTAGAATAATTGGGTTAATTTTTTTTAATAAAATTTTATGAATTTTTATTAAGCGAATGAATGATATATGTACATACATACAGGCAGTTGGGAGAAAAGCTCAGTTGGGATTTATTTTATTTCAAAGAGTTTTATGTTTATTACATATATAATATACGAAGATGATACCATATCATCATATATGCGAATTAATGTGTGATGTTTAAGAGAGGTATTGTATACATACATGATATATTGCTTTTGCAGCTTAGCTACACTTTGTCATAGCAACGATCACAACATGATATCGACGTGCGTCATAGAAAGGCTAATTATAATGGTTTACAGCTTTGGTCTCGAGGTACGGGTGTCGAGATACACAAAGTGGTCTACCATGACACAATGTGGTGTTGTTTAATGATCCCAGCTTTATAAGCTTTTTAATTTATACTCAATTTGTAGTATTAAGAGATTTTATCTAAGCTAAACCTTAGCTTTTTTAAGCTTTCTATTGAAGGCTTTAATGTCAATTGTTCTTATTTAACCTTAGTGTTAGGTAAAAACTTTTTTGTTTTAACTTAATATGCATGTTTAAGCTTTTACGCAATAATTAAAGTTAAACATTGTCAGAGCTTTTACCGAAGCTTTATAAATTTAGTACTTAATTTAAGTCTAGATAACATAACTATGTTATATATTTAGATATTAGAAATTCAATGTTCGAAAGCTGTTAAAGCTCACATTGAACCATATCTGTTCTATTGGGATGAGCCCCATTTCTCAATATAACTTTGCTCTTAATGTATCTTTTTTGAAGCTCAAGGCACTTCCATTTTCCTACCTTACGCCATTGTATGTTCTTCGATCGTTTGCAGTCAGCTATTTCAATATAGTTGCATACGACTTCTAGTGAGTTGACTTATCAGATCGGGACTTTAAATTCAAACTATCATTGTTTCCTCCGAATAACAAGCTATCCAAAACGCACTCAATCTGTTATATGTATAGTGATGTCCGTTCAGTGCAGACAGAACATGTAACTATATCAGTTCATCTCTATGCATGATCATCGTTGATTCAACATGGTCTAGATAGAGAAGTTCACTTGAGATAACCGTGTTGTGTTCAGATAGGTATTTATGAAGAACTTAATTCCTGGAATAAAATTGACCCAGATACCGGGTTTTAGTTTTTGAGTCATTGTGAGCTGACCTCTGCCCAGCGAATGCGATGACGTTGAAACTAATTCTATGCAATCTGGTGCATACCAACTGTTTAGTTAAGTTTAAACTTGGAATTTATTTCTAACCAAAATTTCGACAAACCTAAGCACCAATCAAGATTACTGGTTCAGCAATACAATACATCCCAGGAGGATAGTAAATTCCAGGATGAGGCACCAAAGTACAACCTAATGTCCTTAATGCGATACTTTGCGACTGATAAAAAATAGTTAGCGTAGTCCTTAAACATATTACAAATATCAAACGTAATCCCCTAAAGAATCATTTAATTTCGACAAGTTTTGGACCACTTCCAGATTTTATTCTAGGGGCGCATTGAAAAACGTTCCATATCATTACAAAGTACCAGGGTTATTCATGCATTATTTCAGAGACGAAGAACTGGTTTATAATGAACGCTACTCAACAAGCGGACCTAGCTTGCTGGACTTATAATGATTTGGTTCATCGATTGACCACCTGTCCGATGGAGGGAACCCACAGGTTGTGTGAGGAATGTGGTTTAGCATATGTCAAAATAAGTGATTGCATCTATTGCCAAAAATGTCGTTTTCAGGGAAATTTAATCCCGAAAGCGGTTTTCAACATGGAATCACGTTGGCGTAAAGTTTCGAACCCCAGACATGCGTTTTGGTTAAAACAGAAGACTTGAGGTTTTATGTCAAAAACAGACACTATCCAGTGTCTTAGGTGAAACATGATTTAGTCTACAAATAAGTTGGTCGAATGGTTTATTTAGGAGTGATAGAGAAGAGTAAAATGGAGTTTATGAAGTTTTTCTGAGATTTTGGTTCCACAATCCAATAGGAAATTTCAGCTGCGTCTGGACTCCGGAAAAGTTAACGCAATAACCAAAACGGATAAGCGATAATTAAAAAAAATTGGCTGATACCTCTTTCTGAGAAGATTACAATTTCAACAGTTCGAGGCCGTCCTCTGTATATGTTCTGAGTCCTGCTGTTTTGGTTGTGTAATGCACAAAAAACATTGTGTATTGCTGGACCGCGGGACAATAAATGCATAAAAAAAGTCACCTAGGGTTTCTCATTGGAGAGTGTGAGTTGCGAACCGATCCAGCCAAAAATTGACGCCATTGAAAAGTTTCTGCCAACAAATCTAATAAACAATCTCGTCGTTTATTAAAAATGGCCGTATTTAAAAGGAGAAAGAATTTCTTTCTTATGCACCTATCTTGTATAATCCGGGTTTTTGGAAATAAAAGTCCATTCGTATGGTCATACGAATTGGAAGTGTGATACCAAAAGGATGCAGCCAAGAGAATGAAAAACCTATAATATGAGTCATAGGTATATAAATTCGCATTTAGTATCAAAATTGATTGCAAATTTCTAATTTCAATCAATTTCAATAAAAAAAATATTAATTCCAAAGTTAAATCGCTCGCGGTCCTCCACATCCTTTTCAACATCAACCTATCACCTTATGCTTCCCAAAATACCAAAACACAATTTAAAACTAAAACTATCCCTGTGTAGCTGAAAATTTCCTTTTTCATATCGTGTACACCTCAATAACATTGTTATTGTAAAGTGGTTAAGCGCCGTGGTTTTGAAATTTTCGTGATTTCTACAAGTTAGTTTTTGTTTATGTATATGTACTCTATATATACCATTAGCTTTTCCGAAAAACAAAAGAAAAACTTTGGAAAATTTTCAATTATGATTGTGATACCATTTTATGTTTGGGGTCAACCTCAATATTTGTGGAAAACATGTAACCGTAAAATAGTTTTTAGTTTTGAGCTTCAAAGTGGTTACGGATGGGACTGGCACTGCCATCTATGATAATAAAAAAAATTATTTCGTACAAAAAAAAATGTATTTCGCGGAACAAATATCCACTAGATTTTTTTTCTTGAAATCATTCCCCTCGTAAAATAGAAAAAAAAATTGGTTCTCCTTTCAATTTACACACAAACAATAAAAGAAATCCTTATAAATAAGGGTGAGTGCCCTCATTGAAACACACACTATCGTAGGGTTTAGGGGAAAATCAAATCGACACGAAAGAAACATGCGTCGTCTTTCTGATCGATTTTTCTCATTATGATAGGCAACACACCAACAAAAAACCGGTAAGATTTTTTTCTTACCAAACGTAGGGGAAACATAAAAAGGATACGAAAAAAAATTGTGTCTTTGCTTAAAAAAATTTCCAAACATTTTTTTACGAGGGTGTTGGAAAAAAAATGTAAGAATATAGTCTTTTTTATAAAAAAAAATTGTCTTAGAAAAATCTTCCCTCGACAAAAAATTTATCAAAACTTACAACGTTTTCTAATAGAAGGCGATACAGTCTTTAAAAAACGAGTCGTACGTTTATAACTTATGCAGATGCATTATGCATATAAAAGGATATAATTTACACACACACACATTCCGGTAAGTATATAGTAAGGACCAATCCGTAGTACGCACCAACAATAAAAATTATCCTTTATGTCCTTATATCGAATTAGAAAACCACAAAATATGGGCGTGGCCATTAACCGCAAAAATACCAACCACAAAGTGTATAATAAAGGATATTATATCCTTAAGATTTATACATCAATTTTTATTCGTCAATATTGTACGTTTGATTTCCTGGTAGTAAATAAACGCGCACTACACCGTATACGAACGAATCAGAGAACAAGGATATATTAAAAAATTAAACGAATTTAAAGGATCTTAATTACCTGTTTAAGTAAATAATCGATTTAACAAAATCTTAATGACACACTGGAATGACCTGGAAAAATTCGTATTTTACTTGTTTATGAATATTAATGAAACGTTTTTTAAGAAGGATCTTTGGGTATGGCAAAAGAAATAATCGAAGATAATTTTGAAAAAAGGAAAGAATATTTAATTGAAATGTACTACTGTTTATAAAAGGGTTGCTATATCGAAGAGGCAAAATATTTTAAACTAGAACAAAGATATACCGAAAGGATATTGACTAAATTTTTGCACGTTCTTAAATGTACGGATTTGTCCCATAGTATAATTGATTTCATTTTAAGACGTGTTTTGTACTCATGGCCTCATTTTATTTAAATAGGTTCCACACAAATATTGTAAAAATTTGATGTAATTTTGTAGAACTTTTTTCACCTTTTACATTTCATACAATCAGCCTGTCAATTGATAAAGTGTTCTAACCTATTTTTCTTAGTCAATTACTTAGAAAAATAGGTTCCACAAAAATTAACTGGGTCCTTTTTTCAGTGTCGAACAGGCGGATAAGAAATAGATTGAACATGTTAGTAATACTTGTTGAAATGAGTTAGGTTCCATAGTCATCTGCTCTGACTAACAAATTGGTCCTATTTATATTTAAATAGGTTCCACAAACGTTTTTGCCCAAAATCTATGTAATTTTATGTTTGTTAATACTTCTTTTGTTGTGGGTTTCAATAATTGAGCTTAAAAAACAGGTTCCACAAAAATTTCCAGTTTTTTGTTTTTAAACATGTGGTTAAGAAATAGATTGCAAAAATGTGACACTTATATAAATGTGTTCCATAAATAAATTTTAGTTTTGGAAACTAGCTACTATATCGTTAAAATGATTCATTTCCAATATGAGTTTTGAAATAATAGGTTCCATACTAATGGTATAGCAGCCGTAAACGGCCCTAACCGCGTCTCATCTGAGACCTAACGAACCATTTTAACGAGTGGTGCACATTGTAGGTGGTCAGCCCAACGAATGTTTTTACACACAATCGTATTTTATGTCATCCGGTGGCATGTTAATTTTTGGTCAGCGGCGAGAATCGAACTCGAGACCGCGGCGTGATGAGAAACTCTCTTAACCATTAAACTACGACCGGCGAGGTTCCATACTAACCCTGCTAAATTTTTACAACAGATTTTATTACATAAATTGTTCATAAAATTACGTTCCACAGATTTTAATTAGCTTTTTCAGACATGGCATATTAATTATACGTTTGATTCAACATTCAAATATTTTCTTCTAATATTCTTATATAAATCAGTGGAACGTGTATTAATTTATTTTCTACGGGTAGGTTAACGTAGCAGATAATTAGATAATTTAAGTTGATTTAATTTATCAGTAATCGTTAATTAAGAATTTAATTCAACAAATAATATTGTTTCAGAAGCAAAGTTAGTCGTTATTCTCATACATGCTTTATGTTACTTTTTCACAAATCCCAACGATGGCTCAGAATCTCTTACAACACGAAAGCTGTTGCATCTTAATGCTTAAACATTCCAAATAAAGCTCGTTTATAAAACTTTAGTAATTTTTAGTATTTGGCCATTTATTGTGCTATATGACGTGGAATTCATGTGAATTCATTTCTTGGTCACCTCACGTTTTTCTTTTTTCGATGTGGAATCTATTTGAAATAAAAAATAAAATCCCATCATTTTAAACAGAATAATGTATCACCTAATTTGAAATTCGATTACAATCCTAGTATTCATCATTTGGTGAAAATGTGGAACTTATTTACTTAGAACGTATTTACATAAAGGATTTCTTGTCTATTTCTTTTGTCCCTCCATTCAACCTTATCATATTGTTGATCGATATTGTATGAAAATTGAACTGACTAATGGAACTTATTTGAATTGTGACATAAGAATCCATTTCTTTATAATATGTACTACTTTTCTTTCTGGAATAAAAGAATTCTGTTGCACTCTCTTGATGAATGCATTTAAATGTATTTTTTGTGAATTATTAAATAATTGATACCATTATTTCTACCATAAATATTAACCACTTTACAATACCTAAAAATTAGGTTCCACAGCATGCTGGCACTTATTTCAAAGTGGCCAAATTCAATAATATTCTCCATTAATTAAAATTGTGGAACCTATTTAGTTTTCCTATTTAAATAAGTACAAATATTTGTGGAATCTATTTAAATAAACAATTTTTAATCTCTATTACCTCAACATCTATCCAACCATTGATTTGGGCATATCGATTACCAATCAAACGACATACTCGACAAGCCCCAATTCAATCGTCTTGTTGTTTCCTAATCAAATCGAGATCCTTATGTACAAAAGTACAATACTACTTAAAACTGAACGAGATGAAAAAAAAAAGAAAATTTTACGGTCAATTGGGTTAGCCGATGTACCAAAAGAGAAAAATACAACAACAAGCAATAGATTTATCTTTGTAAAAGGATTTTTCATTTCTTTTCGACTTTATATACATGTCCTTAATGAATATCTATATAATACAACATGAAATCCTTATGAACTTCCATAAATTTAATTTCATTCCATTCTTGTGCAATATATACATACAAACATACATATACACGTCTATGCTTTCTGCTTGCTTATTCTTCGAATTCAATTTAATCGTAATAAATTTTCCGACTTGTCTTAAAAAATTTTACGACTTTTTGGAAATTTTGTTTTTCGTGGAGGATGTGTGGCCAATCTTGACATTAGATGTATTAATTGGATTAGCTGTTTGTTGTTGTGGATATTATATGATTTATGTGAATATACACATATGAATCATTTACGAATAGTTTTGATATTCGTTAGGATATTTAAGCATGTACCACTCCATCCCTCAATTATCAAACATATATAAAATTTCTCGGTGGGATGATCTTAATTTCGAACAACAGCAACAACAAATGTTTTATTAAATTGAAAAAAAAACACAGATGATGATGATGATGTAGCTGATGATGAGGGTTGCTATTTTGCCAGCAAAAAAGCAACAACAATAACAAGTAAACTTACGTTTCTGTTACCTCCACTGTAGTGGTATAAGGATATAAGGAGGAAATTTTCTTATTTTCTATTATAAGGTGTTCATTAAAAATGACGGTGGTTAATTGGGCTATACCAACCTTGGTCTGATTTTTAGGGGTTTAGTAGCAATTAAAATTAAGCAACGCAAAAAAAAACAAAAAGACGACAACGAAACAATATTATGAGAAGATGGAGAGAATAACCTTAACAACGATATGAAATGAAAGCAAGACAAACCAACAAAAAAGTATAAAATTAAGAAAATTGAAAACCTAAAAAACCAAACCTGCACCAACCCCAACCCCTATATGTATATATAGCCCTCAAACTCATTATTAAAACTGAAATTGCTACAGCATCTTAGTGTATGTATATATATATAGAAGAACGTAATGTAGATGGAAAATTTTGTTCGAAGCGAAAAGCGAAATTTTTCTTTATTAAAATACGAATCTTTTGGGAATTCATTATTCTGTTGTTGTTGTAAAATATAAGAGAATATTAAAACAAACAATAAACATAATGAATAAGATAAAATGATAAGAAATTATTCATACAAAAAAAATCTTTTGATAAGATGTTCATTTTGAAATTCTATTCAATTTTTCTTTGTATGGTTTTATATTCGGTATTTGTTTCGGTCGGGATGGGTAGTATTTTAACATTTTAAACCCTATAAGAGCAATTTCAGAATTTGTATTGGGTTGGTTAGCTAAACACTTCGACTTGTAGATCCAAACACCAATTTCACCAATGTCAAAAAAATCCCATTTTGTCCATGTCACATGGAAACTGGAAAAAATTAGCAAAACTTTCATTCAACATCTTTCGGTTTAATCTTATCAATTTGATAGATGAAATAGCAAAGATAAAACCAAAGAGAAATAACACCCCACTAAACGGTTTAATAAAGTTCAGGTTTAAAGTATTCCACAAATTCAACATATCAAAAGAGCTTTCAAGCTTGGATATTCAATTTCACTTGCCAAAATCAGTTACGTATTTAATATGTAGGCCCTCTTAACAACTAGAGTTGCTGAGGTCGGGACTGCGTTTTCCCAAAATAATCGATTTTTACGTAAAATTATCTATCCATCGATTCAAAATAGGTCATTTTGCGTCACAGTTTGACGAACGCTGATCGGAGCCTACACACACATTAAAGATGTGACTTTAAAACAAATCAATAGTTTTTTGTTAGTGCAAAACGTACAAATAGTTTTGAAAACCTTTTTTTTTATTTATATATTTCGAACTTATTGGTTAAATTTACAATGTAACACGAATCTATCCTACAACAACAAATGTGTGTATCGAAATCATGTTCAAAAAATTTTCTAAAACTATATAGATAGTGTTCGAGCTTTGTGTGTGTACCGAATCATTATATTGTGATTACGGTCGACGTGAAAAAATCACAACCCAATTTGAGCCGCAATTACTTTTGAACCCCATTCGAGAGAGACCTGCTGACTAAAAAATTATAAATTAAAAAATAATAAAAATTTGTTAATTAAGTAAAATCAATAATTTTATCCGCCAATATAATAAATAAATAAATGTACACACACATTTTGATTATTTTTATAAAAAATGCCAATATATAAATTAATATTTTTATTTATTGATTTAAATAATATATAAATCGTTATTTTAATTTTTTTTTATATGCATAATTTTTATCTATAATTTATTTTATTGTTTGATTAAAAAAATTTCAAACAAAAAAATATTAATAAAAAAAAATTTATTTCGAATTTATTAATAAAAATATATTTTATTTTATGGTTAAAAAAATCCCGACCACATATTAATGGTGGTGAATTGGTTTGAATTTTTATCATCATAAATCCATTTGAATATTTATATTCGAATTCAAATATTATTTCATATATGCGTGTATGTGTGCGTGTCGAATTGTTTGTGTATGGGTGTATGGAAGAATTAAATAAATTTATTTGGGAAGTCATAATTATATATTTGTTTATTATAAATATTAGAATTAAACTGAAAACTCCAGTATATTGTAAATATACTCACCACTTATACGAGATCATACGATAAGCAATTCAAAATAACCTTAATCGGCACTGTCATTTAAAAACCAATTTTTATTAAAATTTCAAAAAATATATTCACCACTGTTATACAATTTCACCACTGCATTTTATTTATGATGTGAGGAGTGAAAAAAAATGTTCCGTCATTCCAGTTTACCATAATGTAAAATTTAAAAAAAATATTCACCACTGATATACAATTTCATCACCATTTATCCTTTTTTTATTGCATGCTCAATTAATAAAATAAAGTTCTCAACCCATTCTTTTCTGGTTTTCCAGAGTTATTTATTCACCACATGTACAGCCTCATACTCGAGAAACTACGATTGCAAGCAGTTAAATGTTACTTGTATTACAAATTAAATTTTTGTTCACCACTAATTACCGTGAATAGTTATTTCTGATCTGTTCTTTATTTGATAAACGAGCATAAATTTCAATCGTTTATTTATAGTATTAATTCAGACAATTTCGTTCACTATAGTTAGGTATGAAATTTATTCACCACTTGTGCAACATTACATCACAAGCAATCGAAAATAATTTATTGTTTTAACATAAACTCTTAAAAATATTGTATTTTTGTATTCACCACTCACCGAATATATTCACCACGTATATAAAATAACACAATAATTCATGCAAAGGCAATTATCACATATATGCAAGCATATGTGGTTAAATTAAATGAAGTGGTTCTCATGACAATGGAATGATTTGTATCCAATCAACCCTTTCACTATATGTACTGCCGCCACTGTTTCTTAGAAAATAACGAAGTGTAAGATTCCATGTTTTTTTCAATTGTTCATAATGAATCGGTTTTTTGCTCGAGCCTACAAAATTGGTCTATCGATCACTGAATAAAGCACTCTTTGTATATATTTCAATAAATGGATCTAGCATAATAATTTGTTAATGTAGAAGATGTAGATGACTTCTGGTTGTAATATATTCATCAATGAACTTCTTGGGTTAAGTGTGCCAAAGCGGGCTACGCATGAATCAATGATGTGTTAATTTAAAGATTCGTTCCAAATATTGGCATCCCAATGGATTATGCTAATATGTTCAAATAATAATTTTTGACCGACTTGGATGCACTACCGAAGCTACAGAGGACCTTTCAAACGCCTGCCAACGAACTCGATTTACTTCTAGAGGTTCAAGCAGACTCCAATCTGTGTACTAGACTCTTAATTCATATTCGACTTTCTTCTACGGAGCCTTGTGGGTGGAGGCATTCATGTTCCGTAAACGAAACATGAGACCAATAAAATACCACCACAGTATCCAGAGCTTGTCATAGGAGGCGACTAAATCTGGTTGGATTGCTGGGCTGACGACCCGCATCCGTAAAAAATCAAAATTGTTAAAAATCTCAACAAACAAAAAATATCGGATGCCGCCAAAAAAAATAATGATCTCCCGCTTAAGTACTCGGAAACGAGAATGAGGATCGGGACGTGCAGTCACTCCAAGTTCTGTTCAGCACGAGATCAGGAATTTAATGCAAATTCCTGATATCGTGCATGAAATCAAAGGACAGCGAGTACACTGGCTCGGTCACATTCTGCGAGCTGATCCAAACCGAATGATACAGCTATCTTTGAAGAGAGTGCCGTCTTTCGGTAGGCGAAGAGGTCACTGTCGGCGACGATGGCTTCACGGCATAGAAAGCGACCTGGCATCTTCTGGTTTCTTGCAACAGTATGAAGAGCTAGCTCGCGATCGAAACCGATGAAGTCAGATTGTTGACACGGTATGGGCCAATAATGGCCTGTAAAAACCGTAAAAAAAAAATCTTCTACGACATAGATAGACGGTCATATATATTGATAGTAACTTGTTTCTTTCCTTGCCTGTTTCTGTCAGAAGTTGGCCTTATTTTGAATCCTATGGCAACTCACCACAATTCTTGAACATTTGGAGAACATTCGAAAGTATTTCTGTTACTTTCCGAATTTCATAAAGACAGGAAAATTAGTGAGAACATATTTGATCTCAAGACCCCCAGATTGAGGGGATCTTGAGATTTTTTTATCATTGTGTGAGACTCGTTGTTTTCATAAAATACGACTTCGATATCTGTTCCACTATTCTTTGACGTCCAGCTGGTAAAATTAAAAAAAAAATTTTCGACTTCCTCTATTCACCCCACGTTCATTTCTACAGTCACTTTTATTGAGTATGGAAACACTAATCATTGATAGTAAAAGACATTTATCTAATCCAGCATAAGTTAATGGTAAAAGAAGAGCCATTGTTAACCAGTGGAAATACTAGAAATATTTTTCAGTTAATGTTGGTGGTCAGATCACTGTACTTCAGGTCTAATCAAAGCAATAGCAGTAATCATTATTGCAGGATATATAATTGATCTACTGACCTGGGAACGCTTCAATGGATACTAATGAGGTGCGATCTAGAGTGGAATGAATGAAGAAAAGGACGTTCAAGAGCG
Source organism: Tipula lateralis (assembly GCA_963932295.1). Lineage (NCBI taxonomy): Eukaryota > Metazoa > Arthropoda > Insecta > Diptera > Tipulidae > Tipula > Tipula lateralis. Next base: position 180,041,235 of record OZ010738.1, on the reverse strand, counting down.
AATTAACTGGAAGGTGGTGACATCAAGAATAGAACTAAGAGGTTTATTCTCTAATTAATGTGGTAGAAGATTCCAGGCAGGGTCAAAGCGAGTAAATAAGGTTGAATGCCCTCTAATAGTATATTTTGAAGGGAAATGACTTGCTGTGGCATATCATCACTTGACTTCGGTTCGTTGGTGACTAGGGAAGAAAGAAGGTTAAAATTTCCAAATAGGATTGAGATTGAACATTGAAACGAAAACCTCAGTTGGTAGACTACGAATTAACAGAACAATGGATTTGATTCCCTGGTTTAGCATAAAGTTAAATTACAATACAATTCCCATCCCACTTATGTTTTACATACACATAAAGTTAACCCACGATTACACGGGAACGTCAAATACAACAAATCGACATCATTCTCTAATAATAATCTAATTTTTATACTCCTTAATCCTAAAGACAAACAATAAAAAAAAATTCAATTTTCAATTTCATCATGTTTTTCCAAAAAAAAAAAATAATAAAAAAATAAAATAAATAAACAACTTTTCTTCTTCGCCTTTTCACCACCTCATCTCTGTGCTCTAATTTTATTTGCATTTTCTTATATATATATCGACGGATTGTTGTTCTTTCTTCTTGATTTGATTCCACTCGCACTATAAGACATTCGTTTGTACGCTTGTATATCTACTAAATTGTCGCACAATTGTTATCGCGGATTTTACCATGGTAAGCCAATAATATAAAAATCAGCTTTATACTCGAATCCCCCACGAGATACAATTTAAATGCTCCCGGGTTGTTGTTGTCGAATATTTATATCGTATACATATTTGGGTGGAATACATATATAAAAGCAATAAACGAATCGTTGGCAGAGACTACATGTTCGTATACCGGGGTGAAATTATAATAATTCGCACACAGTGCCGCGGGGGACTTGTTTATAATAGCGATGAACAAAACAATATGTCTATAAGGCCAGAAGATAATTTCGTGGAAACTTTCCGCACGTTTCGACAACAGGAATTCCTAGACATACCCAGGAAGAGTATCTACTTGAATATATCGATCGGACTCTTATCAGATAGAACACATCTTACTTCACAATCTCGAAATTTTATTTATGTATTTGCTCTTAAGGCACATATGTATACATATACGAGTCTAGATATAAACGAGAAAATGTATCGGACGATATAATTTTATTTATATTTCCACCCAGAGGGGTGATTTTTGTTTTTCCTACTCTCAAGTCTTGACCATATTAGCTGTACGATACCAATTACTGGGATTAAAAATACAGGAACGGATTGGAAACGGTTCTCTTAATTTATGATGATCGTTTACCCGATGTACATATATACATATCGACACAGTAGTTTGGGTGAACAATTTACTCCAAACGAGGAAAATCTTAAAACTTACAAAAATCTACTATAATCTTTTAGACACTATCTGGAATACATTAAAATAAGTTTGAGTAAATAACTTGAATTAAATATAGAAAATAAATGAAGAAATAAAATAAAAATACACTCTTAAGTAGTTAATTTCCTTTTTGAATATTTAAAAATAGAAAATTTATATCCTTTTTTCTTTTTGCGAGAGTAGTTTCTCACTCCTCCAAAGTTAGTCTGTAGTATACAGGGTGTTAAGTAAGGTTATAGTGGCGGTTTGATCCAATATAATACCACAAACCATGGCTCACGTTCTGTCAGAGTAATTTCTCCGCACCCGTCAGGAACAGTGCTTTTAATCTGTATTTATATAGTAATCAAACCCGGCTTTGGGACATTTCCCAGGATGGAGACGCTCCATCCTCTGTATCAAACAAATATTTCGTTGTATTTAGCTTGATAGAATCGAGACGGTTTTGGTTTTTCACAAAGATTCAAGCACAGTAATAAACCTCCTTCGAGTCGGGTCCTTTTCTGTAGCAGCTGGCCAAACACTAGGTCCTGCAACCACTTTTAATGTCAATTAACCTGATCCAAACTACTTGCATACTGCCAAAATGTTCACATTAATTGCAATACCAATTGTTTGTATCCAGGAAAAATCTATTTGGGTAATATATGGATTACTACTTTGATTTGAGACATCTCTCAAGAAGGTTTCATTTGCATAAATGCTAAAAACTAGTCCTCATTCTACATTCGAGAAGCTTTTCGTCTTTGTCTAGGCTCAAGCAGGGCTTACTGCGTAGCACCTGACAACACACTGGGAGTCGTACCACCACCCTTTCAGAGCAATTTTTTCCCACTCGTGAGGAACAATGCTTTAAATATATTTTTTTTGTTGTAAAGCACAGCTTTGGGACATCTCTCCAGGTGGGGACGTATCATTCTTTGAATCAAATAAATATTCCATTGTATCTAGCTTCATATATTTATACAAAATTAACTGGTTCAACATTCGGAAAGCTTTTCGTCCTTAACAAGCCTCAAGTAGAGCTTTCTGTGCTGACAAAATACAAGAAGTCATGCTACCACCCTTAATGTTAACCCTTAATATATTACTGCCAAGATCTGGTACTCCACCACCTTAAGAGAGAAAATAATGTAATCGGATGTTTTTAATCGTATATGTGTCTCGGTATTAATGGCCAATAATTTTCGTCCCCCTCAACATCAGTGATATAATTACGTATTTATTTAATAATACTGCCCGGCTTTGGTACATCTCTCAAGGTGGGGACGATTCATCAATCAAGAAAATTTTCCGTAGTGTGTAGCTTGATATACTTTATACTAAATTAACTGGTTCCCGTTCTGCATTCGAAAAGCTTTTCGTATTTGACCAGACTCAAGTAGAGCTTTCTGGGTAGTAGCTGAACAAAATACTGGGCATCGTGGCACCACAATTAATCTCAGTAAATCTTAACTAATGAATATAACCAGACGTATTGTATAAAATAAAATTCCAGCTCCAACTTTTGTCAATGATGTTCCTGCCAAGACCAGGTACTTTACCTCCAGGAGAGACAAAATCATGTAATCGGATGTTTTCACTCGTACGTATCTGGGTATGTACAAATGTTTGGCTTATTATAAATAGATTTTATTAACCACTCGCGTGGTGAAATATTTTTAAGTCTCGATTAATGCCCTTGAGGGGTTGGGCGTATAATTTTGAATGGTGGTATAATTTTGCATTTTTATTATTGCTGCCCGGCTTTGAGGTACCTTTCAAGGTGGGGACGTTTAAACCTTTACATTCCGTAGTACGATAATCGCACTTTTCAATTGTTTTTTAAGCAAAATAAAATTGATTAGTGGTATCGATTGAATAAATTATTAGATATACCTAATGTATCCTCTCCAAAACACTCGTATCAAGAATATGACGGCTCTAAGTACCTATTTAAACTTAAATCTATTTTTTTATGTTATAAATTTGCAAATTAATTTACGTTTTTGAACTAAAAACTTTTACACTTAACAATTAATTATTAAAAAACTTCAAAAACAGGAACGCACAAACTCGAAAAATTAAAATCTAGAACATGAAAGTATAATTAAATTCATCTCACATCTAATATTAAATTAATAAATTTGTTACACTTTAATTCACCCTTTTTGATATTTAACTCCCGTCTATGTGATATACAGACACGTCTTAATATCAAGTATAAGAAATGTTCGCTTTCTTTGTGAACTTTTAATTTTTGTCTGTCTATACTTTGGGGTTGTCTCGTGCTACATCATTTCTACACGAAAATTATTTCTTAAAGGGATGATAGTAAAATTTGTCCGGGAATCGGTTATACTAAGCTTCCGCTTTCGAATGAAAAGCCATCTTTGAAACAAAACATTATCTATGTCGGTTGGAAATCTATGCGAAATGGGACCGCTACACATAAGCCTAATATTCACCTAACCAACAAAGAATTGAAGCATCTGTCAATTGCACGAGACTATTTTCCAATCAGTTCACGACGTTCCACACGAAACCGTTATGGAAGGACTGGAGTAACTATACACAGCCTGCAATTGAAAAACCAAAACTACAGGTTAAAAATTCTAGAATATAATACTTCGAATACCTCGAGAACTAGTATATCAATAACATAAATGAAATCTCTCAATCTAGAGTTAACTCTGCCTGATTGCAAATATTTTGCTGTAAAAGGATGTCATTATTGACCATAGTCGGTCAAGCCCTGGTCCAACTTTGACATCGATACAACATATTATATTCATCGGCCAAACATTGAATCACTGCAATTGGATAAGAAAATATTGTCTACATATACGGATTGATGCAATGGAACAAAACCAAAATGAGAAGTTGAGCCACTCGAAAGTAGTATCAGTGCAACAATTACTACTTCAGTGATTAACACGCATAGATAGAGACTATACAATCAACTGCGACTGCATAGGATAGCTTAAACCAATATCGATGATCGATTACGTACACAATTGGTAACTTTTTAGATGTTACCATATAAACAATACGTATACTGGTTATTAATTTCAATCCAACTCGCCAGAGTTCTTCAGACAAACATTCACATCACGTCAGCAGCATGCATGAAGACATACAGAGCATGAGACTCAGACTCTTAAACTCCAGCGAATGCTACGACAGAAGAGCATTTTGAAGTGGCAAAACGACCAAAAAGTATCAAATCCGCACCCACCATAGTTACACCAACATCGTTTATCGTTTAAATCAATTTTCATCTTAATTCGCATAAAAAGAAACGAAAAGTCAATTGGAAAAATAGTTTTCTATTTAACGAGCTGAATGACTTTGTAAAAAATCTTAATGAAATCGTTACAAAAAATGGTTATTGTCGTGTCGTCTGGAAACAACAAGAAAAGAAAATCGCTTGAGACTTCCCTTATCGCATTTAAATCGAGTTGAATGACTCGCTGTAATTACAATAGTAAAATCGTTGGTTTGGTATACTCCAACCCCTTCAACCTATATATACGAGTAATTACATTTCAATTAGGTCTAATTAATAAAATATAAATCGGCGGCGAATATATCTATAAATAGAACTCGCGATTACTCTGGTAAATGTGGGAACAACAATATAGTTGCGTCGATAAATTTAGCCACCACCCAGCATAGTAACCAGATGTTATTTTTATTATTATAGTATCCAGACCAAACTATATACATACATATTTATATGCGCTGCTGTATTCGAGTACCTCCTCCCACTATACATAATATACATTAATACCGCGGAAGCACAGATCAATAAATAAAATTATATTGAATTATTCCGCTTTCCACCGAACAACATTTTATTAACAAAAAATTAATAATCATAAATTAATAAAATGGATAGTTGTTGTTGTGTATCTGGGAAATGAGATTAATATAAAAAACAGTCGAAACCCGAATGTGGGGCCAACCAACTCGAGACTGAACGAGAAGGAACCAATATTGGTTGGCACCCATTAAATTTAAAAATTTGTAGTCAGGGTTTTTTGTGTACTCTTAGGGCCATTCTTTACCGATCATATGACAAAATCTGTGGCCCTTGGAGCAGAAGGTACTGGGATTGAATCCCGATAGCGGAAGGTCGCAAAATATTATAGACTGGAGACATGGGTCTACACTGAGAGAAAAGTATGCTCATATTAAGCGGTAACAGTATAATTCATGCAGATTTTCTACTTGAATGTGTGCTATGTATATTTATTCTTCGATTGAGAATATTGTTATAAAATTCATAAAATATTAAAAAATTATAATTGAGAATACTATCATTATTTCAAGAAAATCGGTTTCTTGTTATAAATATTTTTATTCTTCATTTAAAGCCATTTAATTTATAAAATTTAGAAACTTATTCTCCAATTTGTCTAGTAAATTAAAATAGTTTGAGAAAAATATAATCAAATACATACATTTTTACGATGAAATTATAAGGTAAAAATCTCAGTTTAAAATTAATTACTAATTTTAATTAGAGAACAATCAAAGAAGGATTGAGTATAGATTTTCTCAGTATTTAATACGGAAAATCTTGTATTGAGAATATTTTATTGGAATCAATAAACTAAAATTTCAAATTGTATCATTAATATTCTCAAAAGATGATTCAATCATATCACATAGAAGATCGTATTCTTAACTAAAGAAAGAATAATACTTAGTTTAAACATTTCGGAAACTCAATTCAAATGGAAAACTCATTCATAAAAATTTGTTTTTTTCTAGTATTTTCATAATTTAATGTTATATATTTCTTTTTTACTTTGTTACATTAATACATTTAATTAATTGTGATTTAGATTATTATATAAATAAATATCTATAAATATCTATATATATATATATATATATATATATATATATATATATATATATATATATATATATATATATATATATATATATATATATATATATATATATATATATATATATATATATATATATATATATGTATATATATAAATATATATATAATATATATATATATATATATATATATATATATATATATATATATACATACATATATATATATATATATATATATATATATATATATATATATATATATATATATATATATATTTATATGGTATATATATATATATATATATATATATATATATATATATATATATATATATATATATATATATATATATATATATATATATATATATATATATTAAAATTAAATTATAAATTAAGATAATTTAGCTTGTTTTAAGTTCTTACAGTAATCGTTTTTATAGAATTATTATTAACATTTATATATATTGCAGTAATTCTTTATGTATTACATAAAAATTATAATCATAATTAAAAAGTACATTTATTCATTTAGAAATTAATATAATTGTTATCATAACAGTAATCATTTATTTAACTCTAAATAACATTATAAATAAGGTTATATGTAAAACAGAAATCATATCAAAACTTTAATTAATTCTTAAATCTAATTTAATATATGACAATTAATTTTGTTGACTTAAATCAAATTAACTAGGAAAGTAACATTTGTAAAAATTTTTATTTGTCTATGATTAACTTCTTCACTCAAGGTTGTGAATCCGCTATCCATACATACATCGACCGAATTTTTGTTTTGGTTTCAAGTTTTGTTTGAAAAATCCCATGTATAATTCATACAGCATATTTTTTGGTTTCCATTACTTCTAATATGAGAGGTTGCGGTTCCAATCCATTTTCTGAATATCTCAATCGAATATTCTCTAATGTAAGTTGCCGAATTTTCAGATTGGTGGTAAATAAATCTGGAGTAGTTGAACATTTTTCAATATTTAAAATCTGAAATATAATTGGTTATAGTTAATATTATATACACACATATATATATATATATATATATATATATATATATATATATATATATATATATATATATATATATATATATATATATATATATATATATATATATATATATTTAGATAACTAATTTATTGGTAAATATAACTTACGATTTTACATTACATCAAGCTTAGTAAGGCAATCTATTGCTTGATTCTTCAATTTTGGAAAAATTTTCACTGGGAAGTATCTAGATACTCATTTATATTTATATTTCCATTGATACTCGTACTTTTAGTTCACTTTTTATTCTTTTAATTTTAATTGACACTTTTTTTATTCACAAATATTTACACAAACGGAAACACGTTTACTTCTAACAACGATTCGGACTTCAATATAACAATATCAATATGATTTACAACTCAGTACCAGTAACGATATTTCATAAACTAAAAACTTATGTTGTGAACTAAATTCTCAGTTTAAGTTTCAAATGTATAATGGATTTTAGTAGTATATGCTTAATTTGAGAATATTTTTATAATATGTACTAAATTAATTGTTTTTTACATAAAATGAGAATAAATATGTACGACTTGATTTACAATAAGAATAAAATTTGGTAATCAAATTTATAAATTAATAAAAAATATTCCCAATTCATGTTTCTTAATTTTTTTAGTTGGTATACCTTTAAGAATATTTATTTTTAATTTGAGAATAGATTAAGATAGAAATTGTCGTTTCAGAAAATTAATTTGATTAAAAAGAAATAATTAGACGAATTATTATATTATTTACACCTATAGATTATAGTAAAAAGGTTTTGTCGATCTCTAAACTAGCTCATATCATGATCATTGCCATGTCATGTCACATTATCAAATATTACAGTGTCAATAGACGGAAACATTACTGAATAATTCTAATAGATACCATATATTGTTTATACGAGTATGATCGAATTTTAAGTTTGGTTTAAAATACAATTCCACCACATTAACAAACAAATTTACTGCATTTGATAAAATGTTTATTAAAAATACCAAACCAAACAATGATTAAATGTAATTCAACAGTGACGCCAGTAAACCTTTTACGGTGAACGTCATCGTGATGTGAACAAACAGTGACATGTACTTTAAAAATACGTGATTTCAACGAAACCGTGCTCACCTCAGAGTTTTTCTTCACAGCTTTCCTATGGGTAATATCGATCTAGACATTTTCATTATTTTTACGGAATAACTTTAAGCTTTTTATTATTATTCAGTTTTGAGCTAGTTGTTATGAAGACATTTTTTGTTTATCGGAAAATGTTTAAAAGAAAAAATCCCCACGGCAAACCAAGTTGGGCAACCCTTTTTAATAGTTATAAAACCATATTTTGAATGAGGACGGAGACACGAAGACAAATAAGTAATTAGATAGGTTTTTTGAGGTGGAGCGGGGATTCTTTGATAGACATTATATGTGGACCATTAACAAACATGTGATAGTTGGATTTTAACGGCTACACACTCTTCTCGGGTTCCTTTGGATCCATGGAGTTATCGTTAAGTATAACTTCTATTCGGCTCAAAGAAGGTTTTCATTGCGTTTCTGCTTCTTTTAAAATATAACAAACTCAATCCTTTAATCCTTTCTATTTGACTTAAACTTGAGAAAAATGAAGTATACAATCATTTATATATATATATATATATATATATATATATATATATATATATATATATACATATATATATATATATATATATATATATATATATATATATATATATATATATATATATATATATAAATATTTATATATATATATATATATATATATATATATATATATATATATATATATATATATATATATACATATATAAATAATTTTTATATATAAATGTTAATTTTGATTAGTTTTTAATCATTTTAACTCTCGAATTAATGCAATTTTTATCTCAAAATTAAACAGCAACATGTATCCAATTTTGAGAAATTACGATTCTTTGTTTGATCGTAATTTCAATTGATAATTATACTGCAATTAAGAGTAAAAATTGAATAATTTTATAGATAAGTTGAAAATTTCATGTCTCGAATAAAATTATTAATTCAAAACTGTTAGTTATCAAAACTAGTCAAATTTTTATTGAATTAAGTATTTTTTTGCTTTCTCAAACTAAGAAAATATATTTTAATTCAATAAGGTGTTTTAAAAATGAAATTATGTTTTATATATTTAATTTAAACATAATATTTTTTTATCAATCAGTTTATACTTGATTTTTTGTTAATTTAGAGTTTCTTGATTTATGAATTATGTTTTCTTTAAGTTAGAATACTTTTTCTCTCAGTGTACGTAAATCGGGACAGTCATCCTCAATTTGGCTAATAGGTTGTCAAGGTCCCAAAAAATATTACCAAGATAGAAACAAAAACGGTCTATCCTTTAAAAGGTGCCTGTGGACCTAACACTTATGTCGAGTTTGCGTCAATCGATCAATCCAAAGCAGTTCTTTATCCTTATTTATCGTAATGAGGGCTCTTGATGGAAAGACGAACAGAGATTAGGAATATCAAAAATTATCTAGGATATAAAGATAAGAGCCACCATTGTGAGGATGATGGCTTTAAGAATTGTATGTTTTATTATTGACTAGGGTGTCCTCTAAGATACTTAAATAGACTGATAACAAAACATAAACTGATAATTGCCAACACAGATCTAAGGTAGCTTAGATGGATTGGCTTGCAATCCCAAACTCTCAGTACCTGCTGTTTGTGAACGCGGGTTTTTAATACTTCTCACGCTTGATACGCTTCGTTGCAAAATTTTCGAATGCTTTGCTTAGTGCAAATTTTCGGACGAAAATGTCCAGTACCACGTCAGGGATCCCAAACATAAAAACACTTTAAATACAGAAAGCCTGATTACTTACTGTAGCTTGGCGTACTGCCTCAGTTAGAACATGTTTCGAAAATGATCTACTTATTGTTATAAGTATATAGAGGTGTTACCACTTTATGTTCTACGACAAGAACCTAAGAAATCTAGAAAAATGCTTTACCAGAGTTTCGAGGTAGCGGGAAGTGTTCCAAGAGGAAGTCGATTACAAAAGTTTCTTGTGTGATTTGCCTTACTCTACAAGCACTAACATAATGGTTGACATAATGTGGGTCTTACCATCAATGTAGAAAAATGGAACACCTTGGTGATGTGTTGGTGAGAATGGACTGCATTCTAATCCGCGAGCAAGATTAGGGCTATTGCTTGGTTCCTTGTTCCAAAAACGATTCGTCAGGTGCGAAGGTTTATGGGTGTCACTGGATGAAATCGTAATTTAATTCTCAATTACCCTGACGTGTAGACCACCTCTGATTGATCTTTTGTTGAATGGGCGAAAGTTCCACTGAAGAGAAAAAGTTCTACGTTCATGAGCTTTAATAAATAAACGTTCATCGCCCATAAAACTGCCCAATTAGAATTGAGAAACGATAGAAATCATAAAGCATTGTTTTATTGGCCCGGTCTATCATTTTTATGAACCTTTGCCCATCTTGTTCAACGTTAAAAGGCGTCGTATAGAGTAGCCTTTAGATTGTTATTATTACCTGTTAAAAAAAATTGAGGTGAGTCTAAGGCCTATATATGGTATGAAATGTGAGTAGTGGAATGAAGGGTGAGGCTTTATGAATAGCAACACAGCGTGAGGTCTTGCTTGATATGGAATATTAAGCAAGACTTCACGCTGAAGAATACTTTCCATCCCCAAATATTCAGTCAGCTTCTATCTTTACAATTCTAGGCCATATAGAGTTATTAGTGTTGATCCACAAATTATATAATTCCAAACGTTGTACTATAAAATGGCTACCTCATACCAGACCCTTTGGTCGTCATTGCATTAAGCTGTCATCTACTAACTTTGAATTGATTGTGTAATAATCTTATAATACAGGTAACGCCATTAGCTGATTCTCATTCGGTTTAATATTTCCATATCCGTTCTCGTATAGAGCATAACCAGTCTTGCCTTATTAAATTGTTAAATTGCCACTCGAGTTGTTGAAAGCTTTTATCCCTACAAGCCGTTCTTAATTACCGTTGTGATATTTTGAAGGTTTTGTCTCCAGGTCATATTGTAATAAGTCTAAAGATGGTTTCCAACCCCTACCCTTGACACTTCATCAAAAAGATTTCTGATCATGGTAAGGCTTTGATTTCTTTCTTGGTTGCCAGCATGTTTTCAGCCAATCGTATTAAAGGTGCAGATTCGATACATAGCATAAAACAAAGATAACAACATCCTCAAAAAGCCCATAAATTGAACACAAATAATTTTATTCATTTTTAAATAAATTTATGATTTTTTGATTTTTATGATTTTATGCAAAAAAAAAAACAAAAACAAACGAAAAGCATAAAGGATGATATTTTATTGAAAATTGATATGACTTTGGGGAATATCTGTTTATAGTTGTTGTTGCGTTTTCCTTTCCTTTTCCAAACACATACCGAAAATAAAAACACACAGAGAACAAATCAACCCCAAATGTAGCAAGAAATGGTATATCTAACAAGAAGATGTATATCTTTATAATTTTTAAATAAATAAAGACTTTATTGTACATATATCTGTATATAAAGAGATACACAGTCGGTGGATCTTCAAATACATATACAGAAACCATAAGACAAAAAATAGCATATTTTAATGCGAAATATTTTATGAGATTATAAAGAAGCTGGAAACTGAGTTGTTTGTGCAAATTGTTTGAAAATTATATACGAGTGAGTATATAGAGGGTTAATTTTAAAGATAGAAGGACGAGTTTGCAATTTCCAAAAAACATATTTTAATACCAAGAATTTACTCTAAACACAAAAGTACGTAGGGAGGAGGCTAGAATTCCATCTTTCTATATATACATATTGTATTCCAAACAAATCTTTTTAATTAGAAAACATCCTTCTTCCCCGATCTAAATATATATACATATAATATTACTTACCTTGGTGCTAATTATATTCAAGCCTTTTCGAAACAAAAAAAACAAAATTTAAGTAACACAACAACTTTTATTTTTGTTTTATCTCTCTTAAGTATAAGACTTTCAATTACTATTACACCCCATCCCTTTTACCCCAATTCTTTAACTTTCTTTTACATTTTCATTATCATCTTATTAATTAAGCTTATGATTTATCTGCTCTTCGAAAAGATTAAGTGGATCAAATAATATACGAAACATTCTGTTCGTTTATGATAAAATATTAAAAGACGATGTGAGTGGTTTAGTGTACAAAAAAGGTAATTTTTCAGCTCGATTGTGTGAAAAGACATGATAACGATAATTATAACCATTATTGGTCCATTTGGGCGCATCAAATGGGACTTAATAGTGAAATAGATTCATTAGATATGTCTAGTAGTTCTAATGAATCTATTTACACCTTTCTCATAAATAGTGTTAAAATTTCATTCAAATTTATTTTACAAACATGCATCACTGTTAAACTAAGAATGCAGACGTAGTTTAGCATCACTGTGAAGATCGTTGAAATCATAAATTTAGGTTTAAACAACACAATCGAAAAGTATGAGTCTTTCCAACTCTAAGTTGAAACCATATCTGTTCACAATAGCGTCCTTGAATATTTTTACACAAAGTTTTCGGTTTTTGTTAATTTGACATCAAGTCGGATCCCCATGTTGTTTTAGCTCCTTCTAGCGCTTTAAGGCTCCAGAGAACTATCACATTTCCGGGGAGCGGTTGCAGAAACTACAACAAGTTCAGATCATTACGAATTCTGTATTAGATTTTAGTATTTCGATTTTAATGATTGAAGGAGATGATTCGAAGCTGTCCCCTCACATATATAAACTATGCAAGTATCGTTAATATGTCGTATTACTGTCAAACACGGACCAAGATCTTTAATTTGTGCCATCTATGTGTGGTGTAAGATTCAGATCACTACGAATTATAGATTTTGCAATTCGATTTCAGTGATTGAATGAGATGATTGGGTGCTGTCCAAATTGTATATAAATTATCAATGTCAAACTTGGACTATAATCAGTCTGTTTTTTTGCTTTTGGCAGCGGTTGACTCTAGGAATTATATAGTATGCACTATATAGTGCGATGCAATAATTCAAAGACGACTGTAGAAGAATTATTTATTGATTTTGGAAATTTTAAATTGATCCAAATGCTATGAGAGCTCTTTATGGTACATTCATCGTGATTTAAGCACTAGCTATTTTTGACTCTCAATTTTTTACCCAGGAGGTAAAAGAGTTTCAACTTAGAGGCAGAGATTAAAATAGCCAGATATTCCCTTTAAATCAGAGTACCGGAAATTTTCTCACAATACTAATAACATAACTGATTGTGAAATGCAAAGTGTGCATACGTTCATTTTATGAAAACGGAATGGAATCGGTACGAAACGGAGACGGTACGGAGACGGAACGGAGATGAAACGGAGACGGAACGGAGATGAAATGGGAGGCGGAACAGAGACGGAACGAGGACGGTATGGAGACAGAACGGAGACGGAATATATAAAACATAAAAAATGTTTAACTTCGAAGTTATATATCAAAAGTTCAACTCTCGAGTTCAATCGGGATGGAAACCAAAACATGCCCTTCGTATTTAGTTTTCGCGATGGATGCCGCGATGCAATTAATATTTTAATCTGCACTGGATCACATTCTTCATTGTTATGTAATAAATAATTTTCCAGCTTCCAAAGAATTTTCAATATTTTCAAATCAATGGAATTTTTTTATTTTTTTTGCTTCAAATTTAATAACAGCAACAGCATGAAATCAATACTTGGTCGTCGTTCGAGTGTATATATGTATGCGAGTATTTCGATATTTTCTCGAAGAAGCACACAAAGAACGAGGAAAGGAACGATATATATACACACCAACAACAACTGTTATATTATATTTTTAATTAAAGTTCACTATATTTTTTCACAAGCACAGCAGAATTTTTCCAATCTTTTCCCATTTTTCTCGTTTCTATTATCCATTTTCACTTCTGTGTGTATATATGTATATACTCGTGTATACGGAAAATTTGTTTTGTTTTATGTTGGATAACCAACACTAGAAAAATAAACGAAGTCGAGATACCCAACAAGAACAACAACAACGAAATCAGGAAGACGGGAATTTTGTTTTTGTTTATTTCGTAGAAAAAAACCATAAGAATTCTTAAAATTCCATTTTATTATTTACAACAACAATGGAATATTTCCCGAATTTTTCCATATTTTCCGTGTAATTTTTTTTATTTTGTTGTATGTATACGACGTCGCTGTGTTTATACTACACGAGCGAAAAAAAAGGATTAAAATGGATACAATAATAAAAAATTTAAACTCCTTTCTGTGTGCTTTCCATACTCGTGTATACACACAAAAAAACCGTTTCCCTTTTTTTTATGTTCTCTCGACTATGGCATCCTTAAACACAACAAAAAAGAAAAAGTTCGTTTTTAAAACTTTAAGAGATACATAAAACAATCCTTTATCCTTCTAATTAATATTAATCATCACCTCTTTATCCTTTTGTTGTTGTTGTGAATATAAATTTTCATTCAGGTTGTGCTCCTTTTTGTTTTGATCTTTTATGTACACTCGACTCGATTCATAGTGCGGAGCATATTACATATGCTCCCATAAAGGATGGTTGGGTATGTACATATATCTACATACATGTATGTATATGTACCAAATTTATTTTAAGGATCAAGAAGGATTTTTAACTTTTTATTGCGTCTTCCATCATCTCACAAAATCATTAATTTATGTATGTATGTATATGCGTATAAAGAACATCTTGAAAACGAAATTACTTAGCAACTCCCTCAAGAATTCTCGTATACGCTCTCGATTCGATATCGTCGTGCGTATCGTTACAATCAAATTATAATCAAAATCGTCACCATCATAATCAAAATGCCAAAACGACTGATTTCAGTTTTCGTATATATATACACGAGTATAGATGGAGTTTTCTTAATACGAATCTCAAATAGATTACAAGTTTTCTTTTTTATCTCATTATACTCGCGCGACATATACACATGACAACAACAACAACAATACTGATGACGATGAGAAAAAAAAAGCACAACAAAAATCATTAACCATGGGTGTATAAATGACGATGACAACATGAAATGAATAAAATTATTGTCATTTGCACCCTCAAGAAGGCGAACACCAACAACAACAACACCATAAGATGAATAATAAAATAAAATAAAAAAAATTCAATTTCATCTTCAATATTCTCATCCCGGAAAATTGGTTGTAAATTTTTTGTTTTCTTTTCTTTTCTTATCATACCTCACTCCCCTTACACCCCATACCCGTCCAACGTTTTAATTTGAATTTGATAAGGAATGCTGTATATTGGTATTATTGTTGTTGTGCTGAAAGAGATTTATGTTAAATTGTGTGCCATTTATAATGAGATTGGCTATGGGTGTTTTTTTTTTTGTGTGTGTGTGTGGGAGCGCAGTAAACCGAGAAAATTGGTTTTTGGTGCTGCGACCTATTTTCTGATGCTGTGGTAGTAGCGGAAAAAAATCTGTTGTGAACAGATGTTATTATAGATTTAATATTATTGGTTTAATCTGAAACATTATTATTGTGGGATGGGTGCGATTATGGCCAATTTTTAACATTAAGGTGATGGGGTCATGCCAGTCAAATTATAAATAGTTTGATTGGAAATTGATCCTAATTATATGTATATCAACGTTGTAATGATTGGCATCTAACCTAATTGATGATTAGATGGCTTGTTATTGAATCTTAGAGACGGCAACGGAAAAGATTTTTTGGATCAGGCAAAGAGACTGTGAGATGCCTATTCTCTAGTCCATCACAAAGATGTAGAAAAAGGCCGAAACCACTCTTAAATTGTGCCCAATACTCTTAATTTCAATACGACATTATAAACGCTTTGGCTGCCAATGTTGTAATGAGCATACATTCTAAATTCCACCCAACCATTAAAATGTTGTTCTTGACATAGACTCTAAATGCCATCCAACCACACCAATATCATTCCGTACATACATTCCAAAATTTTTTTATAGGGCCAGTGTTGTTTTCAACATGCATTCTACAGTATGTATAGGTTTCTAGGCAAGTGTATTAACACTGGCTTAATAAAATAGAAATTTTTAATGTATGTCTAGAACAACACTGGCTTAATGAGATGAAATTTGGGATGTATGTCCATAACAACATTGGTATGGTTGGATGGAATTTAGAGTGTATGCCCATTACAACATTGGCAGCCAAAGTGTTTACGATTTTGGCATAGTCTATTACCGGTTCGCACATTGGCTAACGATCTCATATACAATCACTTAAATCGAAATACTAAAATCTTAAGTACATCTTATTGAATCTTACACCACATATTGATGGCACAAATATAAGATCTTGGTCCAAATTTAACATTAACACGACATATATTAACGATATAACCACAGTTGGGATTTTACACGTAAAAAAAGTTTTTTTACATTTTTTATGTAAATTAACAGTGTAAATTACATAAAACGTAAATTACATGTAAAATATGATAACAACACACAGATGGCAGTGCCATCTGTTTTAAAATGTGAAAAATCTCCCAACAAATGACATGTAAATTTTCCAACGATCAAAATTCAAATTTCAATCAATTTTCAAGTCAACGTTACAAACAAATCCGATCGATCAAATCCGGTCTAATTAACTTGGTCACACGAGCTCAGGTTTTTATTGTTTATGAATATTTTGACAATATGTCTCAAGGAATATGTATAACAAAGTATGAGCCTATAATCCATACTTCGTTGAACTTGGAAGCACAAAAGAACATAGAATCGGGGCCTTGAGTCGATTGCCGGACATTTAATTAAGTAAATATTCCAGATATATAGCATTCCATCTCTAGGGCCTTACATATGAACTTTCTGGTAACATATTCACTATATTTCATTAAATACGAGCATACAATCAGATTCTAGTGGTTCCAGCGAATATGGCTCCACGGCGTAGAGAGCAATCTGGCATATTCTGGTTGCTTACAACAGTATGAAAAGCAACCTCGTGAAACCAATGGAGTCAGATTGTTGGCACGGTACGGGCCAACAATGGCCTGTAAAAACTGCGAAAAAAAGTGGTTCAATTTGACATTCCAAAAAGCCATCGTAACACCTTTCGGGTTGTTCGAGTTTGTTTAATGATATTTGGTCATCTTTTTGGTGATCTTTGTTTCGAACGGTTTTTGAAGTAAATTTAAGAAACGTTTCAATGTCCTCTATATTTACAAAACCAAATTTAGAATAATTCATTCACATATTTGATCCACAATCGATGTCAGATAATAATACTGATGGGTTTGGAACCCGGTTCAACTCGTTCACCAAAAGCGACATATATACCCGTTTGTGATGTTTTGATGTTGGGAGATATTACGAAATTGGCATTCCTCCCAAACAAGAGTAAAAATAATGTAGTGCAACCCACTCGACAACAACTATGAAGCAGTGGACATACTGATGAGCTTTAGGAGATATTTGAGCCAAAAGTATTTGTGTTGAACTTGCAAAAAATAAATTCGATTAACTGAAAGTTTGACGGACTCTACTGGAAGACGCTTTGAAATTGTGGGATTTATGAAAGTTCGCCATCTTGAACAAATTGTTACTGAGGCTGAGTGAAAATGAGCTTTTGGTCCAAAACGTAATCCCCAATACCTTATATTCGATGTATAAAGTAGTCAATTGATATAACAATTGGGATGATACCATTCATGGGGTATACAGATTATGAGATTCCCAATTTGTCTAATTATTTTACACAAATGTACGAGTAGATGAAGGCTAAAAGTTTTGGGACGTACTATAAATAAAACTTTACATATAACCGCATTAAAGCTTAAAGTGAAAAACGTTTATAGTTTTTGCACTAAAAGCTTTTAATAAAGCTTTTATCATTCAAAAAACAAAATGCTTCATCATAATTAATTAGTTAGGGTGATATTTTCACACCACACCAAATTCCGCCACATCTCGAATATCAACAAAACAATGTTGTTATCTAATTTAATTAAATATAATGTTTATCGAGTGAATACCTTTCGATAAATAATTGTCAAATTTGTTTATTATTTTATAATTAATCAATTTACTACCGTGAAAAATCAGAAAATGATGTACACATATGTCTGTGTGTGTGTGTTTGAGTGTACGTCCAAAACACAAAAACAAATTTTCTAACCATCAAAACCACTTTGGTGAAAAGTATTATTTCAAAATAATTGATAAAATAACCAATTCAATTTTTAAATAATTTTTTATTTTATTTTTAAACTATTTTTATAGTTTTTATTATATAATTTTAATGATTGTTAATTAATTTAGCTATATACATGTGTGCGTGGATTCTATATTTATAAATCTAATGCAATATTTTAATAATGATATTTTCATTATTTTCCAAACAATATTATATATTACAGGGTGCATCCAAAACTATCTTAATACATAGCTTTTATATACGAATCCGATACGTTAACTAAATAAACTCTATACAAACAAGATTAAAAAGCTTTTTTTTTGCTCGTTACCGCATGCCTCACCCGGCTGTTGATCGAACTAATTTATTATCCGGGAAAACCAGAGAACAATAACACGCGACTAAAAAACTATTTATAATAGAAAATTAATAAAAACTATTATTATAATATAATAAAAATACATAAATTATATATGTACATAGATAGCTGACCATATTATGTTATCAGTGCATCTGCCTATATATACATGTATGTGTGTGTGCAAAAGCGCGAGGGCAAACCTCCACGAAAACCTCGATATTTTATGCACATCATTCATTTTGTGTTCAGTGAATGGGAAACAGATTTTATTTATTGTTGTTGCTGGTTGAAGCATAAACAACATGGCTTTGTATGCGTGTGTGTGTGTGTGTGGACGCGGGTGGTCGAGCTTTTAGTTGGAGTAGTTATCAGAATTTTATTTTTTTACTAAATTTTGATTTAATTGGATTTATTAAAGGGTTTAACGTTTTAAATATAAATACATTCGAGCTTTTGCGAGCTTTATATTATATTAGTTTAGTTGAAGCTTTATAGTTGAATTACTTTGAAAACTTTACCTAAATTTCTTTTTGTTGCACCAGTGGGCCAATATAATACCTTAGATAAAACATGATCCGTTTCAGTATCTCTCATGTAACCAGGATGTTGTAAGACTAAAAGAATTTATTGTTTTGTTTGTTATCAGTCTATTTGATCAAATTATAGGAGTGGCTAAAAGTGTAAATAAGTCTATAAGATCGTGACCCTCATTCAACTACTGATTTTATTACCATCTAGTGAACTTAGCTCGTACTCGAACTATAATTCTGAGCACCAAGAAGAGATAAAAATGTACACACAGAAAAAAAACATTAAGATAATTGCCTAAAAGACTAGACAATTCAACTAAACTAAACCGCTGTTTTTCAGCTTCCCAATTTATTTAGATAAAATAGCTATCATACATTAGGTAATTTTATTTTTAGTTATTAACTATAGAATTAAGTAGATTATCTAATATATTATATTAAATATCTATTGCGAGAATTTAGTAGTCAACTAATAGTTTAGCTAATTTATATAAAAATAAACTCATTTTCATCAAATTAAATTAAGAAAATTACTTAAACAACTAGGTAATTTGTACAAAAACTTTAGATAATTTATATAATAAGATTATTTAAATTTTCTATTTTCATTAGGTAGTTTCAGGTAGATAAATATTACCGGAACCGAAATCGGTTTTTACCGGTACTTGTTGTAATAATAATAAAAAAAACTAAATATTCCATTTTAAATTCATTTATTAATTTTTAAATTTAAATAAAAATAAAATACAAGTTCTTAAATTTAAATAACAAAAATTATTTTGTATAAATAGTGAAATATACACTATTATTTCAAAAATCCGATTGTTCGACATTCTTTGTTTTAATTTTAACCATTAATTGTAATAAAAGAAATAAATTAGCAAAATAAGAAAAATCAATTAATAAAATAGCTTAAATGGTAACTTTACTTTAATACATTTGCCACCATCATGTAAAATAATCAAAATTGTCGATACCACCAAATCAGCATAGAAAAATTCTAAAATTAAGTAACTTTCCTCTACTACTTTTTGTATTTTGGTTTCCTAAGTAAATGCACTGTTGTTTAAAGGAAAAAATGTTACTTAAAAGCTGACGAATCTACAAATCTAGAAAACCAAATTCTCGTTGGTGAATAAATTATGTATTTGCTCTCCCTTATCGCTCCAAATATCGTAATTTATTTTATATTTATGATCCAATACTCACAAATTGTGTTGGTTACTGATTGGCGATACGATTTTGATAAACAATTATTTTTATTATAATAATCAATAATACATCTGCCGATCGAGGTATCTTATAATGTTGACAAGTTCTAAACAAATAAAGTTAAAATTGTTTAATGTAATTTTTATGTGTTATATATGTTTTATGTTTAATCTTACGAAATTGGTGCAAAGTATTTGTTCAATTGGTGTTTCTGAGCTCATAGGAGATGCTCAAGATATTGATGATGACTCGTTCAATTTTGAAATCCAATCCCTTACTGACGAATTCAATGATAATGTTTCGGCAATTGGTAATTCAAACTTCTATAGAATTGATTCATTAAATTCAAATCTATTTTCCAATATAAATGTATTCTATCATGCGCATTCCGTCGTAAGAAAATTTTGAGTTAATCACTTTTATTTTGACTGTCGTATCAATCGACAATCGATGCAACTCAGTAATTCTTCTCTTTTCTCGATTTGCATAATGAATAGTAAAGTATAAATGAACTTTTAAAACTATACCTCTGATTTTGAGCACTCTAATAATTTGGTTCTAACTTTATATGCAAACTAAATTGTTCATCTCGTATAAGTCAATTGATATCATCTAATGTTAATTGCCTTAACGTTTCTATATCTTAACCTTTTTCTATAAAATCAGAAACAGATAAAATATATGAATACGTATTAACTATTTATAATTCACTGTATACTCGCCAAATTAAGTACTAAATCTGCACAGCCCCAATTCACAAGTAAACATTCAGATTCAATTAAGTCTCGGACATCTATCATTTTCATAATTTCATCTATCATTGTTTTGGATATTTATAAATCGTTATTTAGTATCTAAATAATTAATAGAACTCAGAATATATTCACTATAACTAAAAATTATTAATTACCATATTTTAGAAATAAACGTAACCACAATCATTTCATACCAAAAAGAAATAAATTAATTTGTTTTAAGTATTTAAGTATTTTGTTTTCGCTTAATGTAAAATAAATTAATTACTAAAATTAATATGTTTTAAATATTTATGTATTTTATTATCACTTTTTCACTAAACGTAAGGTCACGCTTTAAGAACAATAACCACAGGACAGTAACCAATTTAATCGTTGAATGATGAAATAGACAAAACATGTGGGTCTTAGTATTTTTCCTAAAGTTTTATATGATTTAACTAAAAAATGTTCTATATTTACATAAAACTTTATATGTTCCTTTATAGAAATTAGCTAAAAAATCCTTAATTATTGTAAACACAATTTAAAAAATCCCTACTAGATATTGAACTTTTATTAAGCTATCTCACCTGCCAGTATGATGAAATATTCATCTCAGGTGACTTCAATTTTGATTTACTACAGGATAGTATGTTCTCTCGAATGTATTTGAATATTTTGCACAGTCTTAATGTATCAGTACATAATACTGGTGAACCAACTTATTTTAGTCCAACCACTAACGGAATCGCTTCTTCTCTTATTGACCATGTTTTATCGTTCACCGATAACTCTATTTCTTTTTTCAATCAATTATCTCTCGGTTTAGGATCTCATCATGACCTATTAGTATTCTCTACTAATTGTTACTCTCGCCCGGAGCCTAAAAGGTTTAGTTTTAGGGATTTTTCTAATATAGATGATTCTCATTTAGCACTAGTTTGTAGCTCTATTCCTTGGGATAACATTTTTTCTCTTGATTCCTCTACTAGTCAAATCCAGCTTTTCAATGGATTTATTAATTCAGTTTTCGATAGTTGCGTTCCTCTTAGATCAGTGGTAATTAAACCTAAATCTCCTCCATGGATGTCTGGAGAAATATTGGATGCAATCAGATTTAGGGTAGATAAATTTCGCTTATGGAAAAGATTAGGAGATAGTAAGATATTTTTGGTCTACAAACAAGCTCGCAATAGGGTAGTAAGATTAATTAGGGCAGCCAAAAGTACTTTTTTCCAGGATAAATTAGATCCATCTCTTCCTCCTAAGGTTTTTTGGCGTAATGTTCGAAATCTAGGTCTAGGCAGGTGTAGAAATAATGGTATTTTAGATTTCAAAGCTCAGGATATTAACTCTTATTTTATTAGCTCGAATCCAACTTTGGTTAGTCCTGTTGTTGATCTTAAATCTGAAGAGTGTTCTAACTCTTTTTCATTTTCTAATATTTCCTTTGAGGAGTTACAGTCTGCTGTTTGGAAAGTAAAATCGGAATCTTCTGGTCTTGATAGGGTTAGTTTAAAATTGGTGAAACGAATTTTTCCTGTAGTCTCAAAATATTTATTACACATTTTTAATTTTATCTTAACCTCTTCTTCGTTTCCTGAGCAATGGAAACTCAGTAAAATAATTCCAATTCCAAAAATTAGCAATCCTGTTGAGTTATCCCAATTAAGACCTGTCAGTATTTTAAGTTCCATTTCCAAAGCCTTTGAGATTGTAGTGAAAAACCAAATTCAGTCCCATATAATTAATAATAGTTTACTTAATGTCTTTCTATCTGGTTTTAGAAAGTGTCATGGCACAAATACTGCATTACTGAATATCAGCGATGATATTCGGCGTAGTATGGAAAACAGGGAACTGACTTCTCTCACTTTGTTAGATTTTTCAAAGGCCTTTGATTCTTTGAATCACAACATTCTCTATAACAAGCTTATCGCACAATTTAAATTTTCCCTTTCAGCTGCTAGATTAGTTAAAAATTATTTATCGGACCGTTCACAGACAGTTTTTTTTGGTAGTTGTTATTCTAATTTTCTTCCAGTTACTTCAGGTGTTCCTCAAGGTTCGGTACTTGGTCCTTTATTATTTTCTATGTACATTAATGACATAGAATCCTCGTTTCACCATTGTTCGTTTCACATTTTTGCTGATGATGTCCAAATTTATAGAAATAGTAAGTTAGATCAGCATTCTATTGTTAGTAATATTTCTCTGGTTAACGAGGATTTAGATAGAGTATATAATTGGTCTATTTCCAATGGACTTGTCTTAAATGCTAGTAAATCGCAATCTATTGTTATTTACAAAAAATCGTTAGATACGTTTTCGTTTCCTTGTATTAATCTTAATGGGTCAGTCATTCCGTTTTCAACTACTGTTAGGAATTTGGGGATAGTTTTTAACAAAACTCTTACATGGGGTGATCATTTAATAAAAGTTAGTAGAAAGGTTTTTGGTTTACTTAGTTGTTTGTATAAAGTGGTAGGGTTTGCGGATAGTCAGTTTAAAAAGAGAATGTTTATGTCCTATCTCCTTCCGCATTTTCTTTATGGTGATGTTGTCTTATTTGGTATGTTTCAGGAAAATATGTCTATTTTAAAAAGATGTTTTAATGCGTGCACTCGTTTTATTTTCGGAATTAGGAAATTTGACCATATATCACCCTATACTAGGCTTGTTCTTGGTTGTAGTTTAACTAGTTTTTATGAGTTTCGGATTTGCGCTTTTATTAGGAAGCTACTTAAAACTAAAGAACCAAATTATTTATTCAAAAAATTATTATTTAGCAGGTCGCATTACGCCAATCTACGATTGCTTCCTGCGAGAAATTCTTCTAGGTCTTTAAATTCATCTTTTTTTGTTAGAGGTATTTCTCTATGGAATTCTGTTCCATACAGTATTAGGAGCTTGAGATCTGCCGATTCGTTTAAATCGAGGTTTCTTGAATGGCGTGTCTGAATGACAATATAATTAGTTTAAGTTAATTATTAAGATTTTTTTTTATATATTGTCTGATCCCTGCTGCTCATCCTATTGTAAATGAGCTTGTACTCAAAATTTTTTAGCTGATTTTTTTAGTTAATTAAATAATAAGTATATTTTAAACAGAAATGTTTAACAAATTCATTATACTAAACAACTAAAAGAGTAGGTAATTTAAAAATTATGTGAAACAACTAAATATTTATGCAATTCAGCGACAAATTGAATAGAACAACTAAAGAATTTTTATTATTTTTTTTCCTAATTGCAAATATACGAAACATCTAATTAAGTTTTAGTAACATTTATTAAATTATATAATTATTTAGCTGAATATTCAATAAATATTTCAGCTAATCATAAGTTGATAAAAAGTCTATTTCATTTTTTTCGGTGCACTTTCATGAACGCTATTTGCGACGTGCAAACGAAGAAGCTACTGATTCTGGACGGCAAGCAGCCCAAAAGAGAGCAGTAAATGCAGAATCAAACAGATTCGAGGCATCCAATGAGTTTGACAGCGTCTCTATAAGGGGCCGACAGGTGGTTAAATCAACCAGGAGGAACAAACGATATTCGTTCTTGTGGCGATGTCAACCAAAATGAACTGGTAATGCCCGAACGATAAGATAGAAAGCCACCGGGGATGGAGAGATGAAGTGACTTATTATATTTGGCTAACGGTATCCTGAAAAGGAAATAAAAGTTCACTGATGGACGTCATAGAAATGACTATCCTTTGATTGAAAGCCTTTGTGAATTTTACCTGAATATTTTTATTCTTTTATAGATATAGCTGAACCGGCTAGTTTTGTTCCTCTCAAAATTACTTTATTCCGACGAAATACGTTTGTCCTTCACGAAAATCGATTTTGATGAAAGACAAAATCAATCAACTCAACCTAATTATCAATATAGACGGTTGAGTGTAACGTGCCTTGGTGATGTGGTGGTTTCGGTAGACAAAAATGAAATTTAAAACTATACACAAATTGGGCGCCAGTCTACCGGCACGTAACTTCCCGGACTATAGCTCGTGGAGCAGGTAAACTCGGGCGGGGTTACGCGCACGATCTCATGGAAACCACCACCACAAAACACAAATCCAACGCTGAAAAGGGAATGCGGTACGGAAACGAAGGACCAAGAAAGAGGGAGATAATGTTGGGAAGGGAAAGACTCACCGTTAGTATGCGGGACCTCCTGGATGTTACGCCGTTGCACCGGTTGTTCCCACGTGCTCAAATCACTCGATCCGCCGTTCAATCTTTGCTGTACGCCCTTTCCTCGTGGTTTCTGGTTCACTTAAATTTTTCTCTTTGATAACATGAAATACAAACAACCTTCACAATTCACGTTTGTTTTTACACATATTATGTATTTCACACTTATTATAATTATATACACATAATAGCATTAATAGCTTAATTATATACACACGTCCATATACACTCGCTGTCCATAAATCACCCAAAATTGTCCGTGTGTTTTATTTTTGGTACCTTTTTTTTTCGTCTTAGGGAGCCCAAAAGAACAGGCCAAAATCGTGTATCGGGTAATGGTCACAATGTTCCCACCATGTACTCGTACTGTGTTTTCGCCATACACCAACTCTTGCTCTCGGTTGATATTTCTTTTCTTTTTTTTCGATGTCGTTTCGACCAGCTCCCACTCCAAACTGTCTCGCCTCACCTCGTGTATTTTTTTCTCTTCTTTTTTTCGTTTGATCCAAAGAACCTCTATCTTTTGTAAATAAAATACACTTTCTTCAATGCCGTTGTCTTGTTGTTTTTTTTTGTCATCTCCCGTAGTGGTAAATTACATTCATGATGACCCTCGCGCGACGATTTTATGTTTAGCATGGAAACAAACCAAAAAAGTTATTATTAAGATGATTTCATTTGTGTCGATCTATCGGTGGTTTATACTAACCAGTGAGTCTTGGATCGGAAATCGTTTTGTGGGACATAAAAAAAATCTTGGATGGTTAAGAACCGGGATAAGATCTCGTATACGACGGGAATCTCGTATACGAAATGTGTTTTCGCTAGTGGTAATCTCCCTGATGTCGCCCAATTGTTCAACCTACCATACCAACGTCACATGAGTTGAGTGAACATTCCATTAATTAGATCAATGTGTGCAGCGTGTAGTCGTCCGTCATCATGCCAGTTGATCACAATATCACGCAATTCCAGATTTTTGCCCACAATCACTTACTGGTAGCGCTCCGGATTTACTGGCAGCGCTCTGAAGTCTCAAGTAGAGCAAGAAGACGAGCTCGCAAACCAATTCGTAATGGGGGAGATCATAAGATATTAGAGATGTAGAAAGCTGGAACATCATCAACGAAATTGAAAACCAGTCAAATTTACATCAGCCGCCAGAAAGAAGTTCGAATTAATCCACGATCGATTTTGAGTGCTATAATCAATGGTATAATTAAGCGAATCAAAAAATTAGCCATGTAAGGACGATAATGTAAAAGTGTCCACTAGAAGGAACACATGGTGTAAGATCTTCTGTCAAAGGCAACGGAAGGAGAACGGTAAATTAAAATGGTGGAAGCCAGAAATTTAAGCTACATTGCCATGAGATGGGGCCATGAAGAAACTCGATATTCTGGATAGATGATGGAAGTTCGCTGAAAAACTTAGACAGAGCAGTTGGTGCTACCAAGAGAACCTGGCAAAAGTTCAGAAGGTCACTTTGAGAGTCTGAAACCATGGAGGAACATTTGTGAATAATATACACATATAATATTGATTGATTCCGTTCAAAACAGAAAATAGGATCACCGAATCCCATTGTTCTTGATGGCGTATCGTTCAAAATATATAGATACATCTACCTAGCGATTGTAGTTTGGAGAACCTGGAAGATTCACACCCAATGCCGGGCCACATAAAGATTGCCAACGACAAAATATAAGCGCGCTATGACATTAACGCTAGTGCTGAAGTTTTAAGGAAAAAGAACTAAGGTGGATTCACTACCCGAAAAGGGCGAAAGGAAAATCACCGAAGCTACAATTGGATTGAAAAGGTCAAAAACATCATCTACCGAATTTCGAAAGCACACTGGGTAAAAATGAAAGTAGTGTATATTTAGTAGAGAAGATCTTTAGGGATCCTATCGGAGACTATGATGCATTTCAATTTTAGTGAGCAAGACATGTAATCGAGTGAATCAAAACCAGTTAGAGATACTTCTATACTGACGCAATAAACTATATCAAAATATGCTACATTGAAACTAGGCACCTCTACATTGACTATTCTAAGCAGAATCGATAGTGTCTTAGCCCCTATCAGTGGCATGCCGCTAATCTTGCACAATCTCTGGTAGTTTTAATTTTGATTCGCCAGTTATCCGGATACGAACCGAGGTGACTCGCTAAATGGTATGGCACAGTACATAGCTTTTCGATAGTGATAATTTTACTCACTTTATTGAACATACTATCTCAATCCTGCACATATTAGATATAATCCCCTATACAATCACAAAACTTTAAGTACATAAGCACATGGAAGATCCCTTTGAGCCAAAAATCACTTGTTTTCACCAAATACAAAAACAAAACAATAAAAAAATTGTTGCTACCTAATAAATCATCATACATAAAGAATATAGATTGGTTCGGGAGAAAATTATTAATTTTCCCCCTAGCAACCATAAAAACTCTTGTTCAATTCACCATCGCACCCATTTTATATTTATTACGCTACGTTCGCCTCGTCGTTAAAATAATTCGACACGGCACAAAAAAGGATAGAAATACATAACCTGGGAAAAGGGATTCCTCAAAAATTTCTTATAATTTTATATAGTGCGGTGTGCGCTTCAAGATTTACAGAATTTATAGATTCTCAACGATATTGAGTGAAAAATATTTTTGTTGCAGCCGAGGGGTTGTAACTATATTTATATACACATATAATATCTAATAAGATTTATGTCCTTGACATACTACCCTTAACCCCATTCCACACAGCGTCTGTTCACAGTGTTTATTAAATTTATTACATCATCTGACCCTTTTTCTTGCCTGTACACAGTGTTTGCTGTTGTTTTCGTCTTTTCGTCATTTCATAATTTGAGTGTAAATAATATTTTCTCGATGTGATACGAGTATGTACATACAGATATATGTGTGTAACAATTGGTTGGTTTCACATTTGACACCATCTTAATTTCCCATATTTCCTCGAACCGAACCCAATTGTTTTTCCTTCGTTTAAGACAGGCACCGAGAGAAAAATTATTATCCATGAGACACACATTTTTTTGGCATGTATGTTCATTTTCAATTTTGTACCATTCTCGTCTATATATGTGTACGGCTACCAGTCTATATATATACACGAGTATAACATACATCCCATTGGGGGTTGTTTTTACATTTTGGATGATTTTTCAACATTTTTTTTTTTTTTGCTAGTTGCTGGATGTTATGTGAATGTTAGATTAGAAAGATTAACATGTGTGTGTACCATAGATAGAACAATATAACATCAGGTGGTCAATGAAAATTGAGTTCATTTTGTACGATACTATAATATAATATGTGCTTTGGCTATATATAAGTTGGGTATATAAATTGGTTTTGTCTTACTCAGAATGGTTCCGGGATGTTTTGTGTGTTTTCATTGTAATGGAAAATTAGGAAAATCAAATTTATTATTTGATTGGATTTTTGTATGTTGTTATCGTTTTGAAAACGATTTGACTGTCTTCAGGTGTATACACAAGATGCTGTATTTTTAATATAGAAACAATCATTCGCATAATAAAAGTGTATTTGAATCGCTGAGCTTTCAAAATTAACATTGTACTTCAATGGATTAATCGATAAGCAATAGTAAGTTTCAAAAAGCTTATTTGAGCTCTTGAAAAATTGCTAAACTTGAAATTTAGTTAAGTATCTTCAGTAACTTTAGTTAAAGATTTGCAAGAACTTAAGTTTTTGGTCTCTTATATACCAATTTAATATTTTGACAACAACAACTACAATATTGACAACAACAACATGTTTATAGCATTACGCGAAAATTAATAATTATTCACAAATTTGTAACTGTAGTTTACTTCAAAATCTTCTAGAACTTTATGCCAGTTACAACTATAAACTGACAAAAAGCTGACCAAAGCTTTAAACTTTTTAATGAGAACCGAAGTGGTTTGAGTAAAAGATTGAATTTGAAATTGTAGTTTACTTCAAAATCTTCTAGAACTTTATGCCAGCTACAACTATAAACTGACAAAAAGCTGACCAAAGCTTTAAACTTTTTAATGAGAACCCCGAAGTGGTTTGAGTAAAAGATTGAATGCATTAGTACATTGATACTAATTGAATTACTTTTAATTAAAAATCTGACAGCTTTAAAGCTCGAAATCCATTATTTTTTCTTTATTATAAAGCTCTACTCATATTGCGTTTAATGCAGTTTAACATAAATTCTTGTAATATATAGTTCATAAATTGTTTTATTAAAAAGTAAACATATATAAAGCTTTACCTAGGTATGAGCTTTTTTTAAACTTTTGGTATAACTGAAATTCAGGTATATTGAGCTAAATATAACAAAACTACTTTAGTAATTCTATACCAAAAATACAGTTCATTCAAGTCAATATGGTATCACCGCAAAAGCTCAATATTAAAGCTTTCAATTGGACAAAAACACTGGATTAGATAAAACTTTATTTATTGTATACACGATAAATTGTTTTAATTCTTGATGAAATATACAAAAATTTTATACTTCATAAGCTTTAAAGCTTAAAAGTATATTTATGTATACAATACTGGTATGTAGTTTTACATCACGATATGTTGCAATGGTTAAAAGAATATCCTAGTCAAAGTTTGATTTGAAATAGTAAGCTCATTTTTTTTTTTTTTTTTTTTATATATATTAAGCTTTAATATGGCGGACTTTTAGACAGTCCTAGCTCCTTGTAACTGTCAGAGCTCCTGCACCCAACGCGCGGTCCGTCAAGTAAAGGTTGATAGCTGCCTTAAACTTGTGCATTTTATAATCCAACGGAAACTGAAAACCGGATAACGAATTCCACTTCCTGGATGTTCGATGAATGAATTCGCGCTTTGTACCTTCAGTTCGAGGTTTCGGCAGCTTCACCGTTAACCTATGCGCACTGACCGTTCCTCGTGTTACCCTTCCTGGCGTAACTAATGGTGGTATTTTCTCCTTTAATTCTGCAGAACATTTACTATTTATTAATCTATAGAACACGCATAGTTCTGCAACATCTCTGTGGTGCTGTAGGCTGTCTAGATCTTTTGTAAGTCTGGAATTTCGTATTATTCGTATGGCACGCCGCTGAACTCTATCCAGCAACTGGAGAGCAGTGCCATATGCTCCACCCCAAACTTGACAGCAATATTCTATACACGGTCTAATAAAGGTTTTATATATCTGGAGAACCTGATGCGATTTAAAAAACCGTCTTCATCTATTGAGGAACCCTAGTTTACGTAAAGCTGATTTGGCCAATGCGATAATGTGTTCATTCCATTTTAAATTGTTACTAATTTAAACACCAAGCAGACGAATTGAGTCACAACCCACGAGAACGTGGCCTTTTACCACAAAAGGGTATTCGTTGCGACTTCTTTTACGCGAGAACGTGCATATTTGTGTTTTTTCTCGTTATATTTGACTTGATTTTTAATTCCCCACTCAAATATTGTACTCAAATCGGAATTAAGCGAAGTGACAACTTCCAGCCGTTTACCGTTTAACTCTGAAGGAGTAGGCACGACCTCGAATGAAATAGAAGAGTGCAATGTTGCATCATCGGCAAAACTGTGGATAAGGTTCACAGTGCTATCCAACAAGTCATTAATGTATAACAAAAACAAAGTTGGTGACAAAACTGATCCCTGAAGGACTCCGGCATTTGGGGAGTGTGTCGTTGATGATCTACCACTTAGCACAACGTTGATCTTTCGGTTTTTGAGAAAGCTTTTTATCCACTTGATGGTCATCGAATCTAAGCCGTATGCCAAAAGTTTACAAATGAGATTCTCATGCCAAACCTTGTCAAAAGCCTTAGATATATCCAAAGCGATTGCAAAGGCTTCTCCATGGTGCTCAAGGGCGAGATACCATTTGTTTGTAACATACGTCAAAATATCGGTTGTGGAGCGGCTTTCACGGAAGCCATATTGTTTATCTGAAATTATTTTATTAATCTCAAGATAATTCACCAGTTGTTGGTTAATGCATTTCTCAAAAACTTTAGCCACGGCTGACAATTAATATTGGCCGGTAGTTTGAAGGGTCAGTTTTATCACAACCACGTTTAAGGACCGGTTGCACCATCGCACTTTTCCTGGCGTTCGGGTATTTACCTTGCTTATAAGAAAGGAGAAAAATTTTAGTTAATATTGGAGCCAAGTCACTGGCAAACTCCATCAATATTCGAACAGGAATTCCGTCAGGTCCAGTGGCCTTATTTATGTCCATTGTCTTTAGGTTCCTGAAGGCAATTTCCTCCGAGATGTTGACAGGATCTATTTTGGAACCACAATACGGAATTGACGGAGGTGTAACTCCATCGGGGACAACTAAGGTCGAGTTCGAAGTGAAGACGTTTGCCAGTATGTCGGCCTGCAAATATGGATCCACCACCAAAGCACCGTCTGCACATTTCATTGCTGAAATAGATGTTTTGGAAATATTGGCAACCGATGCGACCATCTGGTAAAAGTTGCGATCGGAGATTTTCAACTCGGAAGCCTTAGCGGCTTTCTTGTTGTCAGCTCTTTTCGCTTCCTTCGTACAGATTTTTTTACAGATGTTACGTATGGCCTTATATTCGTCAAACGAAATTTCGTTGCGCTTATATTTCTTGTGAGCAGATTTATTTTGTCTGGCGGCTTTGGCGGCTTCTTTTGAAAAAATTTTAAAATTAGGATAAGGATTGGAAAAGGATGAGAGCTTTAGTGATAAAAAAGCTTGCACAGTTGTATTTTTCTTTTAAAGTTTTAAGAACAATTGGAAAAGTACGAATCAGTATTGTCAATACTTTATAATAAAAACGTCTAGTTGCTACAAATTTTCTTTTAAAAGCATTTTAAATTTTCATCAAAGCTTTCATAAAAATTTCGAAGCCTTAGTATCATAAATAAATAAATTTGAGTATTAATATCAACAACACAGTTTTATAGCGAACACAGTTCTATATATCACACCATAAAATTTGAGCTTTTAAGTTACTTCAATTAAAACAACGCGCTTCTTTGCTGAATGAACCGGGAAATGAATCACATCTGCAATCAGTTACATCAAAAAGCCAATTGACTTTAATGCCAAACATTATCATTACTCCTCGATTTATTGGATACAGAATGGTAAAATAATTCAAATATCTTTTGGCCACCCAACAAACTGACCAACTGCTTAGAATTCTAGAAAATGCCGAACCGTATTGCGGATTGTCTTCTAATACACTCACAATAAAATAAGGATAAAATACCACATGTCTTCGTTTCATTATTAAATATCATTAAACCTATTGAATCATTTGTTGAAGCTTAAGGTATTTTATTCCGTAACATCATTAATACAAATTCTTACATATGTGCTAGTGATAAATATTTTGTGTGCTTGTAATAGTCATGAGCAGATAAAATAAGCCAGTGTCTGTTCTTCCTTTGCATTTTAATAGATTAACAGTAGTTATACGATCCTAGACACCACTTTTCTGTATGTTCTTCTAGAAGGCAGTCTTCAGTAAGTCCCAGTATGTTCCCAAAACCATTCTCAAATGACATCTTTGTATAGTAAACTCTTTCTAAACGGTAAGAGTTAAAGAGTTGAATTTTTTCTGGCTTTAGTTTATCTATAAAGTATTCTACCTTAAAATATCCAACAGAATCTGGATGTTGAAATGCTGACCTATCTCGCAACTCAATGCCACCTTAGACGTCAGTGAAACTGATGAATACCACATTATGTGTCCACCAGTAGAAGACTGGATTAATCACTCTCACCTCAGTCAGATACAAGCTGAAGTATCATGGAAACGAACAGACATGCTCATTTTGAGCACTTTGAAGCTTTCGATTACATGAAATTCGGAATTAGATAACATTTTTTAAAACATTACTTGCCAAAAGCTTTTGCTAATGATTTGAGCTTTCGTAAATACTCTAATATTTCTTGTAATGTTGCACATATCTCATTCCAATTTATTTGTTTTGCAATAGCTTACCTTATTTTCCTAAAAAGTAGAACTATTAACAAAGTTCAAATTTTGACAACAACAATTTGTAAGATTGACAACAACAACGAATGCGACCGTATTATGGGATCACCAATATGGTTCAAAATTATGAACACGGATCACCAATATGGTTCAAAATTATGAACAGTTCTGATCAACTGACAGCAAAAAGATAAAAGCTCGGCAGATAAAAGCTGGTATAAAGCTTTTATCTGTTGAGATTTTTGTCTTTGTTGAATCACATTTAACGGAAAGTGAAGAGCAGCAAATATACGTGATAACATAATATTTAAGTTCATTAATTGTGAGCTTAAAAGCTCCTAAACCAATACTTTGTGTGAAACATCGGTTCTAATCGTACCCAAAGGTTATATAACGACACCTTCTCACCTATATAAGGTAGATTGGTTAACACTTGCGTACATGCATATACATAATACATAATGGTAATATAGTTTCATCTAAAAGCTTTATTATAATTATTATTTAAAAAAACTAAAATTGTAAAATAAAATTTATTTATTTGGCTGATTGCACCGAAATGAAATTAATTTAACCAATTAAATTAGTAATTTATTTAATTTTTTTTCCTAGTCGATTTTATGTTATATTGATGGCATATATGTACACAAACACTCGATGCAATCAAAAATTTTCATTTATAATTTTCACCAAAAATGAAAAAACTTTATTTTGTTTTATCTAAATTTTATGTAAAACTAATCATGTCTGATAAATTAGTCTAAAGCAACAAAAGCTCTCTAAATATTATTTCAATATATGCATATATGAGTATAACCATAACAGCTCTTTATCGCAAAAGGGTGACAAACAAATAATTTTGTTGTATGATATGATGCAGAGGTGGCAAATATGTGAATAATTTGAAATCTCATATGTCAACAGATGAAGTTATACAGTTCTTAGTCGTGTTGATAACTCGGTTAGATAACAGAGCTTTATGTGAATTAGATATGAAACTAATTCAAGCTTACAATCGTGTCAAAAAACTTATCACGAGAACATCCCTGGAATTGTAGCATTCCCATCGCCTAACAAATCCGATAAACATAAACTGATAACAACAACAAATTAGTTGAACACCGAACCAATTCACTTTGATGTTATTCATTTTTAATCATGATTTGGTTTGTGCTGTTCGGTCAGGTGAATATATACAAAACTAAAATTTCGCTCTTTTCGAGTTGATGCAAAAAAAAATATTTCGAAATTAGACATTTTCCAACAGGTAAATATGTATATAATGTATACATAATTAGATACGGTCGGATGGTAAAGTGCTGAGTATGTGTATGCAAATAGGTTGAAAAACAAAATTAGAAAATTGTGAAAATTCACTATATATAGATAAACTTATCGTGATTAATATTGCATTTTGCGGTTTTCCATTGAAGTTTTCACAAACAAAATTGGTTTTTCGTTAAATTATTTTAAAATTTAGCAAAAAGTTTCGCTGACACGAAACTGCTGGTATGTTGAGCCGCAGTGGTGTAGACTCGGTGGTAGCTCAATTTTTGCTTACCAACATCAAAAATAACAATTACTAGAGCTAAAAGCTTCCTGAATTTCACAGGAAGCTTTTAGCTTCAGATTAAGTGAAAAAACAGAAAACAATAAAGGAACCAAAACCCGACCATGAAAGAATAAGAACAATTTTTCGAAACAAAGCGCCATCGAGAAAAAACCAATACTGAAAATGTGAAAATCTGAAATAATAAACAGGTAGAATAAATAGGGTAACATAAAACCGAGAACGCAGTAAGGATATGTGCTGATAATAAGAGATTAATGAAAAAGCTTTTACCGGCTGAGATCAAAAAAGTTTGTTCTATAGAAGGCTTTTATACCACGACTGCTAGAATCATGGCACAAAATACTCATTGACATGGACTTCCGAATAGGCAAAAAAGTTCTGTGTGCGCCAGGAACTTTGCACTACGTCGAGCTTTTGTTTCCCATATCTATGTACATAGATTAGAACTAGGGACATTCCGACATAGTTGACACAGTATTAATTTCTTATATTAAACTGAATGAGCCGATCCTGTCGATGTAGCTAGCTTTGAATTATTATGTTTCAGTTTGTTAGCCTTAACGTCAACTGTTGCTTCATCAATATATATATTTTTTATACCGAGCTCATCTTCTTTATTATATCTTGACAATGGGGTTATTTTCTTTAATAAATATAGCTTTGGCTGTTGCCGGAATAATTTGTGGCATTGCCCTTATCGGTATGGGCATTGGTTACTATCAAACGCATGATGAATTACTCGAAATGGCCGAAAAGGCTGGTTTACCAAATATTAATATGGTGTTCATTGTTCTGGGTCTAATAATATTAGTGATGTCGGCTTTGAGCTTTTTGAGTGTTATAAAAGATTTTATACTATTCAAATTAATTTATTGTATAATATTTGGAGTAATAGCAGCAGGATTTATAATTTTCGCAATCATGGTGTTAACTAGGCGCGGTGAATTTTTGGAACAAGCAGAGTCTTCGTATAACCAAATATGGGATAAAAGGGAACAAGCGGCTGTTGCAAAAACTCTGGATACAATTAATCAATATGTTAGTAATCGTTACTCAATTTATATTAAGTTTATATATGTTTTGGTTTTGTAGTTCAAGTGTTGCGGAGCCGATGCGCCCACAGACTATGGCGAAAAGATTCCACCATCATGTTGTGATGAGCCTGTTGAAGGTGTTTGTCCTGCTACTGCATTATACGAACATGGTTGTCGGAAGATGTTATTGGATTTTCTCGATTCTAAATCGTCCATAATTGGATATGTTTCACTTATAATAGGTGTTATACTTGGATTTCTAGCTTTAAGCACCCTCTTATCACCTGTGTAATCAAACTCGTATAAAATTATTTACTTATTTATTTAGCACAAGTTTATTCAACAATATTAATAAATTTCAATTCACCACACTAGTAGTTTAATTGATACACGACCTCATCTGCCAATTATGTGTTACTACACCAATAAAACTAAGTCACCTTACAGGATAGCATACTCGTACAGCCCTCAGCGAGTATATATTGAGGCTGAAGTACACATTGAGGCTGGAGTAGTTTTGTAGAGCAAATACTATGGTAGAGTATGAGCAATTCAATTGTTGCTAACCCACACCAAAACGAATAATATTTCACGACAGAATAGAGCTTTTGTGTGCAGACATATTGTTACTGCTAACAAAAACTTGTGAATTTGACAAAAAGCTTTTGGTTCAAACTATAATCTATAAACAGTTTATAGAGGGTCAAGAAAATCGGAGAGCTTTTTCACTAAATTTCAATAAGAACGGTTATTAATTCAACAATGAAAGCTTAACTTGGCACAATGTGCAAAAAATAATTAGTGTGACTGATTTGTACGACTTCTGCCGGCTGATCGATAATTTTAACACACGTATCAAGAAAAAGCTCTATCTGAATCAAGAGTTCTGCAAAACAAAAAGCTTTTAAAGCCCATATCTATGTACAATGATTCGAATTCGGGCCATTTCGCACCCTCAATTTAAAATATACGTACCTTATAATAAAGCAAATGGGCCATTCCTTTCGATATAGCCAGCTTTGAATTATTTTGTTTGGGTTTGTAAACTGTAACGTCAACCGTTGCATCATCAAAATATATATATTTTTATACCGAACTCATCTTTTTTATTTTATCTTACCAATGGATGCGTTTGCCCTGATAACTATAGCTTTGGGTATTGCCGGTATAGTTTTCGGCCTGGCTCTTATCGGTATGGGCGTTGGTTACTATCACGCCCATGATAAGTTCCTCGCATGGGCCGAAGAATTAGGTTTACCAGATATAAATATGTGGTTCATTATTGTGGGTCTAATTATATTTGTGTTGTCGTCTTTGAGCTTTATGAGTATAGTAAAAGATGTTATAGTCTGCAAAATAATTTATTGTCTAATACTTGGAGTGATAGCAGCAGGACTCATCATTTTGGCAATCATGGTGTTAGTAGCGCGCAGTGAGGTTTTGTTAGCTATAGAGAGGACATATAATAAATTATGGAAATATAGAAATAATCAAAGAGCTGCAGTACTTTTGGATTCATTAAATCAATATGTCAGTAATTGTATATATGTATATTTTCAATTTATATTTAATTCATATATGATTTTATAGCTCAAGTGTTGCGGAGCCGAAAGGCCTACAGACTATGGCGCAAAGATTCCACCATCATGTTGTGATGAGCCCGTTGACGGTGTTTGTTCCACTTTTGCGTTATATGAACTTGGTTGTCGGAAGACGTTATTGGATTTTATCGATTCTAAATTTTCTTTAATTGGATATCTTTCACTTACAATAGGTATTGTACTAGCATTTCTAGCCTTAGGTACCCTCTTATCACCTGTATAATCAAATTCGTATAAAATTATTAGCTTATTTAGCACTAATTTATTCGACAATATCAATAAATTTCAAGTCAACACACTAATAGCTTAATTTTCTATTTCATCTGACAATACAAATCCTGAAAAGTTAAATTATTTATTCCCCTTGGTTGGCAATTTTGGAGAGCAGCAGTCTACGCTGGATGGAGATGAATTGCATGGATAATTTTATCTGCATTTTTCTAACAGCCAGGCAGCAGTAAGCATCGAAACCTGCTTTGGAGACGATAATTTTCTTAAATCGACAAGGTAGACTGAATAACCATTCACTTGAATATCAAAGAAAACGTATTGGCTCATTTGGATGTATCTTCCACTTTTATGGTACCTAAGCCTACTCTTAGAGTGACGACATTACAGCTCAATAGAGATATCGACTATTACTTTGGTGATCTACACTAGAAGAGATAAGACAACCTCATCTCTTGTTTATCTAGAAACTCCTTTGGTTCAATTAATCTGCAAAGATGTCCGTTCTTCTTTTAATTTGCACACTTATCAGTTCAGTCCTCGGCTACCAAACAAGGGAGGAATAGTTTTACATGATATAGGTCTGAAATGATTAAACATGATCAGTGCATAATTTTCGGCCCTAAAATGCATCGTTGCATCTCGAAAAATCTTTTGTGGTATGTCCTTTATGGTACTAGTTCGGATTTGTTGAATGCATTTGTTGACTCTGCAAAACGGTTTTGACCTAATACATGGATATGTGTTGCACCGTTTAAACGGTTCCAACATGATAAGCAACTTTTAAGCTGTTCATGAATCCTTGCTATTTTAAGACTTTAAATTAAACCAACCATTGCACAGATTTGTATTGCTAAAAAATCTGCTTCAAATAGAATGAGGAGGCCTTTATCCCCAGAGACATGCAAATTGCCAACTTATGTCCAAACAAACATGTTCCTGACACACAGTTCATTATTCACAGTTCAACATGAACTCCTATATGAATCTGGTTTTAGATTTCCCTCAGTACACTGATCACCACATTCGTTGGTTACCACATGAAGGTGAAATAGTTGTCACTGGGTCTGATAATAACTTAACATGATTAGAACATCATTTTTAAAATCCTCTAGTACTTCCAGAAATCTTTTGTCAGGTCCAAAATCCATGGCTTCTAAAAGTTCCTCCATTATTTGCAGAAAGATTTTCGCAGATATAAATAACAGTTCTCTCAGAAAACGTTTGGTATGTCTAAAAACCATGATTGTTAAAAGCTCTAAGTTTCGTCAGAAGCTATATAAAAGGGAGGGATATAAAAACTCATAAAAAGCTATTTTTAGACAGCTCATAAATCCTTTACATTTTAAGACTTTAAATTAAACTAACTTTGCACAGATTTGTATCGCCAACATTGCTGCTTCAAAAAGAATGAGGATACCTTTATTCCTAGAGACTTAAAAATCGTCAAATCATGCCTAAACAAAAATGTTCCTGACACACAGTTCATTACTTACTGTTCAACATGAACTTCTGTAAATCTGATTTAACTTTTCTTTTACTCAGATTTCTACTATGTGTACAGAAAACACAGTTCTAACAGGACCTCCATAGCAACGATTTGTATACTGATCGCCATTCCTTGGCTACCACATGAAGGTGGAATTATTGTCCCTGGGTTTGATAATGACTTAACATGTTTTTCATCTTTTGAATCATCTGAAGACCTCTTAGACTTTCAGAAAGCTTTTGACAGGTCCAAAATTAATTGCTGCTGAAAGCTTCTCTAGTACTTGTAGAAAGCTTTTGAAAGGTAAAAAATACATTATTGCGAAAAGCTTCAAGTCTAGTGTATTAATTCTCTAGTTCTTCCAGAAAGCTGTTAACAGGTATACAATTCTTTTAGAGCTAAAAGCTCTAGGTTTCATCAGAAACTATATAAAAGGGAGGAACATAAAAACTAATAAAAGGCAACTTGTAAGCTGCTTCCAAGTCCTTGGCATTTACGGCTTAAAAATAAACAAACCTTTGCAAACATTTCTTTGCAAACGAATTTGTATTGCAAACATTTCTGCTTTAAATCGAATGAGGAGGCCTTTATCCCACAGACTAAGAAATTACCAGATCATGCCCAAACAAACATGTTGGTCACACACAGTTCATTATTTACAGTTCAACATGAACTCATGTGAATCTGATTTTAGTTTTCTCTTATTCAGATTTCTTCTATAGGTACCTACAGTGAACCCAGTCCTAATAGGACCGCCATAGCAACCATTTTACTGTTTGTATACTGATCACCAGATTCTCTGGCTACCACATGAAGATGGAATAGAGGTCACTGAGTCTGATAATGACTAAACATGATCAGTACATCGTCTCTGAAATCTTCTAGTAATTCTAGAAAACTTTTGACTGGTCCAAAATTAATTACTGCTGAAAGCTTCTCTAGTATTTGCAGGAATATTTTGGCAGGCATAAAATACTTGGTTGCTACAAGCCCTCAGTTTAGTTTATTAATTCTCGAGTACCTCCGGAAACCTTTTGGCAGGTATAAAATCCATGATTGGTAAAAGCGCAAGGAATCGTCAAAAGCTATATAAATGAGAGGGACATAAAACGCTTCACAGCTTTACACAACTGGCAAGCTGTAATCATGGCTGCTAAAAACTTCTTCAATACTTGCAGAAAGATTTTGCTAGGTATAAAATATATGGTTACGAAAAGCTCTAGATAAATTTAATTAATTCTCTAGTACTACCAGAAAATTTTTGACAGGTTTAAAATCCATGATTGCTTTAAGCTCTTGGTTCGTCAAAAGCTATATAAATTGGAGGGACATAAAATGCTCCTCAGCTTCCTGCAAGTACTAGAGAAGCTTTTAGAATAGCTGCAGAAAGTTTCTCTACTACTTGTAGAAAACTTTTGGCACGTATAAAATACATGGTTGCTAAATGTATATGTAGGTCTAGTTTATCAATTCTCTATTTGGATTTCGTCAAAAGATAGGAAGCTTAAGCTTCAGATCAAGTGAAAAAACAGAAAACAAGAAAGGAACCAAAACCCGACCATGAAAGAATAAGAACAATTTTTCGAAACAAAGCGCCATCGAGAAAAAACCAATACTGAAAATGTGAAAATCTGGAATAATAAACAGGTAAAATAAATAGGGTAACATAAAACCGAGAACGCAGTTAGGATCTGTGCTGATAATAAGAGATTAATGAAAAAGCTTTTACCGGCTGAGATCAAAGAAGTTTGTTCTATAGAAGGCTTTTATACCACGCCTGCTAGAATCATGACACAAAATACTCATTGACATGGACTTTCGAATAGGCAAAAAAGTTCTGTGTGCGCCAGGAACTTTGCACTTCGTCGAGCTTTTGTTTCCCATATCTATATACATAGATTTGAACTAGGGGCATTCCAACCTAGTTGACACAGTATTAATTTCTTATATTAAACTGAATGAGCCGATCCTGTCGATGTAGCTAGCTTTGAATTATTATGTTTCAGTTTGTAAGCCTTAACGTCAACTTTTGCTTCATCAATATATATATTTTTTAAACCGAGCTCATCTTCTTTATTATATCTTGACAATGGGGTTATTTTCTTTAATAAATATAGCTTTGGCTGTTGCCGGAATAATTTGTGGCATTGCCCTTATCGGTATGGGCATTGGTTACTATCAAACACATGATGAATTACTCGAAATGGCCGAAAAGGCTGGTTTACCAAATATCAATATGGTGTTCATTGTTCTGGGTCTAATAATATTAGTGATGTCGGCTTTGAGCTTTTTGAGTGTTATAAAAGATTTTATACTATTCAAATTAATTTATTGTATAATATTTGGAGTAATAGCAGCAGGATTCATCATTTTCGCAATCATGGTGTTAACTAGGCGCGGTGAATTTTTGGAACAAGCAGAGTCTTCGTATAACCAAATATGGGATAAAAGAGAACAAGCGGCTGTTGCAAAAACCCTGGATACAATTAATCAATATGTTAGTAATCGTTACTCAATTTATATTAAATTTATATATGTTTTGGTTTTGTAGTTCAAGTGTTGCGGAGCCGATGCGCCCACAGACTATGGCGAAAAGATTCCACCATCATGTTGTGATGAGCCTGTTGAAGGTGTTTGTCCCGCTACTGCATTATACGAACATGGTTGTCGGAAGATGTTATTGGATTTTCTCGATTCTAAATCGTCCATAATTGGATATGTTTCACTTATAATAGGTGTTATACTTGGATTTCTAGCTTTAAGCACCCTCTTATCACCTGTGTAATCAAACTCGTATAAAATTATTTACTTATTTATTTAGCACAAGTTTATTCAACAATATTAATAAATTTCAATTCACCACACTAGTAGTTTAATTGATACACGACCTCATCTGCCAATTATGTGTTACTACACCAATAAAACTAAGTCATCTTACAGGATAGCATACTCGTACAGCCCTCAGCGAGTATATATTGAGGCTGAAGTACACATTAAGGCTGGAGTAGTTTTGTAGAGCAAATACTATGGTAGAGTATGAGCAATTCAATTGTTGCTAACCCACACCAAAAAGAATAATATTTCACGACAGAATAGAGCTTTTGTGTGCAGACATATTGTTACTGCTAACAAAGACTTGTGAATTTGACAAAAAGCTTTTGGTTCAAACTATAATCTATAAACAGTTTATAGAGGGTCAAGAAAATCGGAGAGCTTTTTCACTAAATTTCAATAAGAACGGTTATTAATTCAACAATGAAAAAATAATTAGTGTGACTGATTTGTACGACTTCTGCCGGCTGATCGATAATTTTAACACACGTATCAAGAAAAAGCTCTATCTGAATCAAGAGTTCTGCAATACAAAGAGTTTTTAAAGCCCATATCTATGTACAATAATTCGAATTCGGGACATTTCGCACCCTCAATTTAAAATATACGTACCTTATAATAAAGCAAATGGGCCATTCCTTTCGATATAGCCAGCTTTGAATTATTTTGTTTGGGTTTGTAAACTGTAACGTCAACCGTTGCATCATCAAAATATATATATTTTTATACCAAACTCATCTTTTTTAATCTATCTTACCAATGGATGCGTTTGCCCTGATAA
Organism: Tipula lateralis; assembly: GCA_963932295.1. NCBI lineage: Eukaryota > Metazoa > Arthropoda > Insecta > Diptera > Tipulidae > Tipula > Tipula lateralis. The sequence goes on along the minus strand of OZ010738.1, from coordinate 179,998,031 downwards.
CTATAGGTTTGGGTATTGCCGGTATGGTTTTCGGCCTGGCCCTTATCGGTATGGGCGTTGGTTACTATCACGCCCATGATAAGTTCCTCGCATGGGCCGAAGAATTAGGTTTACCAGATATGAATATGTGGTTCATTATTGTGGGCCTAATTATATTTGTGTTGTCGTCTTTGAGCTTTATGAGTATAGTCAAAGATGTTATAGTCTGCAAAATAATTTATTGTCTAATACTTGGAGTGATAGCAGCAGGACTCATCATTTTGGCAATCATGGTGTTAGTAGCGCGCAGCGAGGTTTTGTTAGCTATAGAGAGGACATATAATAAATTATGGAAATATAGAAATAATCAAAGAGCTGCAGTACTTTTGGATTCATTAAATCAATATGTCAGTAATTGTATATATGTATATTTTCAATTTTTATTTAATTCATATATGATTTTATAGCTCAAGTGTTGCGGAGCCGAAAGGCCTACAGACTATGGCGCAAAGATTCCACCATCATGTTGTGATGAGCCCGTTGACGGTGTTTGTTCCACTTTTGCGTTATATGAACTTGGTTGTCGGAAGACGTTATTGGATTTTATCGATTCTAAATTTTCTTTAATTGGATATCTTTCACTTACAATAGGTATTGTACTAGCATTTCTAGCTTTAGGTACCCTCTTATCACCTGTATAATCAAATTCGTATAAAATTATTAGCTTATTTAGCACAAATTTATTCGACAATATCAATAAATTTCAAGTCAACACACTAATAGCTTAATTTTCTATTTTCATCTGACAATACAAATCCTGAAAAGTTAAATTATTTATTCCCCTTGGTTGGCAATTTTGGAGAGCAGCAGTCTACGCTGGATGGAGATGAATTGCATGGATAATTTTATCTGCATTTTTCTAACAGCCAGGCAGCAGTAAGCATCGAAACCTGATTTGGAGACGATAATTTTATAAATCGACAAGGTAGACTGAATAACCATTCACTTGAATATCAAAGAAAACGTATTGGCTCATTTGGATGTATCTTACACTTTTATGGTATTACTTTGGTGATCTACACTAGAAGAGATAAGACAACCTCATCTCTTGTTTGTCTAGAAACTCCTTTGGTTCAATTAATCTGCAAAGATGTCCGTTCTTCTTTTAATTTGCACACTTATCAGTTCAGTCCTCGGCTACCACACAAGGGAGGAATAGTTTTACATGATATAGGTCTGAAATGATTAAACATGATCAGTGCATAGTTTTCGGTCCCTAAAATCCATCGTTGCATCTCGAAAGATCTTTTGTGGTATCTCCTTTATGGTACTAGTTCGGATTTGTTGAATGCATTTGTTGACTCTGCAAAACGTTTTTGACCTAATACATGGATGTGTTGCACCGTTTAAACGGTTCCAAACATGATAAGCAACTTTTAAGCTGCTCAAGAATCCTTTGACAGATCCAAAATCCATGGCTTTTAAAAGCTCCTCCATTATTTGCAGAAAGCTTTTGGCATGTCTAAAAACCATGATTGTTAAAATCTCTAAGTTTTGTCAGAAGCTATATAAAAGGGAGGGATATAAAAACTCATAAAAAACAATTTTTAAGCAGCTCTTAAATCCTTTCCATTTCAAGGCTTTAAATTAAACCAACCTTTGCACAGATTTATATCGCCACCATTTCTGCTTCAAAAAGAATGAGGAGACCTTTATCCTCAGAGACTTAAAAATCGTCAAACCATGTCGAAAAAAAACATGTTCCTGACCCACAGTTCATTATTTATTGTTCAACATGAACTTCTGTGTATCTGATTTTACTTTTCTTTTACTCAGATTTATACTATAGGTACAGTTAACACAGTCCTAACAGGACCTCCATAGCAACCATTTTAGTTTGTACACTGATCACCAGATTCGTTGGCTACCACATGAAGATGAAACAGAGGTCACTGAATCTGATAATGACTAAAAATGATCAGTACATCGTCTCTGAAATCCTCTAGTAATTCTAAAAAGCTTTTTACTGGTCGAAAATTAATTGCTGCTGAAAGCTTCTCTAGTATTTGCAGAAATATTTTGGCAGGCATAAAATACATGGTTGCTACAAGCTCCGGAAACCTTTTGGCATGTATAAAATCCATGATTTGTAAAAGCTCAAGGTTTCGTCAAAAGCTAAAAAAATGAGAGGGACATAAAACGCTCCACAGCTTTACACAAGTACAAGGCAAGCTTTAATCATGGCTGCTAAGCTTCTTCATTACTTGCAGACATCATTTGGTAGGTATAAAATATAGGGTTACGAAAAGCTCTAGATAAAGTTAATTAATTATCTAGTACTACCAAAAAATTTTTGACAGGTTTCAAATCAATGATTGCTTAAGGCTCTCGGTTTCGTCAAAAGCTATATAAATGGGAGGGACATAAAATGCTCCTCAGTTTCCTGCAAGTACAAGAAAAGCTTTTAACATGGCTGAAGTTCCTCTACTACTTGCAGAAAACTTTTGGCAGGTATAAAATAAATGGTTGCTAAATGTATAGGTCTAGTTTATCAATTCTCTATTTGGATTTCGTCAAAAGATATATAAATGGGAGAGACATAAAACGATCCACAGCCTATTCATTTCAAATTCGCTTGAGCTTTATGTTTCCGCATATCTCAACCCTCTATGTATTATCTATTATGTACATATATGCATGAACATAATTCATGTGATAGCATGCAGAAAAATGCTACTAATGATGGTGTCGCTATGGTCACACCAGGTATACAATATACACATACACGATATATAACCAAACATTTTTCATTAACACAATACAATAATTTAATGATTTGGTTTTCCAATTTCCAGATAAACACACAGTGAGAGAAAGAGAAAACGATTTTTTTTATTCAGTTCACTTATTTTGGAAAATTAGAATTTGGTTTCGAAAAAAAAAATTACTGGAAAAATACTTAATTAGTCTGCTGTTTTTATGTATCGATGGCGGCCTCATATATATATACATTAAATTTTCTCGAAATTTTCATCCCCTAAAGGTATGTTATTTTCCCCAAAATAATAAACAAATATAAATATTCTAATTAATATAAATAGCTTTAAAATTCTAAAATTCTATAACGAAACGAAAAAAAAATCAATCAATCAAATTCCTTTTCCATCACTTACCTCACACTATGGGTGTTTCCTCGAGAATGTATACAAAGTCCGGAATAGCCTTACATCGTCCTTATTTTGCTGTACACATACCATTTTCATACTCAATTTCAATTTGATTGAATTTTAACAAAGATTAATGAAATTGTCTGATATGAGCTATTTCACATATACTCGTACATATATACAATGCATGTAAGATGTGAAAATCAACCGAATTTCCCAATCTATATGTGTGCTTGGAGTCGGAATTTTGTTTATTGATTGAGAGGAAAATTGAAAATTTTGTGAGAAAGATTAATAATATTCCTGTGGATTTGATGAGGGGCAGCACATATTTATTAAATCTAGGGGCGTTCGCAATTCATCCAAAAAAAAAAATAATAATTTATCGTGAAAATTCCAAATCAACGTATTTTACTCGTAATAAGCACGTTTACAACTTTAAGGCTATTTCAAGTATAATGTGTAATGCCGATAAAGTAGATAACTTTCTTTGTATATACATATTTTACATGAAACAGCCTTCGATATAAAAGATGCTCGTGTTGTGTAAAACCGGCCTCAGTTTTAAAAATTGACAATTATCAGTGTGACGCGGAATTTGATTAGTTTTTTGGTGAAATTTAATTTCTAAATAAAAAAAATGTTGTGAATCGATATGTAATACTCGGATACGTGATTAAAGACTATTTGGCGGACTTTGGCGTGAAGACCAGGTGTTCCAAAGCGTGTACATTGCCAAAATGATAGCTCATGGGGTTTTCGCTAAAGCCCTCTGGTTGATGTGAGTGGTTCCAGTTATTTGTATGCATCTCGAACCTACAAACACTCCTGAAAGATTTCATCGAAGTCAAGATTTTTGAGGACGCAGGCTTATTCGACTATAAGGTAGGTAATTTAGATATTACAGTTGATACTTGCATTTTAGACTAGGATTTGTTGATTCTGAAGGTAGCATGGTTTAAATTGGTGAATTGAACTTCGTTTGTTTGCTAGAAAACGTGCCAACATGTGTGCAGATAGTTACTGATAAAAATTTTGTCGTGAACCCGGCTCAAATTTCGTGAAATTTGGTCTGTCTGTTACGCTGTTTCTATATTTGCAATCTGTTTTGGGGCTCAAGGCTCTCCTTACTTTACACCAAATCGAGAACGTACAGCTATAAGTCCGATCTACGTAGAACGATCTGCATGTTGCATTACTTCATGCCAACTTACATGGAAGATGGTTTGGACCATGAATTCTGCACTCCAACAGGGGATAATAGATGTGTTCATTGGTATTAGAACCTAGTACCTCCCGCTCCGATTGAAATTTGGTCTTTCGTAGTATCCAGACACATTCTGAGGTGAGTTCAATTCATCACTCGTTCGTAGTCCAAGTAAGATTCAAGAAAATCCGAGTAAGTGAGCTATAGTCTATGGAAAAGCTCTAGTTAAAATTGTATTTCTTGGTCCGTGACAATGATCTCTGGCACACCAAATCGAGATACTGAATGCAAGTAGACAGTGAAAGCGATGATAGTGGCTGGAAGCACTAGGGAACTGGAACCATCAATGATGTCGAGGTGAACTACCGAAAAGCGCTGAGAAGTTAATTATACACCAAGTGGAGATTTACTATGTCGAAAGGTTTTAGCCCTTGGCACGTCACCTAATTTTGAGCTATTCTCTGATTGTCTTTATAAAGAAAGTCCAAATGACTTTTAGAGCCAAAAATTTAGTTGAATCTTTGACGCCAGGATTTGAAAACAGTGTCACTCTGTAAGGTTTCTTCAAGTTCTTCGTCATTGGTTTGAGTATCTGCGATGACATCACAATAATCAATACTTTTTGAGATAGACATTTGCTACAACATGAGCTATGCTAGAGATGTACTGGATATTGGTCTGGATTCACAAGTAAAGCGTAGTCAATTGGTTTATGATCAATAAAAAGTGAACAAATGATCTTTGAGAAAATATCGAAAATGTTTGATGCTCGAGGCGTATTGAAAAGTAAACGAGTGATTGCTCTGAAATGAACTGCTGAACTAGTGCTTCAATCACTGTTTTGGAAGCATTGATCATGATGGCCAGAGGTGCTGAAGATGACGGATGAATAAGTAAAGTAGCGTCTGAATGATAGAGAAGATAATTTTGATGTGTTCGAAGTGTTGGTCATAATTTTAGGATACAGTGCACACAAAGTCTAAATATACGAAAAATAAGTCAAACCCTGGCAGTCTTGAGTGAATACCATGCTGGATTCTTGAGACCAAAAGCCTAATTTCTGTTTTGGAATGTCTATCGGTTCAATAGAAAAATCATGGTTTGCCTCCAAGGACTAGTGTAGGGTAAACTTCCAACCCTCGAGTCGCTGGGTGAAATCTTGGAGATATAGAACGGATATCGTTCCAAGATTGTAGTTTTGTTGCGCTCGAAAATCTCCGCTGGGTGTCCACTCATCATTCTTCTTTCAAACAAGATGTAACTGACATGACCAAGAGTGCTGCTAGTTCGGCATATCCCGAGCTTCATAATATTTTCCAATTCTATCTTAGTCGTGATTTTGTCTAGTGCCAGTCTTTATACTTTATATGAAACTGATGGATGATCCGTCCGTCTCGAGTTTGGGATAAACCTCATGTTTTATATTGTCAATGTCAAACGCACATTTGATGTCCAGAAACGCTCCTAAAGCATATTTCTTGTTAACCACCGATTTGCCAATCCGTCCAATGACTTCATGGAGTACTATTTCAACAGATTAACCTTTCTCATAAGTGTGGTATTTGGAATTTTTTACCGGTGCGTTATCCTTAAAGTTAACCTATCAAGAGGAAAGCCTTATAGGTCGAAAACTTTTTGCCTGATCCCATCTGGACTTTCCATTCTTGGGAATGAACACTACTCTGATCTGTCTCCATGGTCTTGGAACGTATTCCAGTGCCAAAATGGATCTGGAGATATGTACATAGTCGTTTTAATTGTTTTCGTCCTTCCTGTAGGAGAGAAAGAATTCCTGAGTTTAGTAGTCGCCGTATGGTTTTCCAATTCCTCGCAGAACGATTTCCATTTTGATATTCTTTAACTTCGGATACATTTCTTATCTACTCTGTGGAGATTTGTACAAAACCCAATCGTCTGTTATACCGGTTGTCATGGCATTGTTAAGAAAATTTTCTTGTCTACTTCCTTACTCTCCCCAGTTCTCTAGTTCACAATGGTGTCCTAGTTCTTTCATGCCTACTTAGAGAACCGCTCTTCTCATAGACTGCTTGAGATGAAGTTTATTAAGTTCTCAATCAGTGTCCTTAAATTCTCCAATTTCAGGTTTATCGCTCGTTAAGAGAACGAGATGTAACGAGGTAGGAGAGAAAAGTGTCATACCACCAATGATGAATCTTTCCTAATAAGACTTTGTGAAGCAAGAGTAATGTCAATTACTTCGTGCCTTGAGGATATCAAAACTTTAGGTCTATTCTCTTGAGTAAGCGGATGAAGCTCCAAATCATATGGGTAGTAAGCAGAGATTTTGTTTTTAGTCGCTCTCGTCGCACGGAAAGTAGCGTACTTGCTCTGTCATTCGAGGGAATCGAGTTCGATCCCCGGGGTGGTGACGAAACATCAATCACGATTGGGTGTTTTTAATCTGTATGTGTATGTATAGGTTTGAACCGTGAGCCCTAGTGGCATTGAGTTCTGGAATAATCTCCGCCTTCTTTAATTTATAATTTATTAAGCAGAGATCACTAGAACCTCACGTATAATATCCTGTTCCTTTACGACGCCTGTTGTAAGATCATCGGAACAGATTTCATTTAGAATTATATATATTAAATACATAACAGGCTCTGGGTCTCGAGCAGTTATCACTAACCAGGATAGGGCCTGAGTCCAAATATAGCACGCTGGTCACGTTCTGTCTAGATCCGAAACGGATGGTGGACGAAGAAGCCGCTTCAAGACTACTAGGATGAAAGCTTCCCTCATTTGAATTGTGAGCAATTTCAAAATGCCCCAGCATACAAACGACGGTTAAATTTAGCTTTATAGGTTTAGCAACCAATTTTCTAAAAATACACTTCTCGGATATATCCTTACACTCATACACATCGTTAGAGCAAGGATAATAATAATCATAATGATTTATGTATCTGTTTGTCTTAATATTTTATATTAATAGTAAGAGAGATGTGATTACATTCTTCATCTATATATGCCTCTTCTGTATATATGCTATGAACATATATATGCTGTGTATGTTAAAGGAAGAATTGTACACACATCTATACAGACAATGCTCGTACATATAAAGAGAAAAACATCTATTGTTCATAAATTGTTGTTTATTAAGTAAACACCTTGAGGCGTTTTAAATCCGGTTGGGAATATTATGTTGACACAAGCCAAAATCATAAAAATTGTTACACAACAATGGAGCAACATTTTATGTTGTGTAGAGGCGAGGAGGCATAAGAGAGTCAAAAATAAAATGAAAATAATAGAAAACATTTAAAAATTATATGTAATGGGGGTCGGGTGGTTGAGTATAGGTGTACATACAAGGGTGGTGAGATACACATATATGTGTATACGATCTACCGTCTATCATCAAACCATAACCATCTTTAAAATTTATTATTTTTTTTGTATATGCTAACCATTTACTAAGTATTACTTGTTTACATACTTTTTATATGATTTTTATGCTCTTAACTATATACAACATACTCGTATATGTACATACGTAATCAACAGTATTTATCTTTCGAGATTTTCTACACAATACTATATAGTATGTAATAGTTAGTATATGGAGGAAAGCTTCTCAATCCTTTTGTGTGAAAAATACTTCGCTATATTTTCTATAATATGTTTGTTACCATGTATGTATGGTTGTATTACACATATGGTTTGTTATTGTTTCGGCTTCAAGTCAAAGATCATAAATCATCGTGATGTGCGAATTTGTATAATTAATCGAGATTAATTGGGTAATATAATATGATATTACCTTTCAAACTGTGTAATATTGGGAGAAGAGGTCACCGATAATTATACTTATACAAGCTCTGATACATGTTCAGTCAAATGTATTCCTCTCTGTGGAATTTATGTATCCCGATAGTGTCTCCTTTCACTCTATCGACATAAGGTTGTCCACATAAAGCTGTTATAGGAATTGCTTGAAACCTCAAGTTTCAGAGTAATCTTTAATTATGACCAACAATTATAGTTAATTCCATAGAAACTGCAAATCGATTTATCTTATTATGTGCCACGACATTTGCGATTGTAGTTGTTTCTTAGCTTGGTATTGGAAAGACTTCAGTCCATTTTCCATAGCTTCGGTTTGTAGCACGTTTTACTGCCATGAATTGGTCAAATCTTCACAAACGTATTTTAAACAGTCACCTTCAATCAATAGACTATCCCATTGAGTTCAATATACCGTACCTATTGGATTCTCACCAACAATCTATTTTCATAATTGTCTGGTAAATCAGAAGTTTCTGCTTGTACTTTTCTAATTAATTCGTTGGCCCATTCTTCAGATGGTATAACACTTGTATTTATAGTATCAGAACAACGAGATGTTTTCTATTCTTCACTCGACCACAAGTATCTGTACAATCCACAAGTATCTGTATTGCCGTTAGCACTTCCTTTCTATATTAAATGATATAATCAAAACAAACTCTGCACCTTCGGATTCTTAAATTCTAACCCCATGATCTGTCCTTATTCGCAATGACTTGCCATAGAGATATTTTCGAAAATTCTCTATGCCCTGTACTGTCGCCAAAAGCTATCCTTGTTACACAATAATTTCGTTCTGGCTTTGACAACAATTTTGAAAAGTCGTTCTTGTCAACCAAACCCCTCGAATATTATTATAACTCGTTAACTTTTCGCAACGTCAGCAAATCGTGTAAGGTCGAATAAATTTCTAAGATCGTTCAGGTTTTGTGGTATTGGTCAATTCATGCCAATACCACAAAACGGCTGTTTTATCCTCGTATGATCGACCAAATAGCGCAGTGGTTAAAGCTGCGGGAGGTACCGGGTTAGAATCCCATTTTTCACCATCGATTACGATCGGTGGTGTGAATAAACATATCTATCACTTCCTGTCGGAGTGCAGAACTCATGGGCCAACCTATCTTATATGTCAGTACTTTAGGCTGGCACGGAGCAATGCAATGTGCAGATGGTTCTATCGGACTTATAGCCGTACGTCCTCGATTTGGCTGCGCAATGGCGTAAGGGATAGACGTAAATAAGTGAACCGTGAAAGAGTTGGAAGTGCCTTGAGCCACAAATAAGATTGGAAAGATAAAAAACAAACAGTCATTTGTGTGTATACTACTCGTTGTAAGTTTTTATCCATATAGCAATGATATCATCTATAAGTACACCAGTCATGTTTTCCAATGGAATCCTTTTAGTACACAGTCCATTAGTCATTCAAAGGTTGCAGGTATGTTACATAATATAATGCCTATAACGTTACATTCTATTGCTGCCACCTTTCTTCTGTATTAATATCACTAAGGAACACCATCGGCTACTCCTACCGTTTGCATATCGGTTACCATGCGATCCATTTCTCTTTGTACTATGCGAATGGTAATCTTATTGTTGCTTGTCGTATTGGTGTTTAACTAGGTTGGTTCTTCCATTATGTTCTGAAGCACCACGGAACAATTTTCCGTTTTGTCAATAACACGTTTTTTTCCAAAACTCTTTTCCTAGTCCGCTTTTCAATGTTTTACCCAAGCATAATTTCTCGAGCTTACTGCCCTTTACTGGCTTCAACAACCCACAACCATCGTCTCTTAGGAGCTTCATCCAATTTACTCCAAACTATTGTTTCTGAGTGCCGTTTGTTCGATGGTCCAACATAACTCGCATGACGATGGGCTCTTCACTATTCAATTGCAATAGCAGATCAACATTATCATTACTTTATGTATCCCCACATCTTATACGATTCTTCTGCATGCGAGGTGCATTCCCGAAATTACCTCATCGACAATATCCGCCATCAAAACTTCATGACAGAAGTCTCTAGTAGCAATTTGTATGATCAGCAATTTGTTTGATCAAGTGAAAGAACCTTAGTATCTGCGCTTTCACCGGTTGCTGTTTGCAATTTGAATCCTTCAATTGGATGATTCAAATTGTAAACAGCAAAGTCTCATTGCCTTTTAAGTCACCCCACACAATCGACCATTTTGGTCTGATTTCTCCACTTACCAATCAGGAAACAGGGAAGATAATTAAGGCGAATATGGTTGATTGAGTTAGCTTTCACTCCTTAAAACTGACTCTTATTCGTTAAACGCTTGCGATTTACAGGACTTACCTTCTATTTTGATCTCTTGTTCTAATTATTTGGTCAATGGTACATAAGGTATTCTTACTAACTTATGTCTAGTTTTCCAGCAATCTTTTCTTAATCGGAAAGTTTTCGAGAAACGGAGGTTTTGTTCGATCGTCATTTTGTTTTGTCCGATTTTCAAATTTTCTTGCCCGGTTCTCATTTGTTTCTAATTGGTCATTATTCGTTGTATTGCGGTCATTCACCGCACCATATCAACATTTTAAGGTTCCCGGGTATGTCCATTTATATCTTTTTGAGTAATGGTCGTTTGGCATTTGATTGAATCTGCTGATTTGATTCAATATGATTTCTGTTCGCGTATTTATACTGAATTCATCAGCTGCTAGGTAATCGTAGGTTTGTTTTCAATCTTGGCAATGTTATTGAGCTAAAATTCTAGAAAGTATGCTGACCCAAAACCGTTGTCATGAGTACGATGACTTCTAACATTCGAGACCACAGGTGTGATATATGGCCCAAAGCACAACGTTGATGGCACATACCGAGTTCTTTTCAATAAAGAGATCAGAAATTTAATGCGAAATCTTGAAGAATGATCAAGAATGAAATAACAGTACAGCGAGTATGCAGGCTCAGACACGTTTTGTGTGCTGATCGGAACCGATGGAGTCAGATTGTCCACACGGTACGAGCACAATTCATGTAAGTTCTAGTAAACTTTTAACACGGTATAGACTGCATTCATTGCTACTAATTGGCTGTATTCTCAGCACGCATTCGAAAGTGTTTCAGCTTCTAGACGCTGTCTCATTTCAATTATATGGTTCAAATTTTAATTGGTTTTGAATACTCTTGAATATACATTTAGCACAGACATTATCAAATCAAACGCGATCGAGCAACTTTAAGCAACGTTAATGGAAATCGAACTCAAAACCGTAAACCAACCATAATTAATGACCATTTTGAAATCCTTTGATTTACCAAAAAGGTATATCTAGAAAACAACGTTGGAGTACAAACTCAAAAGAAATCCTTCCTTCTATATTTTATATCAAACACAAGTTTGTGTGTGTATGCTCATTTTAGTGCAAAGCATTCACAAGAAAGACATCTTTTTTATATTACTCCTTAATGATAATAATAACGATAAAAGAAAATTGAAAGGGAAGTTCCGTCTTTTTACAACAAAACAACAACAACCAAAATCACAACGGATGTCGAATGATAAATTATAAATGAAGTCAATTATTTGAATACGAGATGATTTTTTATTTTTTTGATTCATCTCATCCTTAATTTATTTGCTTACATTTTCATTTTTTTTTTTGTGCTTTCTTCTTAATGTATATTATGGATGGATTATTTGTTGAGGGTATCGACGAGCATATTCAGTTTTTTTGTGTTCCGCGATTTTGACGACAATGTGAATCGGCGATAAACATTATACAATTTATATTCCAACAAAAACATCATCTCGCAATAATAAGAGATTGAATGGCATCAAAAAAAATGTTTATTCTTAAGACACAAAATTGACATTTTCGTTGTTTGCCACTTTATCAGGGAATTTATAAATTATATAATTTTTTGTCTTTGTGTGGGGGGAGTTGTGTGTATGGTGTTAATGTTTTCGAAGCCACTTGATAAGATTGAAAAAATAAATGGCCTTTGTGCGAGATGATTAGTTTAATGATTGCATTTTTTTGGTATAAAATGGTGTTGCCCACTATTTTTGTACTATGAAAGCTTTTAACTTCATCGCCACAGTATTATTTTCGGCCACTGCTACTATATATCTATTCGTCTTACTTCTTGACATCTGTGATTTTCAAATTAAAATATTTTTGGTGAAAGCTCGTCATATGTATTAAAACTTTCCACTTCAGAGCTTTCAATATGTGACAGTGTTCAATATGTCACATGATTGCATTGGTATTCAAATGAGATGCCTTGGGTTGCTTATAGATCACAAAATTTTGCATAACGCTAGCAAAAATATTAACTTTGCTTAACAACTGTAATCAGTTTTTATTTTTCAGGCTGATTGGCAGTGTCAAAATAGTTTTGCATTGATTAGAGCTTGTGAGCTTTCAATGCATTGATTATGGTATCACCAGTATTACCAGACCAAACTGATAATTAAACCCAGAAATACAAGGTAAGTAGAAAAAGCTCACTAATTTCCATTAAAAATAAAAACATATTTACAGCTTTCAAACAGATCTATTGATTGTAAAAAAGCTCTTATTGGAATTTTCATATATATCTAATAAGATACCTTCAGAGCTTTTCTTGTATTTAAAGATTAAGTTGTGAGCTTTTACAATTTAAATAAAAAACGCAAAAGCTCTTAAATTAAATATGACAACGAACAGTTTATGTTAAGCTCACTAATTTCTATTAAAAATGAATACATATATAAAGCTTTCAAACAGATCTCTTAATTGTGAAAAGCTTTTATTGGAATTGTCATATATCTAATAAGATACCTTAAGAGCTTTTCTTGTATTTAAAGATTTAGTTGTGAGCTTTTACAATTTATATAAAAGACGCAAAAGCTCTTAAATTAAATACAGCAATGAACAGTTTATGTTATCGATATGGAAGTGCTTTCTGTCAAAAGTCAAAAGTTGATTGTACTTCCTTATTATAATATATTAAGGATAAAAAATAAGAGTTTTTTAATTCACTTCTCCACATTTTCATCCTGTTAATTGATATAAAAATTCTTATTATTTAAATCATTAGAGCTTTTAAATCTGACGGTAAATAGCACTCATGGCTTTAACGCAAACAAATAAAATATTTTATCCAATGTTTCTTGAACATGCTAAAAGTGTCATACCTTTAAAATCTTAATACGCGTCTGTGCTTTTGATCATGTAACAATATAAACTTATATTATTCTTACCAACCGTAAAAATCAAGGAGTAAAATTTGTTCACCAGTTTATATATTTCGAAAGCTAATTTTTGATCTCAATTAAGTCCTGGAGCGAAGATGAATTAGGGAAACTCACCTGTTTCTCTTTGGTTTCTCAAATAGTTTCGCATTTATATTTATTATGATATGATGAATATATCTAAAAGCTCTTCAGTAGACCAAATGAATTTAATTAGATATTTTTCATTGAGCTTTTATTGCTCTAACCAAATGACATAGTTTTTAATTAATATGAGCTCAAACGTTAAATTATTTTAAAACATTGATGTTCAACGAAAATTATTTGAAAGCTTTTTGATTAATATTTTCCGTTAAGTATTCATGTAGTACCATAAAGAGTAGAGTTTTCTGTTTTGTTGGTAAAAAGTTAGTTATAATTTTTTAAGTGATTTAAACCTTTAAATGGTCTTGTGGCTGGTACTAATTCGCAAAAGTTTTGCTCAAAACGGTTGTTTTTTTCTTATTATGTCTATATTCATAAACACAGATTATGCGACGTTTTCAAAAATTATTAAGCTTATTTATTGAAGCAAAAAAGCTTTCATCGACCTCTGCAACTGTGCTTTACCAAACAATGAGTGAAATTATTACCGCCCTTTAAAAATTGGTTAACTAATTGGAACAAAAACTTTTATGTAAAACACTTTCGTCTGACGAACTTTAAATTTGGACATGATCTCGGAAAAATGATGTAAGCGATATTACACAAAAGCTTTAAGTTTCGGTTTTTCTGTATTCCTGCAAGCTTTTTGTTTAAAATTCTACTTTACAAAAAGAACCGAACATACCTTACAAAAGACAATTACTTTTTTATCGAGTAGCTATTTAAGTCAAAACGCTGATCAATTCATTCAGGTCATCCCATAACTTTCTTGTGATTGGTATCAATTTGCAAAAGCTTCGCTTAGTCAACTAAATATTTTAGTTGAACATTGGTTTCTATAAAATGTCAAAATGTGAGCTTTAAAGGTTGCTCACAAAATACATAAAAAATTAGACTAAATTGAAAAACAACTTATATAAAAAGCTCACATCAAGAGTTAAAGTTCTGACATAAAACCAAAATCTTGAAACCAAAATATATGTTTCTTCGACATAAATTAAAGTTTGATAGGTCAGACGAAAAACCTAAGATTTTAAATAAACTTTTAGGAGCTTTAATTTTCAAAACGGGCTCATTTGACTAAATCTTATTGTGCAAATAAACTTTGTAACACTTACTTCTAATTTATGTAAAAGCTTTTATCTGAGCTTTTCCCAACATTTTTAAAACAAACTATCATGTTCTTATAACACATAAGTGCCAGTTACTTTTAACAAAAAATTATCATTTTAATGTTTTTTGTATAAGTAAAAGCTTTTTGTTAAATAATTCTGAATTACTAAACATATCGAACGTAGTCTGCATCTACATAGAAGGATTTTGATCTAATATTTTATATTAAGTTCATTTTTGATCTAATATTTCATATTAAAAGGTGACGTATCAACCGTATCACGTTTGACATGACATTTCAAAAAGCTTTCTGTAAGCACCGAATTTTTTAAGTTTATTCTAACGTCTCTTTGAAGTTTAAAAGTTGCTGCAAGCTTACTTAAATACTTTATAAGCTTTCATTAGTCCTTTTAGAAAACTTTTCAGAGCTTTAAATGATTCAAATGCTCTTTGATTTATAATTTCAACTTATCTAGAAATTATCTAGCTTTCCTTATTTAGAAATTTGACTCAAATAAGTATAGTCGTGTAACAGTTTTAGAAAAGCTTTTACGTATTATAATGATGCTTTTAAAAACAAGTAATCCTTCAGTGATCCCTGCAAATTATTGCTTCATCTGGGTTGATACAAACTTCAAAAGCTTTCCTTAATACTTATAACCAGTATAGTATTGTTTTGATACCAATACTCATAAGAAATTCGCAACATTTTTTTAATTAAATTCATTAAAATAATTTAATTAATTTTTTGTTTTAATAATATTTATATTTATACATAAAATTTTACATTTATATTTAATTACTACAATATATGAATTTGTTGTTGGTTTTGTATTAATTTTTATTTATTTTTAATCTAATTAATAAAACTAATCAATTTCATATAGTTTACTTTTTTAGTTTAAATTTTAAATTAAATTTATTTTTTCTATATAATTTTAATAATTTATTTTGATTATTAGTTTGTTTATTTATGTATATAAAATAAAATAAAATTAGTTTTAATAAAAAAAAAATTATTAGAGATTTATTCAAATATTTATTTAAAATTATTTTTTGGGTCTATCTGTGTTGTTTGTTGACAATATTTTAAATTAAATTATAATTAATTACAAATATTTACAAAATATATTAAATATAAAGGAGATATGTGAATGGACGTAGGATATTTTTTTATCATTAATTTTTTGTAACAGTTTAGTACGGTCGCCAGACGTCGCTTAATTTAGTCCGCTTCCGTTCCAAACTGATTTCGATCGTCGAACTATCAATTTCTTTAATTTCGGTTCGTTTACTACTACTATTATTATTATTGTTATTGTGGTTACTATTACTATTCTGATTATGATTTTCAATATCTTCAATCTCGATATCGTCATCGAGATCGTGCTGCTCGATATCATCGAGATCGTTATCGTACCGCGACGATGATAAAAGTGGCGATGGTGGTGGCGATATTTTTGTCGAACTGACTGGTGGCGAGGCGGATGCTGTTAATCGTGGACTATCGTCTTTATTGTGCGAGATTAAGGTGATCGATCGTTTCACAAGATTCACACAATTTGATGTGTCGGCAGCATTGGCAGCGGCAGAGGCGGCTGCCGCCGCTGCAGCCACCATATTGGTACGTGTAAAATGATTACTATTGGTCGTGGTCGATAGCGAAAATGAATTGCGAAACCATGGAAATTCCGAATAGTTACTATACAACTGGGTGTACAACCATTGGCTGGGCGGTGGAATGAGTGGTGTTTGTAAAAATAATTGGGCAGCTAGGGCGTGATTAAAATTTTGGTGATTAGTGTTCTGCGGTGCTGTAAAACCAGACGCAACCACTTCATTA
This sequence comes from Tipula lateralis, assembly GCA_963932295.1. Lineage (NCBI taxonomy): Eukaryota > Metazoa > Arthropoda > Insecta > Diptera > Tipulidae > Tipula > Tipula lateralis. The sequence goes on along the minus strand of OZ010738.1, from coordinate 179,981,552 downwards.
CTAGTATTCCGGTCCTTAGCGCTGCTCTTCTGTATCAGCGCCGTAAATGCGCCACCATTCGAAAGTATCGACGGCGATGGTGATCTTTTTTCAATAATCGCTATGGTTGTCTGACTATTTTCATCGTTGCTGTTATGATTTACGTTGCTATTAAGTTGGCGGGCAGATGAAACTGAACCGGTCACCGATATATCATCATCGTCTAAATTGTTGTGTTCATCATCGACATTGGACGATTTTTCGTGTGAACTGGCACTCTCGTTATTTGGCGAACTTTTCGGACTTGTTGTGCTATGCGGATTACAGATCGATGTCAGATGATTCGAATTATGATTGCTATTGGTAAGAATATTGCGAGTCGTATCTAAAAATATATTTATATACACAAAAATTAAGTTTGACTCGAGTATACACATTAAAATCGTCTACATACCTCCAGATTGCAGCCGATCTAGATTTCCACTACCCAGCAGCGGATGACCAAAATGTTGGGAATGTGCTTGTTGGTGTTGTTGATGGTGATGATGAAAGAAGTGGACAGGTTGAAAACCGCTACCATTCGCATTCCGACCCGTCAGTGTTCGCCAGTCAGGTAAACCGTGACCTAAATGATTGGCCAAACCACCGCCAGCCAGATGATGTGCAAACCCTTAAATTATAAAAATACATTTTTCTTTCAGTCCAGACCCATTTTAAAATAATAACTTATTTTTTTCGGAAAATAATTTACAAGCATTCACCCACAAAAGAAAATTTTGCTACATATCACGCAGACGTTAAAAATATTTCATATATTAGTATTCGTCTTGATATACTGTAAAGGTCTCGTATATAGAAAAAAGCTTATATACTTTTTTTCAAATCCAGCAACAAAAATTTCCAACCGAAATATGTGGTACCCGTAAGGAAACCGAATTTCGTGCGATAAAGGGTTAGCCACGGTTATGAAAATGGATTGTATCTCTGTTTATATACACACATCGAAACGATTCCTATATATACATACTCTCATATATTTATTGGAATTTTTATGATGATGGTGGGGAATAACTTGGTCTTATTGGTGCGCCACAAAAAAGCATCTTTTCTATACTTCTTCATCGTCTGACGTGTTCTTCGATGGTTTGCTCTCGCTCTCTCGACGAAACCAAACAAAACAAAAGATTATTTCTTATATACTTGTATTATCATAATCATCATCAAAACAACATAAATTTATATTGCCATCTCGTTCTGAGCAAATTTAAATAAAAAATAAAAAGCTCAGCTTTTTTATATAGATTTTTTTCTCGAATCGAAGCTTTTTTATTTTCTCAACGTGCAAAGACGTACGAAACAAATAATTTACCCCTTTTTGTCTAAACGGATCGAGATTCTCATCAAAAAGCTGTTTTATATATACCGTTCATAAAAAGCTCTCCGAGTATATATCTTAAAGACTGTACATATAAGAATGTGTATCTGTCTAGAGAAAATCAACAAACGTATTTTTTATTTGTTCATTCCTAACCATTGTAATGATGATGATGATGATGATTTGCAAGTATATAGAAAGCTTTTTTACGAACAAAATAAAAATTCAAAAGCTACAATTTAATATTATATTTAAAGAACGTACAGAGCAGTATTATACATAAGAAAAGTTTGGTTTTTATGGTTTTATGATTTTTTTGTGAATAATTTTTAGGGTTGGACTACTTTTCTGTATGTGTATGTGTGTATGTGTGAATGATAAGAAATATCCTCAACATCTTTTATCTTAACAAAAAAAAACAGACGAAACGAACGAAATAATAAATTTTAATTAATTAATTAATTAATTTTAGTCAGCCAAGTGTAACTAACTTATGTATATACGAACCGAGTATATGTTGTATGGCAGAATGAACGAAGACAAAAAATTTGGGAAAATTTTTAAATTGTTTTCCATTTGATTTTTGTTTTATTTAATTTTATTTATAATAATTAATTATGATAATATACCAAATTTATATATATTTTGGTTTGCTCAATCCATGCCAATATTCTCTTCTCGATGTATTGTTATATTTTAGGGAAGAGATGTTACATAGATTTTCGACTTTTCCGACGGAAAAACAATTTTCTTTTTTGACTAAGAAATATGAAAACATCCGTCGGAAAATAAAATAATCTTAGTTTGTATGAGGGTTGGAAATCGACTGTGATTGAAAGAAGATGACCTAGGATAACTTTTCAAGAAATTTTCTTAACAGTCCTCGTTATGCTGACTGAATATTCAACCGGGTTGCTATAGTGGAATTGGTCAAAACAATCCAACCTGATCATATACTTGTCTCTCTATTTAAACGTGAAATTTTAATTGCGACGTTATTCGTCACTTATTACTCCAAAATTATAAATTTTCATTTATACCTCCCCAGCTCTACCTACCGGGTCCAAGAACGATAAACTTATCAAAGCTATATGGCTTCTATATGTTACTACAAAAACACATTCTTCAATATCTCTACCCCACGCCACCTGCCAAGTATGAATCGCAATTTCCACGCCACCTACTGGAAAAAACAAAGATAAACTTTTTGGATCAACAAACGATCATGTGGTATGAATATACGCTTTGATACGTTCAGAAATACAGATTTCCAAATGATATCTACTCTCACGACACCTACTGGTTAAATATGTAAACTTCCACGCCACCTACTAGAACTCAAACGTACTTTTTGGCCATTAAATGAACATGTGGTGTGTACTCAATGCCATCAAATATAGCTTCGATTCATCCATTAACATAAATTTGCAAAAATATCTGTGACTCACGCTATCTACCGGGTTAATATCTCAACTTCTACGCCACGTGTCGGGTCAAAAACTTATAAACAATTTGGAGCACCAAACAAATGATTTAAATATGGTTTCGTTAGGTGGAGTGGTTCAGACATGAAGACATTCGAAAATGTCTCTACCCCAATGCCAACTATCGAGTATCTATCAAAACTTTCACGCCACTTACTAGATATAAAAGAAAGACACTTATCGTATCATTAAACGAACATTTTTTGTGAATATAGCTTCAATTTATTTAAACATAAACTTATACGTAAATATATCGACTGACGCGTCACCTATCGAGTATATATCTCAACTTTCGCGCCACCTCTATTGGGTCCCAAAAATTCTTTTTGTAGCACCAAACGAACAAATGCGTTAAATGTGGTTTCGATAGGCTGATTGGTGAGGCATGATGATTTTCATAAATACCTCTAACTCCATGCCACCTACCGATTAGTATTACAACTTTCACGCCACGTTCGAGGTTTAAAAGAAAATAAACTTAATATACCACCTAATGAAAATATTTTGGGTATAGACTTTCGATTCTTAAATAAATACGCCATCTACCCAATAAATATCTCAACTTCTACGCCATCTACTGAATTGAAAAAATGAGAACCCTAAAAAAATATGGTGTGAATATGGTTTTGATGCGTCCAATGATTTCGGCGTGATTAGATTTGATTCCCACATCCGGAATAGACGAATGACCAACTATGAGGCATGTAGGAAACATCTTCCACACTAAGGTAAAACCGGAAGTTTGCAAGGTTGTATTGTGATCTTATGCGAGCAAACCAATTTATACTGTAGTAAAAAATTGGAACAGGAGCTGCTAGAAACCATAAAATAATAAACCATTGCGATGACTACGTGGTCACAACCAAGGTAATTTTTTTTAAGATTGCAATCTTTGTAGAAAGCTCATGTGTAAAAGAGTATACAGCCTGAGTTATAGTCATATGTGGTGAAACAGAGTAGGTTCATCGTATGCACATCCTCCCAAGTCACTTTAAAAAACGGATTCACATTAAATTTCAGCACGATAAACGTTTGTTCACCAATCACTATCTCGTTAGACGTTGTTACTAAAAGCTTTCATGCATGGAAAATCCCTCATTTCCGTTCCATTCTCTCGTTATATAATTTGCAGACACCATTTTTATCCATAACAATAGTTGAATACACACATACATATGTGAAACATGACATTTTGAAATTGTAAATTGAATAAAATAAAAATTGGGAACATATTACAACTCATCCAGTTTTTCCTTAAGGAAAATACAATTTTGTTCTTCTATCGTTGTACACATGAAGATATAAATGAAGAAAAGTGTCATATATCATTGTATACCTATATATAATGTATGTATATATAGGTCTCACTATATATTAAATATTTAGTGTTGTTGTCAAAATTTGAAAATTGAAAATTGGAATATATGGAAATTTTGTTTTGTGTATAGATTTTTTGGGTGACGATATGAAGACACCGACAATTTATATAAATTGACTTGTAAAATTCAATTTTTTTATCACATTCGTGTAACGATATGTGGGATGATTAAATGATGACATCGAGCGATGTGTTTAAACTCGCATATAAATGACATTTTGGGCATATATTCTCATGGGTATTCGTCTTATGCGTACGATATGGAAGGATTATCCGCACGATACGTGTTTGATAATGTCATGTTTACAGGGAATTCAAAATATATTTGTTTGCTAACTCATGTCTATAGTAAGTACCCCACACCAGTCCAATTCGACGAATATTGATCTATCCATACCTAGATTACCATATCGGTTTGTGCTCGACAGTATGTGTCTAGAGCTATAGACATGAATATCCTTTAAACGTTTTACCAATATGTTAGCCTGACTATCGCAATAAAAACAATTCTGATAGCATTTAAATGTGTCTAGCTTGCTAGTTGTAAATATTTCAGACCTGATGCATAAATTTGCTATAAAAGTCTAATATCGTCATTAGATTTGGCTTTATATCTAATAAATCTATTTGCACCTCCCTTACAAAAACAAAACAAAATTTCAGTCAAATTTTGGTTCAGTCGTAATTTAGCACCTCTAAGAAGAATGTTTGGAGTCCACAATGTAAAATAAGGTTTCTGTTCACGCTGAATTGCATAACATGCCCACAAAACATGCCTTTTCTATTTGTTTCTTAACCGTAAATTCAAGAATCTCAGTTAGTATAGAACCTTTGAATGCATCTGGCTTGCTAGTTGTTGCAAAATAACAAGAGACGGAATAACCTGGTATCGAACTCCTTTTCCCATTGTTTTATTTTTGGACTAGTAACGACCATACATAGACATAGTCAGTAGCACAGATCTATAAACGAAATCCAATCCGACTATTCTTTTTTTTATTGATGCTTAAATGACTGGTATGCTTGATTGATCGAATTTTGTGCATAAAAATGATATAAATAGTGAAATAGAATCATTAGATATGTCTACTGTATCTAATGAATCTATCAACACCTCACTTACAAAAGGACACAATATTTCAATCAAATGTTTGTACAATCATGTTGTAGCATCTCTAAGGAGAATGTTTGGCATCTACAATTGTCTCTGTTTTATTTCTAGACGCTTAATGACCTCAATTACACGCAGTTAGAAGCACAGATCTATAACTTGAATATATGCCTTTTTTCTTAAAGCTTAACTGACAGGCCTGCTTTACTAGTCCATTTTGTTGCATTAAGTTGTTATAACTAGTGTTATAGAATAATTAGATTTGCCGACTATATCTAATGAATCTATTTACATATCGGTTACAAATGGGCACAGAATTTCATTCAAATTTTTGTTCAGTCGTATTAATCAGGAGATTATTTGGAGTATACTGAAGAAGGTCTGACTTGCGTTCTTCGTACACTTAAAGCTCACAATCCTTAAATCCGCGCTCATTTATACCATCTATATCACACCTTATTACGATTTCAATTCAAAAACCTTCATTGTTGTACATAATTTGTCACACCATTCGTCGTTTATCTGATTAACCGTTTCTCTTGTTGTTGCTAGTTAAAGATTTTCATTAAACATATTTTTCTTCCTCCGATATAAAAACGTGTATGTATGTATGTATATACAGCAAAGTAGTTTTTCCTCCATTATTGTTTACATAATCCTTATATTTTAATTGTTTCAACACCACCCTTGCTAAAAACTGGTTCACAAAAGAAAAAACAACGACATAAAAAAACCCCCACATTGTGGGGTTTGGTGGTGTGTAGCATAGTGTATAGATATGTAGTGTAAGGTGGTAAAGTTTAGAGTTTTTTCGTTATATTGCGATAAAAATTAAATATGTTCTTTTGTTTTATGATAAAAACTGTAAGATTTAAAATATAGGAATTAAGGAATTTTTAACCCTTTATAGCGCAGTCGTGCGCTAACATTTTATGTATAAAGTGCTAATCGTATTTGGTACAAATATAACGTTTAGTATTCCCTTTATATAGAGTGTGAAATACAAAGGGTGCCGTGTTGCTCGTAATGGATTGCTTTGCTTCAATGACGGTTCTACAACATTTTCGGCAACTGTTTGCCTTCGGTGTGGGAAATGAGCGTTTTCATTTCGATTTTACATTAAGAGCAGACAGAGATGATTGTGTGCGGTGGTTATAAAAATTATGGGTTTATGGTGATGATGATTAACGAGATTATTGTTGAATATATATATATATATATGATATATCACATAACCTTATTAAAATGTGAGCTACATAAATGTAGACGGTTATAGGTTAAAGTACACTAAAGCCCTAAAAGCTGGACTCTAAGTGGTAATTTTCAATACTTAACCAGAGCTGAAACCAGAAATACACTTAAAAGTTTCCAAATGTTCTTGCAATTTTTAACTGATAACTGTTTAAACAAAGAAAATCACTTGTGGTGAATAATCTTTGTTACCTCAATGGACCTAAAAATTTACTGCGGGTGACTTATTTTTGAGAGTACGTTGCATTAGATAAATAAATTGGATTAGATTGTTTAAAAGGTGACTGAACCCAATTAGTATGTGGATGTCTGTCTTTTCTTTTTAAAGTTTAACTGACTGGTATACTTTATTGATCCAATTTGATGCATAGAATTGCTATAAATAGTGTAATAGAGTTATTAGATATGTCTAATGTATCTAATGAATCTATTTACATCTGCCTTACAAATGGAAACAAAATTACATTCAAATTTTTGTTCAGTCATAATTCAGCAACTGTGAAAAGAATGTCTAAGCGAGTCACGACCACAATTAAGCACAGTGTAAGCAGCCTAGACCTATAAATGAAATCTATTACTCGAATGTATGCGTTTTTCTTAAAGCTTATTTGACTGACAGCCTTTATTAATACAATCTGATAAATGAAATTGCTATAAGAAGTCTAATAGAGCCATTAGATATGTCTACGGTATCTATTGAATCTATTTATATCTACCTTTCAAAATGACACAAAATTTTATTTAAACTTAATACAATCATAACTCAGCATATGTGAGGAAAATGTTAAGTGTCTACAATTCTGTTTTATTTCTGTACGAGTAACAAACACACTTAGACATTGTGTATGTAGCACAGAAATATTAACGAAAATTAATCCAAATGATTTCTATTTTATTAAATTTAAACTGACTGGCAAGCTTTATTGATATAATCTGATGCATAAAATTGCTATTTATTGTATAATAGAGTCATTAGATATATCTACTGTATATAATGAATCTATTCCCATCACCCTTACAAATGGACACAAAATTTCATTCTAATTTTTGTTCAATCGTAATTTGGCATCTCCAAGAAGAATTTATTTTCAAACATTAAATTTACGAAAAGATCGTTTGAATGGGTCTACTTGGCCTATTATAGATGTTTCAGAGCTACAAGAGACGGTATACGGTGTCGACCACCTTTTTCACTATTTCAGAGGTATGTAACCTTTATTCTTGCTGAACTCTCAATTTTGTAAATATTTGTTATTAATTGTGAATGAATAAAGACCGCAATTAGACATAGTGTAAGAAGCACAGCTCCTTATAAATGAAATCTATAATATTCAAACCATAAATTTGAACCCTTTTTTGTACTATACATACGAGTACGCTCGACGAAGGAGCAAACAAAAAATGTGAAATTTAATAATATTTTATATCCTTCCATTAATAATAAATTTAATTTCCTTAAAATGTCTTTAACAAAAAAGTTAGAAATGAAGCAGAATGAAAGAATGTAACTATATCATACACCAGACGAAAATTTATTTTTCAAAAAGCACTGAGTTCTCGTACACAAATTTCAATTAGACTTTTTGGCAACCGCAAAAACTTTGTTCGACGAAGGTATATAAATTGAATAAATATCCATATCGCGATTGATACATCCTTGAAAAGCACAAGGAACATAAGAAAATTGTCTTAGTTTCCGCTTTCGTCTGAATATACATATAAATGTATAAAGTGGGTCATTAGCAACGATTTATGTATAGTGACGGGAGGATGGTGGGTGGGATTTAGTATCAAGGAAATACGTACATAAATTTCTTAATTTAAAGATATAAAATATTCGTTCCTACAATATATAGACAAAGATAAATGGTGCTAACCCCTTTTTAATGAAATTTTTTGGTTTTCTTATTTGTTTATGTAAGATGGATGGAATATTTGAAGATTAATTAAATTCGGTCGCTGATCCCATATATAAACATACGATAAAGTGGATTACCAACCATTTTTCGAGATATCTACATAAATAATCTGTTTTGATTATCTAATTAATTATATATGTTTGAATACAACTCGATATACGGTGTAATCAGTCAAATCAAGGACATGTTATGTGTGTATCTTTATATACATAAGATTATAAATGTAATTATCCTGCTACAAAAACAAATTTTATAATTTTTGATTTCTTCTAATTTATCACATCGTCTCCAAACTTTTATATCCTGACAAATTTTTTTATTTAATCCTTTTATGTATGTAGAGTATATATTTACTTAGACTTAAGGAGATGAACAAGAATATATTGTTACGTCTTAGTAATATAATGTATGTATGCATGTACGAGCATGTATTAGAAAATTAAAATTATTTTGACTTCCTTGGAAGGAAAAATGAAAATAGAATGGAAGCGAAACGAAAAAGTATTCAGAGATTTTTGCTTCAACGAATCGAGCAGAAGTATCGGTAGGGGTTTGTTTTCTTACGATTTTCAGGTATCTAATACCAGTGAATTTATTTGTCCGAAAGCAAAACCTATTGACGTGGCTTTAATCCAATCCTTGATACAACGAAAGGTGTTCTGACTCCAGGTACTTGGAGTGAGCGAAAGCCCAATTTGGACCAAGAGCTAACGTATGTGACATAAGTATGTGGTGTAAGATTCCGATCAATACCACTTCTAGTTTAGATTTTAATATGAGTGATTGAATTGGCCAATGTGGTAAGAGCCAAATTAAAAAGATTTGGCAGGAACAAAATGTGTACTGCATATATGTGGAACACACAAGTCGCTCAATTCGATTCTGAAAGGAAAACTCGCTGGACTTGATTTACTCAATTCTTAACATGGTGGAAATCTTATCAGGCCAATAAAGTAAATCAAATCCTGACAACACACAACACATTCTGCACCATCATAACTTTATTCTAAAGTCCCGCATGACTCTAAAGTGGCTTAAAATTTGATATCTTTGACAAAAAGCTTTCAACGAAGCTTTCATTACTCATGTTGCAGTCAAGTTGTAATAAAAGCATACATAAAGCTCTAGTAATAAATTTTATGATTGTCTGCCATCATTTAAGACGTTTAAAACCACAACCAAGCCTCTTACCTGTTCCACTGTGCTTTTGATCTACTTTTGATCGATATGCACTTTTTAATGTAAGAACGATAATTTACAATAACTAACTAATATCGAAAGCACTTAAGTGTGTACGTCATTCATTTCTCCCGAACCCCTACTCCCATCGTCATCCCTACTCGTAAAGTACACAAAAAAATATTATTAAAAACCTTTTTAAAATTAAAAACGAAACTTTTTTTCCACTATTCATTATATTATGATGTGAGCGATGAGATGGTGATGAGCACAAAGAAGGTGATAATGTTTTATGTTCATATATGTAGATGGTATAAAAGTTCACATATGCGGATGGAGTAACAAGAACGTAATTTTTTTTAATTTAAAAGACGGCAGCAAAAAATTGTGTTTTAGTGTATATGTAACCCAGTTCTAGCGAATCGTATATATAAATCACGAAAATAATTACTAAAACAAACAATAATTACTAAAGGCCATATGTTATCCTGATTATGTCACACGATAATACGTTTTTAAACGATATGATATCTAATCCCCATACATATTGTATATATAGAGTGTAGTTCGAGCAGGGATGAATATATATATGGTAGCAGCACATCGTATCACACATAGAAGCACATCGGAAATAGTAAATGAGTAATAAAGGAGGCAATTTGTAGCAGGAAAGGTGTCATTACAGTTGCTATGTCTTGTCACCCTCGCATTTTCTTTCAATTTATTGTGTTAGATATTTTTTTTGTGTTGCTGCTGCCTGCTGTCTTATACTTTAACTACCGTTTTCCACCCCTCGTATACACACACACATATATATATCGTATAAGTGTATATACAGCCAAGGAAAACAAAGAAAATTTTTATATACACCATCGAGTTTTTCCACTTTGAACACACACAACATTTTTTTGCTGTTTACATATTCTTCTTCGCTTCATATCCTCTCCGCATGTGGATACATACAATGATGAAAAATGATGTTTTCTTTTAAACTTGGAAAAATTTTGTGGAAAATGGAAAAGATTTTTTTTTTTATTTTGTAGGTTAACAATATGATTTGTTATGATTTTGTTGTTGTTCCTCTCGTGCGAGGATGATGGGCAAAAAAAACGAAGAAAAATGTTGGAAAAATCAAAATATAAATATTCAAATGGGAAAACATTTTTCTTTTACTCCATTCAGCTTCATTATTTGTTTTTCCGGTAATGTGTTATTTATTTAATGTTTAAATATCTTATTTCGTCGGTAGATGTATGCAGAATAGATTCGAATAAAATATTTATAAAGCTTTTTGTTTGTTGTTGTCGTTATTAGTCGAATTGAGTGAAATGGAGAAACCTTTAGTGAAAATTTGTTTTCCATGATATAGGTTTTCATCTCAATCTGGTAGACGTTTTCATCCCAATCTGTACCATCTGACTCTTTTAGCTCTCCCTATGTTTAACCGAGTTCTTTCGCTTCGGCTAGCACCATACACTTACAGGTCATTACCGGCTTTTAGGCTTTTCTTTTTTTTGTGAACTCCTTGCTCGTCCATATTCGTGGTATGTCCCCCTTTTCTCACTGAGTCTGGCCGATCAATCTCCACTTGTGATTTTAGGTTTCGGTTTCAATGTTTTGTTCTGTTTGCCACTGGAAATGCAAATATTTATTTGGAAAACCAAGGGACTTGAAACCAAGACTTGACTAAACGTTTCGGTTATCAGACCCATAATTTTGTTTGACACACTTATTTAAAGGCTTATTTTCGATTAGGTATTGTGGGAGCTTTGCACACGACACCCATTGCAGCTCTTGAGATAGGTGTGGGTCTGCTGCTGATTTTTATTTGGATCAATTTAGCCCTTCTGGGCACTACCAAATATGGAAAGAAGTGGACTGGCACACAACTGCCCACATATCCTCGGAAGGAGGATATGTGGGCAGTTGTGTGCTATGTTGTCCCCACCTACGTCTCCGGTGACACTATGATAATCTATACAGATGGATCAGTATTCTGTTATTTGGTTGAAGCCAGGTTATACATGCTAAATCCTGAGATAAAATTGTCTATCCCAAATATCTTCAGCAACGCTTAAGTATTTAATTTTTGTGTACCGGCAAAATGCTTTCCCTACTATGGATACTGGTGTGAATCAATATTCGAGTAAATATGCTCGAGGTTTTCAACTCTCTATACGACTAAATAGTCTCGCACTTTTGTGTACAAAAGAAAACCATTTATCACTCGGAGATAAAAAAAATAATTGTTTTCATTAATTATCACGTTAATCCCCAAGTTCGAAGAAACCTCCAACCATACACACACACACCCACACAAAAACCTGGGTTATACACATTTCAATTTAAATTTTCCACCGCACCGTCGTCATCCGCCCGAGACAATAAAATCATCGTCATTGTTTATAATTAAAAATGCATAATCGACAATTGTTTTAAATTACTCGTCCCCGTTCCAATACAATCACCCACCGTACACACATACAACATGTTTATGTATATTTCGCTAAGTTTAACGGAAAATTGGAGGAAAATTAACAAGAAAAAGGGAATTAAATTGTTGTTGTAAAAGAAAAGTTTTGTCGTCTTATATAGTCTTATCATTAACACTCTCGCAAAAGGTGAATACAATTTCACCTTCCCTAAGCCGATATATATACACATACAACCGATTATCGGATTGAAAATTACAAACGGGTGGGAGGGAAAACTTTGTTTAGCACCCGAAACGAATAGGAAATTAATTTGTTTAGTTTATGATCAAAGTTTATTGTTTAATAAATAGATCACGTGTATTGGGGTTTTGTACATCCACTGTGTCGTCGATATATAGTCGGAATATCTAATTTATGGGTTGTTATTTTCTTCCCCAAAATCGATAGCGGCTTTTTCGGTAGATATATAAGTTTATTGTTTCAATGACAGCTTGGAAATAAAATAAAGATTTATGGTGATATAATTGGTATACAGTAAGACATAGACCAATTGTCGAGATGAGTAATTTAATTGGATTTGATTTACGAGCTTTTTGTAGCCGATTGCATTGTTGTGCTAACTAGTTCTAATAAAGTCTGGATATATGTTTTGAACAATGTGTCAATATGACAACTATATCCAAAGGACTATTACTTGTCTCTAAAACGACAAAACCAGTAGCCATAAGGACTCAACTGTTAACAGTCGAACAGTGTGCATCAACCATCATTTAAGTGTGATTCCTCAGCGCTCAGAACTGGGCCTATATTAATTTTGGTTTTTATTAAGGTTCAATATAAGTGTGAATATTTATTGGAAGGTTGATCCTTTTTTCATGTATTGTCTCCCATCCATTTTGCTTTAAATGAGAATGGCCGCTAAGTGGCCTTGTTTCCTGTTTTTTCGATGTATTGCAACTCGTTCATCAACTAGAGTTGATAAACTTGGTTTTAATTCAAATAATTGACTCGCGAACGTAGAAAATCAATTCTCAATTGATTTCTTGCTGTTCACTTAAAGCTTAATTGCTCTAGTTTCCAGAAATTTCAAACATTATGCAGCTATTTGGGAGACAAACAGTCGAACTCACCTCGAGCTTGTCACAAAAGACTCCGGGAGTCAGAAACTCTTGCATTGATTTTAGGAAGATTCCAGTATTTCATCTTGGTTTAATAAAAATTAAGCCTTTAGTGCTTTGATATAATTGTAACTAAAAATTGTGGAGGTCATTCAAAAATTGTATGTTCAATTTCTTGATGTTTCTTAATTTATTCGATTATGGGTAAGGCTTCCAAAAACCAAATATCATATAATTTTGAGTGATATTTATACATATTTCACCTAGTTCAACTATTTCAAAAGATGTATACTGGCTTTACAAGGTTGAAATATTTTGGATAGCGTACATGTCACTAAACATGAAAGCTTTATGATTTGGAGTTTAAGCTTCATACTTTTTTATATATTCTAGCTTCGTAATAAAAGCTAGGATTAATGTAATTTTGATATATAATTTTGAGTAAAAATTGAGCACATCACTCCAACTATATCGATTTTGTCTAGTGAAGCTCCCAAAAACTGAACATGCCATAGTTTAAGTGAAATAAATTCATATTTCACTCAAATGCAACTACTACAAAAGATAACTGATTAAAAACAATTGTAGAAATTTCGATTAGCGCACATTTCACTAAAATCTAAAGCTCTACTAAGTTTTTTTATTTCTAATTTTGTAACAAAAGCTCCCCACTCAAATTAATTGAATGATGTATGTATTGAATAATGTATTTTGAGTAAAAAATTAGGTCATTACTCTTTAAACTATTTGTCTAATTTCCAATGATTTTTCTTTATGTATTGCATGAATTTATTGATCAAGTCTAGTAAAGCTTCCAAAAATCAAAGTTCATACAACACTCAAAACGTGAAATATATTCAAATTTTTAATGTCAAACACTTTTTTGAATATTTCGAGTAGCGAACATTTAATTAAAACTGAAAGCTTTATGATTTGAAGTGAAAGCTTTGTTCATTTTTCGTTTTATAAAAAAAGTCGACTCACTAAAACTGGTCTAGTGCAAATTGAGTAGAATAACTCCAAGTATATCGATTTTATATAATCAATCTTCCAAAAAAAAAGTGTACATGTCACTAAAACTGAAAGCTTTATGATTTGGTGCAAAAGCTTTGTGTTTTTTTATTTCGTAATAAAAGATCGAATCTCTAAAAATAATTGCATCATACATAATTTTGAGTATAAATTGGGGAAATCAATCCAGAAATTGTTTGCCCAGTTTTTGTGATTTTTCTTAATTTATTGAATAAATATTTTCACTCATTAGGTCTAGAAAAGCTTTCACAAACCAGATATCATATAATTTTGATTAATTTATATTCATTTTTGAAAAGATTTATACTAAGTTGTAAATATAATGATTAGGATGTCACTAAACCCAAAAGCTCTGTGATTTTGAGCGAAAGCTTTCTGCTTTTCATACCTGCTAGTTACATTATAAAACCAAGTTTAGTGATAACTATATTTTTTATCACTTTTTCAAACAGTTTAAACCAGACTTTCTTTTTATAAACTAGAACTCTTCCCACACACGTCGACAACTAAATTTCACGCATCACAAAATTATATATTTTCAATTAGAAAATACTTCCACTCAAGTTTTTCATTAAGCACAAAAAATGTATAAAACTAAAATTTAAAATTTATTAAAATTTTTATTTAAAATAAAAAAAAGCTTTCCCCCATTTTTACGATCCGAGAACAAAGTTTTCGGAAAAAAATAGAAAAGTTGGAAAATTTTTTTTGTGAATTTTTTCTAACGAAAATGCTTCCTTCCGACATTTGAAATTTTTTTTATTTATATTCGAGCATAATTCATTATAATTTTATGAGATTAAATTTTGAAAAATTTATGTCAAAATATTAGAAAAATTCTGTACAGATACAATTTAAGACAAATTATATTTTTGTTTTGTACTTCTCAGTGGTTTTTCCTATTTTCAATTCCACAAACTAGACTAGTCTCAGGAGTGAGTAGTTGATCCCAACAGTCACCTCGATTTGTACGTACACTAGATGCACGAAACTTTTCCCTACACAATGTGTTACATTTTTTCGTGTGTATGAGTGTATGTTTATACAAATTCGTACCTAAGATTATAAAGTAATACCTTTCAACCTTTCAAAATTATTTTAAAAAAGGAGATGAATCCTTTTTATCTTTTTTCCATATGTATACATTCATCACGCACACATTTTCTAATTAACTTAATCAATTTTCAAACAAAACGTGTGTGTGTGTTTGCATAAACGAGCTCGCATATGTGTGTTACCTTAATTATTATTTCCTTATGTAGGCACACATATTTAATTTAAACGAAATTAATTTTTAATTTTGTATCTACTTACAGTGTCAAAATTTAAAAATCCTTCGAATTTACAAAAACAGAGGGGAGAATCACACACGTACATTAATTATTAATTTTTAATTAATTTAATATACGCTTGTGACACTTATTTGCTATACAAAATTGGTTTTCGATTTGAAAGACTTGGTTGGTATTCAAAACTACCCAATACATAATTTAATTTATATTTGCAAACAATTAATTATTTAACAAACTCTAAACAAGTAAAATTAATCACAAATCCTGAATGTCTTTCCTCTTGATTTCCTTATTTAAATGAACGAAAGCGAAACGAAGAAAAAGACGCCAACAAAAAAAGCAATCAAGTAAATTGATTTCCATTCCCCGTGAATCCTATATAATTTTTTTTTTGTGTCGTCCTTTTATAAATATCCTTTTCTCCATTCATTAATGGTAAATGGATGACGATTTTGTTTTTAAATTAAAATGCGTTAAACCGTCATCATTAATATTAAGATTATCTGTCTTCGCACTCGGAATAATACAAAACATTGTAAAACCCTTAAATCCACTAAATACAGAAACAAAAACTTTGTCGTGTATAACAAGGAAATATCCTTTATATCCGTTTTATTGTTTTTCATCTCGATAAACGTATCTAATTCCATTTCGATTCGTGAATAATTAATTTTTTGTATATACTCGTATACACACACAAATAAAAAGGATTTATATGCGGAAGGGTTGCGCACCAAGGCGTTCGAGTGGAAATCGATGGTGTGCGACTTACGAACGGAAATTAGAAAATGTCCATTTTGATCCTATTGAACGTGCCTCATAATAAACGGATATTATTTCCAATGCTTCGTGCTTATCGTGACTTTTGTTGGACTTGCATAATGTTACTTGGATCGGTAAGAACTGTAAAACTGTATATAAGTGCATTATCCCACGTTGATTAAAGTAACATGCAACCGTAAAAAGCACTAGATTATGTAGGAAAAGCATAATCGTTGTCCATAAATGACAATTAAGATGCAATGCTGTGTTACGTGACAAAAGCTCTACAAAGTGAAAAAGGTAAAACGCTCATACTCATATAGCAAGAATGAGTAACAATTATCAAACATCATCAGCTCAAATTGACGGTCTATATCAAATTTTACTAACTACACCAAGTGGAATCAGGAATGAGATTAAAACTAATATATGACGTCGAAAAAGCTCTTCAGCTACCAATAAAAGCTCTAGTACAAATAATTTTAACAAAGTATTTAATTCTAAATCGGATTTAGAACCCCATTTAAACTCTTATAGAATTAGAAAAAGTTCAGGGATATTTTTAAAGTTGCACAAGCTTTTGATAAAAACTGGCATCAAGGACTTATAATTGAGCGAAACTTTCCTGCCAGTGCAATTTGTAATTATTCTGGATAATTGAGAGACAGATTCCTCAGAACAAAACTTAATAATATAGAAACACCACAGACAAGTGTACTTGGGAGTATGTATTATTAATGTATGACTCAAACCAACAATGACTTCAAATTGCTGATCTTAGAAACTGGCAAATCTCATTCGACTTATTTAACGCTGTGATACAAGAGTAACAGTCACTTTCAGTAGTATGAAGATACCAATATTATAAGCAGATGTACTTCATATAAGAAAGCTCTTAAATGAGGCCACGAATATATTCAATAGTTTTACGTCTTGTTCAACAAATTAGACGACAAATGAAAACATCTGTGGATACAATTGATCAAGAATCACTATAAAGCTTTTATGACAACCGAACAGATACGCTTGAAGTGATTATTTTAAGCAGTAAAGTGAATTTATTAAAATCCGTCAAACCTGTCAAAGGGTTGTATATCAAAACAGGTATTCCACGTTCTGTTTACAATGCTAATACTTACCAAATGATTGATTGATTTGAATGCACCAAATTCAAATTAAAGTATCATCACGAAGGAACTTGTTCCAATCAAACGGCTTCCGTTTTACCCGTTTTATCGTATTTTTTTATCGAAACGTCGATTATTTTCACTCTTTTACAATTTCAAAAGCTCTGGACTCTTAAAAAGCTTTAATTATAAATTACAACAAACATTATCTGGTTGAATTCAATGAAAGCTCAAACTGTTAGAGTTTAGACAGTGCAAGATACTGTTAGAGTTAAGACAGTGCTAGATGGTTTTCAATTTAAACTGAAGTGATTTTCACTTCTAGTTTTAAAAAGCTCTAAAACTTTATTTTAAAATATAGACATTAAAATTCTAGATTTTAAAAATGTTCAAAGTATAAAAGTTTAAGAAAATAAAATATTTATTTTAGAGCTTTTTAATTTGTATAATTAAAAAAGCTTAATTATTTATTGTACAGCTTTAATGTAATATTCATTTATTTGAAAAGGTTTTTAGCCAAAATAAAACACTATTAAATGAACTATAAAAACTTGAGCTTTAGTTACTTTAGGCAAAAGCCATTCTAAAAGCCAACCATTTTAATTTCCAAGCTTTTAAAGCTTTTGAATAATTTTAACTAAGCATTTAATTTATAGCATGATTCTGTTGCGCAATTACTTTTGGCATTCGGAAAGCCTAGCTTTCTAATTTTAAAGCTTTTTTGTTACGTATTTAATGCATGGTCCTGATGACATAACTTGATTGTTAGACATCAAAGTATTGTTAAATTTACCTGTCAACATACTCATATCATGAAACGTCTGTTAAGCTCATTCCAAAAACTTCACAATTAGTACGCAATTCGAATCGTTTGAATTCAACCGCATGACATTGGACCAAGTGCGACTCAAATGTTTGCTTAACCAAGGACCTCCGCGGTTTTTCATTGGATCGAAAAAGAACGATCGTACCAAATAAACTGTAAAACAACAATTATCGAGCACGACATCTCTGCTTTTTCGTGAAAATTGTTGTCCCGCAGTTTATTTTACCATTCACTTTTGCGTTCAGAAAGAATCTTGACAAAGTGGCTTAGCGACATAAAAATACTTAAAAGCTCTAAAAAATAACAATTTAAATACTGAAAGCTTTTGCTTCATGACACCAAACTACACCTTAAAAATAAGCAGTTCTGAACGCGTATATCATAAAGCTTTCCCTACATCAAACCAAACGGCATTCCTACCACACCACAACATGCCACACATGTATATTAGGTGCAAGGTGTGTCTATAATATCTAACCCAAATTCGAAAAGTGTAATATTTTCACCAAAGTACCTGTTATAATCAAGCGTAAAGTGTAAAAGTTTAAATATATACTCGCATATAGACGAAGAGAGTGTTGATTTTCCTAATAAAAATTTTTCTTCTGCCATATTTTCTTACCTGACAACAGAAGGTGAGATATAAACATGTAATAAATACAAAAGACGAATAAAAAGGGGCGCAAAGCTTCTTTTTTTTGTATTGCGTACGTGAATTAAAATATTTGGAAAATTTGTTGCTTTCCACCCTTGCTATCAAGATACTCGTATGTATATGCACAAACATATTGGTAACGAAGATGTAATAGAAAATTGACACATAAAAGCTTGTTATTCAATTGTCTTATCTTTCGATGTACTTATAAACACGCACAATCCCTTATCAATAAGAAAATATCGTTATATGTTTGTACATATCGTCTTGAGGTTGAAATTTAATCAGTATGAGTTGCTTATCAAATATATTATGTCAATTTGTGTTCGTACATCGATACAAATACACCCAACCCACACACACACACACAATCTAATAAAATGAAAGCTTTTATTTTTAGATGATTTCACTGTATACATACCTGATAGTTTAAATGGTAGGCCGCCAATTAGTGGATCGGGTGCAAATCGTTGCGGTCCAAATGCGAATGGATGGAAACCCTGGTGTCGTACCTTCGATCGTGGCTCACGCGGTCCATCCACTGTTACCTTTATTGCTTTGTTGTAGGTGGTAATTTGTAATGGGGTAGTTGATATGATTATTGTAAGTGTAAAGCTTTTGCCTGGAATGATGTAAAAGAAAAATTGGTAAAATTAGTTATCATCGTTGCGGGAGGAGGACGATAAAGGGTTGAGTTTATGTATCTGGTTTGGTTATTGTGTGTTGAAATATCCTTCCCTCTATGAATAGATGGTTAAGGGACACACAAAATGTTGATGACTTCTAAAAAAATGTTGTATAACCACCGACTATGGTCTTGTGGCTTGGTTGATTAAATCTATATCTATTTATTTGAGTATATGTGTGTGTGTGTTATGTTTTTCTATTACGTAAAAATTTTCCAAAAATGAAAATTCCAAAAATCAGTACATTATATACTCACACACACATATTTATGAATAAAACACAAAATCTAATTTGATAAAGGTAATTGTGTTTGTATTTGTACATATATGCGTACACAAGAGTACATTATATACGTTCATAGTGGTGGAAAATTGAATGATACACAGAAAATGATAAGGAAAGTGAGAATAGAAAATTATTTTCAAAAAAACCGAAAAATATTGGTTGGTTTGGTTGGTTAAAGTTGATTCGTTGGTTTGTTTATTGTGATCCTTTTTTTCACACAGATCTAATTGGAGACTATATGTGTTTGGTTAGACACATACTTATGTATATGTTTGTTTTATTCAAAAATTATGTTTCTAACGACTGTTCATTGTGGTCGAGATATTTTCTCCTTATACCAACTGAGATAGTATATCGTGAAGAAACAATGGCATAGGAAAAATCAACTATACACCCCAAACTGATTGAATGAATAATTGCACAGTTAGTAGTGGTTGGACTGTTTTTTGTAAAAGCTTTCACAAGATCATCGTGCTAAGCTGGATGTTATGCTTCACAATCTTGATAATGCAGAGTTATTTTTCGAAAAGAAAATCGAGGTAGTGTAAATGGTTTTAATCCCATACACGTGAGCAAACGAAAGATGAAAAGCTCTCTGGTTATATTGTCGAGCTTTGATGCCTTTCGATCAATTTTAATCTTGCAACTAAAAGTCTCAACCTTCTTATCCATGATCAGTGCAATACCACTTAAAATAAGCCCCTGTGGATCTTGTTCAGTCTTTCCAAACCGAGCACCGCATATTTACTACTCCAGAATGATGCAATCTTAATTAAAGTATTTAAACGGCTCCTCGGCTTGTTCAGTTGAAACAAACCAACACTGTATATTCAGAATGATGCGAGGTAAACAGAACGGTTGGTCAAGAGTTTACATATAAATTTCACATGAAGTGGTTATAGGACGTATAGTAGTAGCTGGGGATAACACGATACAACGAGTGGATCAAGTGAATCGAAACCAGTTGGAAAAACTAATACAATGACTGTTGTAAGCAGATTGGAAAGATCGAGAACCTCTCCTTTATGTATATAAGAAGTTCTTAAACGTATACAAATTTTATTTGAACTAGTGAAGTGTTAAAGTGAAGACTAGTGTCTCGCCTTCCACCAGTTTGAAGTTTGAGTCTTTGAATTTTGATCAATGTCTAAAGTGTCAATAATGTGGATACAAACCGAGGAGTCGTAAAAATATTTTTATCGCCCTATTCCATCCTTCATCCAATGGAGAAGCTGAGCGTATGGTACGCACTACCCAATACCATCTACCAGTACAGGTAAAAATCCATTTTGGAAATTATTTTGATCGACTTAACCATGGTTCTGTTCAAAAAGAGAAGAGCAACCGATAAACGTCCGTCCATTAATGAACCAATCTGGAGTGCGAGCCCAATCTTCTGGTAAGATTCGGCTCGTAAACAAAACTCTTTATTACGGCTTATTTTCAAATAAAAGCTCCCCTTAAACTTTATCACTTTATAAATAAAATGGGTGTTTTTCAACACCAACCACTATAACTTCCTCAAACCTCACTCCCACTCATAAATTACAAAAATATGAATTTTTCTTGCTCAAATAACAATTCATCCAGCATTGTCTTATCTCAGTGGCATATAACTATATAGTAAAAATAACAAGAATAATTAATATCCACTCGACAAGATATAATAAATAAGGCGGAGGATGATGAAAATCTGGTTTAATTTTCCTCCTTTTTGTTGTATTCCTGCAATATATATTCTATAAATAGTCACAAGACAATCGTTATATTTGGTTTTGTGTTGTTAAGCAGCATCAGCTCCTGAAAAGGATTGGAATTTAATACTTTTTGAATAAGAGAGAAACGCGTTACCATAACACTAAAAAATTCATCTCCTTGTATATATACAAAAGAATACGTTCCTTAATTAACCTGTGTCGCCCCCAACCCAACCGGTGTATTTAATTATGATTTAATAAAGTCGGGGTTGTTTAAGGTTGGTTAGAGGTGGGGGTGTGAAATTGTATTGCCCCAAAATATATCGAACTTTAATAATCCTGACCTAATAAGAGAGGTATCGTTCGAATAATACATCGTAATCAGTAATCGATAAGTAGACGTTTAGTCCTTTTTGCGTATTTCCTTCCCTTTATATATATTATTTGGTACAAAATCTCCTTAGGTACCGACGACGTTTTTCTTCATTTAATTTTAATTTTCCAACAACAGTTTCCTCCGACTCTAATTTACTCGTGTATATAGTTTGTTATTTATTTCATCTCTCCCCGTTGTTTGGTCCCTTTTTTTTGTTACGTCTTATGAATAGGTAGGCAATTTTCTTCCTCCTTTGACTAGTCACCGGATACTTAAATAATAGACACGAGAGACAGAGAGGGATACAATATTTAGAAATATAAAGTTTTCCTTTCTTGTACATTAAATGAATGAGAAAGGGATTATTATAGGATGATGATCATGATGGGGATTTGGTTGTCTTGTACGAGACAATGTATAGGTCTATGTATATATAGAGTGGTTGGTGTATACAAGAAAATTATTAAATTCCTTAATACCTAATATCGAACCAAAATTGTAATGAATATTAATTTTTTAAGGCCAGTCGGTGTGACGACCGCGTGCACCGTCAGTCGTTTCAAGTAGGGGGTGAAATGTATCCCTTATCTTACAGGGATGGACGGTTTTTAAAATAATAATTATTATTATGATTTGATAGCACACCGAGGGTGGAATTTCAAATATAATCATTTACATATACATAATCTTGTTTGTTGTTGTATATAGACGAAGAGCACATAAGTCAATTGTTCATAAGACACAATGATTTTCAATCAAAATATCGATTTTCATTCGAATTGTTAATGTTCGGAGATGATAAGCGATGAGGAAAATTTAATTTTTTTTTTTATTATACATCAGCGAGATTTTTCTCAATACGTCGACATATGTATATACTCGTACAGATCCAGAGAGATCAATAATCAAATTGTCGTTAACATTATGCTTCTTAATGTTTACGAATCTGTGATATAAATCCTAGAAAAATCTAAAAATATGAGATGAGATGGTAAAAATATTTTCTTTTAAATTAAAATTAAATTCCAGAATCTGTTTGATTATCTATTATGTATATCTATACATCTTGGGATGTACCCGGAATTCAAGAAATTCAATATGCCTTATATACATATGTGTAGGTTGAAACACCTACTGCTGATGCTGACAGTTGGTATGAAAATAACTTTTTACTCGTCTCTAACAGCATGTATCTATCAAGCAAGCTAAATCCTACTATCGTTATACCGCTTGAGTGGATAACAAAAGAAATGTTGAATGGAACCACAAAGCTTCCAGTATTTGATGAAACGCCAATTCCTGGATATATATATATGATGTTATGAATTAACAGTCTCAAGAAATTTTATGAACACTAAACGGAAACTAGTTGGATTTCATTCCCCAATGGCTTATCAAATATCATTGCTAACTCACCATCGAATATTAGATTGTCCTCTACCCTTTAAGCTTCAAGCTACGAAATAGTTTAGAAACTTGTCTGATGATGTAAAGTTTGCGATGGTTTGTACCTACTGGATTTGACAAAGGGTACAGGACACGGTGGCTTCACCTATCTTGTTCGAGAATTGTGCTGAGAATTTGACTCTTCCAATGAGAAACGAAAGTCTTATAGAACATTTTTTTAGAGTAACCTCGGTAGGGACCGCGGAACGGTTACCATCTCCCTTATTAAGAGTGACTTCTGGAGTACCACAAGTCAGTCACATATCGGCCCACTATTACTCACAACATTTATTAATGATGTTATTGACTGGTTTAAGTTTAGAAATTGTCTTGTATTCTAACCAGTCAACTAGCAATAAATTTCTTTTCAATCTTCGGTACTCGGTTTTGACCAACATATACCTACTCTTCTATTTTGACAAATTTTTTCAAATTTTTGAAAGCTCTCAATTTAAAGCTTTCAGAAGCTTATTATTAGCTTACTTCAAATTGTATATCAAAGTTTCATAATTTAAGCTTAACTAGAATTTTATATACAGAAAAGCTTTTAAGTATTATAAATTTTGTTAGTTTTCATATTGTGATACAAGCTTTCATATATGTGCGTGTTTAGAAAGCTTACGAGTTTTCAACAGTAGTTTTCTTCTCGTGCTGGATCACTACGAAAGATGTCTGATAAGTTTCGGACTTCAACATAAATATGAAAGCACTCGTTAACAAAATTAGAGGAGTTTGTTTGCTCAAACGTAAAAAGGTACTTCAATCGACATTTCATCAAAATTTCAAACATTTTGGACGCGAAGTTATTATTTCCCGAATAGTTGGACGATGTGTATGCGGATTCTGCAACATCAATTAGTATCGTGAATTGGACAGTTAAATTTAAACGAGGACGTCTAAAAATTGTAACCTGTGAAGATTAAAACATTCCCCAAATGGGTCTAGCATGATCAGCTACGAATATGTGCAAAGAACGTATTCAAATTAACATTTCTCACGCTCGTCTAACGCAGTTTAGGCCAATTATCGTTGTTGAAACTTGGATACATCATTTCAGTCCCAAATCAAAAATATGTATAGTCAAAACAGTTGACTTAAGGGAAATTTTTTTTATTCTTGCTCCAAAAAATCAACGTGATGTCATACCCGGATCCCTATACAGCTACTTTGGCGAAAATCAACGAATTACGGTTTGAACTGAGTAACAACCCTCCATAATAGTTTGTTAGGTTCGCTCAGCTGAGAGCTGCGTTCGAAAGGTCGGATATTTTCACCATCACTTAACCAGTAAACAACTATTTTGTAGAGAAAACGTCGAATACTATTCGGATGGATTGCCAGAACTCCTCATTGAATATAATAAATTGTGTGTGGTTGTGTTTCAGAATAGTTCAGTTGACATCCACATATATGTTAAAAAAACGTGAGATGAGTATGAGGGATCAAACTGTAACTGCAAGCTTTATTATTTATAACAATCCGACTAGCTATTGGCACAACTATAGAAACCCTCAATTGACTCCAAACGGCATGCCGAAACACTCTTGGGCAAAAGTAATTATATATAATTAGCAAGAAGGATACCGTCCCAATCGATCAGTAATTTTTTTTAGTGGTAACCACGAATCTTGGATCTCTCAGTACTCATGATTATTCTAGAGATAATTTCAAGGCTTGAAATTCCTTTTGTTGCTGGCAATCAAGCAAGTTCGAACTTCTAAAATACCTTCCAATCTCATTGTTATTTGGAGGTGAAACTAAATATGAATAAGACTCAAAAGTCAATGCCACCTTTCGGTCGACCAATGGTCCCGGTAATAGTTTACAAATAAAAGTGTCAGTTGTTATAGTTCAAAAACGAATGGGGGCCACGTTTGGGCAACCTAAAACTAAAGTACTCACTCATCATTTCGAAGCAGAGCAGGCAATCTCATTTTATTTCAGAAATTCATTTTACCACGTTGCCCTCGTATGAGGGAATCATATGAGAAGTTTGATGCTAAATCAAACTGTAGGCTGATCACGAAATATAGTTGATATCTTTATATGCTGGGATTAAGTGATTCAGTATTCAAATTTCGTTCAACCAGCGCAAAGCCAAATTTTCACACATTTGAGACAGAGTGAGAGCAATGATATTTACATAAGTTGGAACTCTTACAATTCATGATATTGGTGAATTTTGAATCACAATGATAGAAAGAGACATCGAAGGATCAAAAAGCCAAGTGGCTAAAAACGCTTTGGATTCCACAAACCAGTTATCTCTGCGAAACTGGCAGCTTCTACTATAAACTCTTTAATACCAGAAGAATCGATAGGCCACGCTTTAGCAGTCTCTATATATGTGTAATGAACATCGAGATAAAGCCAGCATTTCCCATTTTTCTCAACGTGTGGTTTCTGTCCGCACTAAGCCGAACTTCGTATACCTTCGTTAGTAGTTCAAAGATGTACCACCCCAGTCGAACTAACCATCTGTCACTGTTCTTGTATTGAATAGAAGCAGACAGGTAAATCATAACGGAGTCTTCGTTCTCCGCTTTTTCCCAACCCTCCTCTCTTGGCTGTGGTTTTGCTATAGATAGTAGATAAAGATGGAGGGAATCTCGCTTCACTAATTAATTTTAATCGCACTTAGTTGAGTTTCCTCACTATGACACTCAGAGCACTTGTCAGAAAACACATTGTGTCCCGCTAGTGCCATTATAATTTTTTATTTTAATTAGACGGTCGGATCCTCCTGGTCTGAGCACGTTCTGAATCAATTAATAATATGCCAGAATGGCGTATTCCTTCGAAACTGTCGATAGTATATTACAATACCTTCACTGAAATGAAAAAATAATACCCTGAATTTTCAGAGCTAATCCTTATCTCGAAGTTACGGATCTAATTTGCTGATTTGCCTCCTACATTAATCTATCAAGTAGAGACATGTCAACTTGGAAACTAGCTGATGACGTCGGTACGGTTTGTTGAGAATTTGCATAAACCGTAGCGAATATGCGTACACTGAACAGGTTACGGAATTGGAACCGTATCCGTATTGTGCTCTCAATAATTTATTTTTATAAATTTATACGAAGTTCATACGAAACTCTTCGCCAAATTAGTCCTCCAAACGCCACTGCAAATTAAGGGACATACAATGTCACTTAGTAATTTGGACACAGTTTAAGTGGAATTGGACGGACATGGACGTTGGGACTTGACAGATAAGGGGCCTTGTAGTATTCAACAAAGGAATTCTTAACAAGCATATACAAACACTAAACCAAACATCTACTGTACTTCGCGCAGCTACTTCCAATTTCCCAAATTTTTTATGGAAATTTTTTAAATTAATTTAAAACAAAATTATTTCCTGGAATTTTAATAATCTCTTTAATCAATTAACACTTTAAATATAGCTCCTTTTTGGTATCTCTATATATACTTATGCAAAGTCTCGTTAAAATGTTTTCTATAACCCACCCTCCGACGCGCAAACCTCCCTGCACCCTACATAATAACTTCTGTCGTATTGTTTACGTTGTTGTGATATTAAAAAAGGAAAATCTAATCCTTTCATTCTTCTAAAACAAAAATTTGATACAATTTCTCAAAACAAACAATGTATTTAATTTCGTTCGTGTGCCTTAAAGGGTTTGCGTTTTATTATTTTTATTAAATATTTAATCCTCGGGAAAGGAGCAACATAAAATGATATTTATTTTAATCAAATTAACATCAAAACTTTTCTTTTGGCGTATAGTTGTTGTGTGTGTGTGTGTTCTAGTTACACACACACACTGAATTACCCGGAAAAAGCGCGATTTTATACAATATATATGTAAGAGTATCATCGTCATCATTATGATAATTTTTTATTTTGGTTGGTATCACAACCCCATGATTGTATACATAACTTAACCCTTTTTTGTGCTTTTAATTTTCTCGGGTTGGTGAAAACTGGAAAACTTTTTCACAAAATGAAATGTTTTGTAATAAAATTTAATATAATTTATGATTAAGGTAAATAAATTATGAATTTTATTGTTTAGCAGCTTAAAACCAGTTAAGTTTATGACAAATTGTTTTTTGTTCGCACACTTCAATTGTGGAATGAGATGACTTGAGAAATGGGGGTGGGTGGTGGTGTATATAAATAAGACACAGGAAATATTTCGCAAAATATGAGCCATAAAATTTATAGCCTGTTTCTGGAATTTTATATGTTCCGTTGTTTATCATATATAATATAAGCTGACACATCGATTGGCTCGGGAATCAATTGGCAGTGAAAGACAAGGCGACAAGAAACTTACTGTTATACGTAGTATATATTTGAGTAAAGAAGTAAATACAATCAAATAACGAAATCTTCCCCCGGCATGCTATCTTGTACAGAAAGAAGGCTAGCACTAACTCAGAAGGAAATGAAATTCTACAACATCGAGATACTAAGTGGAAAAAATCGAAAAACGACACATAGTTAAGGTACACCAATAATTGATATGACCGGTGAAACAGATAGAACAATTAATTTGAGGGCAACTGCACAAGCGAATAGAATAACGAACTTCCAGATCGCAACTATCAACAGCCACCCACCAATCCACCAAAGGAGCGGAAGTTAAAATAATAATCCATAAACTGAAGTATGGAATACCAAGAGAATCCCAAAGAAATGGAAAGAGGGTTTTACTACAACATTCCCGAAGAGAGGCGACCTAGGGGTGTTTTGCATAGTTGATTCCATAATTGTTTCAACAGAAGTGTAATTTTGAACCATTTGTTCCACTCAATGATCTGGACTACGCTGATGACATTTGCCTGCTAACGCATAGACAAACCTACATACAGCAGAAAGTACTATAGCAAAACAGGCGACACGGAAAAAGATACGTTCAACATCCTTCACAAGATTTGGAATGCTTCCATTCTGCTACAATGAAATCAAAAAGCCATTAAAACCAAAATCAGAAAGCACAAGTGGAGATATATCGGTCAGATGCACTGAAAGAGACCCCGAATGATAGCACTAATATCATTGAAATGATATCTACAAAAAAGAAAAAAATGGAAATTCCATCTGGGAGACAATGGGGAAATTACATCTGGAATATAAAATTTGGATTGGAGATAGTTCAGAAAATGAAGCACCACACATCTTAAAGCATCCGTTACAGTTCAACTTGCGCAGATGGAGAATCGTTCAATTATTGTTAATAATCTGGAACACTACCAATACATTAAGGCAAAAACAATCCATCAAGCAATGGTCCAGCTAGTTTGGGTAATCAGTTTCCTTTTAACCCGATGCCAGAAGCAACATTGACCCGAAGCAACTGTTTGATGGACATTCATAAAAAACATCGATTGATTCACTCGCCATTGATCAAACGTCATCCCTTCGCTAATCTAAAGACTGCTCTTCGTGTAAAGCGCGAATTTATTTATCGACCATCTTTATCGAAGTGGAATTCAGTTTCCATTGGAGTATAAAATGAACAAGTTTAAAGCAGCTATCAACCTTTACTTGAAGGAACGCGCGTTTTGTGCATCAGCTCTGACAGTTACAAGGATCTAGGACAGTAAATGGAAAAAAGGTCTCTGTATCGATCCAGATCAATACGAAGAACATGGCCGAGATCTTAAGAAATGATGCAATCCGGTGAACCCTTCAAATAAACTATAAACGAATTACACCCATTGTTGAGTGTACTCTTAAGACCTTAACCTTCGCGCTTCTTCTATCTACAATAATATAGCTAGCAAAAGGCTAGCAGAAGGACAGCTAGCAAGAACCTCTTTATCTCTACTTGAGATTGTAAACGAGTTTGTGCTTCATTATGGGCTATATTACGTTAAAACATATTTATCTGACCTATATACAGGAGAATCGCGTTGGAAATTCCGCTACCTTCGCAAGTATACAACCAATTTGACATGTTGGCTAATATAACGTACAAGCGTAGCGTGGCAGTCCAACACAGCCTTTTGTACCTGTGGTCCAATTAGGAATTCATCTCCAAGTTTTCCGAGGTAAACTCCACTGTGCAGCACTGTATAGCCTTGTAACGTAGGGTCACCACTTTTAGGTTACTGAGTTTTTTGGATAGTCACGAGTTTTGATCCTTAAATCAGTGGCCGGGTACAGAATCAGGGCTTCGTTGTTCAGTTGGCGCTATCCGATCAGCCCACCGATCCAACCAGAATTAATCGCCTACTACGACGTGCTGTGGTTACTGTGGTGGTATTCTATGGGTCTTATGTATCGCTCAAAATATTTACGAAATATGTTTCCTCAACTTATTTCGTAAATATTCCACAACTACTAGGGCAACGGCAAGTCATACTCATCCGTAATTTTCCTCAACCAAACCGAAAACAAAACTAATTTTTTGTGATGCCAATTTCTAATTTTTGGCAAGCCATAAATGTTTGTATTTCGATGGGAGTGTGTGTATGTGAGTGAGTGTGTGTGTGTGTGTGTGTATGCAAACACACATAGTAATTGTTTTCTTTTATGAATTTTTCTTTCGAGGTTTTTCTGGTTTTAAATTTTGTATTTTGATAGTTTTTGTGGTTCATCTATACTGTTGAACAAAATCTAGAAGCAGCAACAACACTAAACACAAAAAGTGGTAAATTTTAAGGTTTTCGACATACACAAGATATCGGAAAAAAGGGAAAATTTACCAAAAATTATTAATTGAATTGATACACATTATTATATACGGTGACGATAACACTTTATGGCATTCAATCGATTTGAGACAGTATCGCACTCTCACTTGTATTTATCGATATATGTAGGTCAAAAGTCACCCTCAACACGATATCGATATCACATTATACACAATCAACCCGAAACCTTTTTCATTTATATTTTAACTTCCTCTAATACAATTATGTGTATTCGAAATTTTTATTGATACCCAATTTATGCTCGTTTCGCCCTACATAGTACATCGCTACACAATAGATCTGGAAAATTGGACGGTACAACATATATATAAAAGAAAATTCGCTTGTGTACAACACATAAAACGACGGGGTAACTCTCTAATTTTATTAAATTAAATAAATAAAAAAAATTTCCAATCATTTCCCATTTCTTCACTATATTACACTCCTATACACTTCACTGTATACATACAACACGACATTGATTGGGATTGCTTGTTTAATTTGACGACTTTGAGGGTGAATTTTAATTAGACGCTTTGAATCTTAAACAAATTTGGTGAAAATTTATGTTTTACGATCAAAATTATTGGCATGTCTGCTCGAGCGTATATAACGTTGGCAGAAGTCATAATTGATTTGGTTGACTTTATGCCAGAAAAGATTATTGGATGCATTATGATTATAAATGTTTTTCACAAAAAGCGTGGGATTCATAGAATAAAACCACACTAACCGGAGTGTTCCATAGGAGGCGACATGTATGAAATAGTATTGGCTGTAACTCGTGACTCTCCGAGAAACTCGAGACCTCGTGTACCATGGCTATGCATTATTATACATAGTGGAGAAGGTACTTCGGAAATCTTATGGTTGGGATTCGTTATTAGGTCACAGGTTGACAAAGCTGTGTTGGACTTTGAAGCATTCCAGTTTGATAAAGGGAACTCTTTTTAAGAACGTGTCCCAACTGACCTATCGTCAATGTCAGTACTATAGGCTGACATGGAGCTATGCAGTGCGCAGATGGTTTTCGTAAATTGACACCATCACCGATGAAGTGTGTGATAGCAGCCACCCAACAAAAAAAAAGCTTGTTCTTCTGTTTCAATCAATATAGTTGTATTCAGGTTTGTTATTTCATCAATCTCTCTCTCCAATTGTCTCATCCTTAAATTTAGATACTGTTTCGAGTAGCTGCTTGTATCGAATGAGTCATAAGTAGATGTCACTTTCCTATACATCTGTTGCTTAATAACGTCTTGCTTCCTGATGAGTTTATTGGATGCCCCGATGCACCTTCTTACCGCCGATGCGATTGCTAGCAGATTTCATATTTTAACTCTTATAAGAGTAGGATTAGCATATCTGAACATTATGATGTTTCTCAGGACTATATCCCTCTGATTGCCTTTACAGACAAATGAAGTCATTTTATTATATACACAGTGATAAGACCAAGATTAATTATTCAAGTTTCATGGAAGTCCTCTTGACTTCTAAATGACTAGAATTGTTTACCATTCGGCTGTTTTCTAATTTCGTTAACTCTGACTTCATCAATTTGGAGTTGATGAGTGATTTCAAATGCCTAGAGATTACTATTTTGTTAATCTTGTCTTCTAAAATGTAGATCATAGTAATGTTCCATCGACGAGTATTGGAAGATCGAGTATCAGCTTCGTCGGATGCAAGTTATGGGATTACAACTTCTTGGTTAATCAGAAATAACTTGCTATCGTTGTTCAGCTAACATAATACTTTTTTCTGCACCGATTCAAAATAGTTCCGTCGTCTTCCATACTTGGACTTTCATTGTCATACAGATGCAAAATCGCGGTTACAGTCAGCAAAACATCGACGGCTACTTGCAGGTAGT
Organism: Tipula lateralis; assembly: GCA_963932295.1. Taxonomy (NCBI): domain Eukaryota; kingdom Metazoa; phylum Arthropoda; class Insecta; order Diptera; family Tipulidae; genus Tipula; species Tipula lateralis. The sequence goes on along the minus strand of OZ010738.1, from coordinate 179,949,584 downwards.
GTTGATAGTTCAACTGGTAAAGTTAGGAGTAATTTCGTTATATTTTCTGGAAATCTTGTGTAATATTCTATCATAAATTGAAAATGTACCCTTCGTCGGTTTACAGCTTCTTATTTGAAGTGAACATTGGATAAGGTTATCTGTCTAGGTATATGATTTCAACCCTATATTTGCTAGCTCTTTGCTGATATTTTAAGAAACACAAACGGCACAATATTCTTTATCACAACTTTAAATCCGTTTCGGCACCTGGAACAATTTTAAGCTTATATCATGGCCATGGTCTGTTCGGTTGCCAAAACTCCAGTGCTTACTCCAATTTTCGGTCATAGTAATCGTACTAATAGACTGACTATTCGTACTATAGTGGATAAATTCGTGTCCAGACGGTCTTGTGGCAGTGAAACAAAGTACCGGTCGAAGTATTGAAAATACTGTAGGCGTAAGAGCTTTAGTTCAAAATGAACAGTTTACACAGTTAATTTTGTGTTAAGATTAGGGTTGCGTCCCTTCTAGATCCTAATTAGCTTCTGAAAAATCATTTTCAGCGATGAAGCTCATTTTTGGTTAAACAGCTTTGTCAGTAAGCAACATATGTTTTAATGGGCAGCAACAAACCGATATATGCTTCAGACACCATTACAACCACAAAGGATGACAGTGAGGTAATGTTATACGTACAATCGTGTTCACTATAGTGCTATGTTAGATTAGACTATTTTTGTCCAGAATTATTCTCGTGAAATGGTCTGGTCGAGCGACAAACTTGCATTAAGCGAACTAAATATATTCTTACACTATTGTATACTCGGAGGTTTGTGTTACTACTCGAAATGAAGGCCGCTTTTAACTGTCGATGAAAGTTTCGAGCCATTGGCTTGTGAATTTACTGTTAACTCGCTAAAAAGTTTAAACTCGTATTGCGTTCGTTGATCAGTCGGAATTGTCCGAGGAATGTAAAAGTGTCAGTGCGATGTGTATTGTTTCTCAATATAATTGTTAGTGTATCGATATTACTGGGGTACTGGGATGATAACTTTAGGCGGTTGGTTGTTTTGGCGACTTAAGTACTCGATGGTCTATATATGACCATTGTGGAAATATCGGATTCATGGTGATTTAGACATATCGTATAGTTTAAGGTTTAGATATAGTGAGAATCATTTAATGTAGATTTGTATTGGGAAGTTGGCTGTTTTAAGTTAGTGAATCTATATGCTTAGCAAGTACAACTGAGTAAAGCCTATAGGTACTTCAGTGAATGTTTGTTATGAATGGTTCTCGTTGTTTGAATTAAGAATTGATAGTCGTTGTTTCCACCAGCACTCGTAGGTCTCGTTTGCTGGATGAAACTCCTGCTCTGTTTTTCTTATTTATGGGAAATGCTTGTCTCCAACCATATGTTTTTTGCAAATATGTGTTCTGCATGGCTTTGGTGCGTTTAAATCGAAGGTCTCATCTTTTTCGAATCTGTTCATATCTGGTTAGAAATTTTTGACAATTGACCACAGATAAGAGATTAAAGGTCTCAGTGATGGGGATTGCTGAACCGTTTCATACTACGAGTAAACTCATTGAAATTTTTCGCCAATTGTCTTATTCTTGTAGTGGATTACGTTAAATTCTGGCCGTCACCATTCAAACCATTTCTAGCGATATTACCATTTTCATTGTTATGTGTCATGACTCGTATAAATGTCGTTTAGCTTATCAACAATGGATGGTTGCGATTTTCCAGCCAAATATAAATCAATGGCACTGATGCGTTTGAATTGTATAGGATTGTACAACACACAACAGATTGACGTTTGTCAAAAAATGATCACATTATCTGTATTGGTGCTACAGCAGCTTGATGTTGGTAACACTTCGAGTGCCGACCCCTGTACATAAAACAATTACTCAATTCTAATTCATTGGAAAATTATTCAATACAAATCAATTACATTTTCCAATCGATTCAACATACCAAACATATTTGATTTTTCCACCTTACACCTTATACCAAGGTGTACCCCAGACTAAAGAAAACCTAAACAAATGCAAAAATCTTATACAAAACATCAATCATTTTCCGAAAAAAATTCCAATCAAAGGGCACATACATACAGTCACAAAATAATTCAAAAACAAAAGAAAGCCGGAAAATGTGGAAAAACTGAAAGGAGTAAACTCCATAACTAATCAATTTTTAAGCAAATAAATAATAATGAAAATGCACAAAATGAAAATATTGTGAAAGTGTTATTAGTTCAGGAGGGGTGTGTATGCACAAGAAGGAGGTTGTTATAAATAAATTTTCCTAACAGATGTGTGTAAACAAATTGTCAATTTTATCGATGATTTTCCTGTTTTTGTATTATACCAATAAACAGGAGTTGGGACATATAACATATAAAGGAGGGTGAGGCCGATAACTATGCACATAGTTAAGGATAGGTGAAAATGAGGTTTATTATAATTACATGTCAAGAAATTATGTATCCAAATAATTGAATTTATATTATGTATTATGTATTGATTGCATGTTGTTTGGGTTTTAATATTTACACATATGCCCCCATATATGTATGTATCGATATAGTTATGTGTATAATGTATGTAATATGTTGTTTGGTATATGTATATTGAACTAATATTTTATTGATAGGAATATTTTTAAATTAACTGGTTACCTCAAACGATTTGTGTAAAGAATTCTTATTTAGATTAATTGGAATTTTGTACAGAGAGGTAAGATAATTTACTTACGTTATGTATCTGAGGTTAATAAAATTGAATAGACATTTATTTGATTGGATATTGTGTTTGTAGGGCGACATAAGCTGTTGTGATGGCAAAAGCTCTGTCGTCTTCCATGTATACAATTGCATACCAATTTTTTCTCCCTTGGGCACTTTCTTAATCCAAGAACATCAAGTAGTTTGAGATAACCTTCTCGTACTTTGTGATTAAAAACCCAACTTATTTCACTTCTTATGTTTTTGTATGATGTCAACTGATATTTTCATATAATTGTGAGCTGTCCCAAACGTGTATGAAGTACGCTCATCTCGTTAGTATATGTCGTTTCAATGTCTAACATGGACCAAGATCCTACATTTATGCCATCAATGTGTGGTGTAAGATTCAGAACACTACGACTTCGATTTTAGTGATTGAATGAGATGTAGAGATTGTACAAGAAATATGATTGTTTATATATTGACAAAATGAGACAAAATTTTGGGATGTACAGAAATGTCCTCTTAGACAAACCTTACACAATATATAAACTGATGGCTTACGATGAGATCGAAAGCACACCATCCAGTGTAGTATCGAGAAAAGCCCTAAAATTTGATTTAAATCTTAACCTCTTACACGAACCGTATAAAAAGCAAACTTCAATATGTACCCAACGTAGATAAGCAACCAGACAGAGAGTATAAATTTTCCTTATCACATTCTCAGAAATAGAAAATCTCGAAATAAAATAAAATTTTCATAAAGATATCCTTCTGTCTGTATAACATTGTGTGTGCGATATTCAATTTCGACAGAAGGTTTAAAACGTATATACCAACTGAATAGTATATTGTAATCATATATAATGGTGTACATAAAGGAATAAGACGACGGCGAGGTAAACGAATAAGGTGGAAAATATTGCTAAGCAACACTTTTTATGGTTCACGTCCTTAATTTCGAGGCGAGTTAAGTTGAAGGAAAATCAATTGTTATGTTGAATCGCATATGTGTTTTAGATGGATACCATAAACGAGTGTATATATACTTGATCCAATTGATTTCCCTCATAATTGAATTAATCATTGTCCATTTTCCGAATCATTGATATTCAAACATCTTTGATTCTCCCCCCGTATATATGTATGTATATATAACAAAATCTTCAAGTTTTCAAATTAATTAAAATATAATCCAACCAAAACAATTCTTTTTAATTTTGCCCAAATACAAAGTAGATTTACAAAATTCTAAAGAAAATTGATTTTCTTCTCGATGTACAATTGTATTCCCATATACAATACATTTAGATTTGTACAAACCAGACACAGTATTTTCTTATATATAAAATAAAATTGTTTTGCATATCGTCTTCGGTTCGATACGATTTCGTAATGATATAGACGAAATACAAAAATAAATAAACTTTTTGTGTGCTTTTCGAATTGAATTGCGAAGAGATTCAAATCAGTCAACCAGGAAACAAATCAAACAAAAAGAACAAAAAAAATTTACTTTTTCAAAAAACAATTTTCTTCGTCATGGATGGTTTGCCATCGTCCCCCTTGCCCTCTTTTTCACCATTCGTTACACATAAATTCATTTTTAATTTCATTAACATTTTCCAAATCAGCATTGTTATAAATTTTATTTAATTTAAGATTAAAAATGAAAATAAATTTGTGGAAATGAAATTATCAAGCGAGACAGAGACGACAAATCAAATCTGTTAATTGATTTATCGTATATATAAGAGATTTACTCACCTCGACCACTTCGTCCGACAAAACGCAAATCGTTAAATTTTGCTACTTGATTCTTCATAACAGCCGTACAGTTTCGTAATTCACCACAATAATTTTCATCGTTGCCTGCCATCACTGTCACTAGGGTACCGTCACAAACTTCACCGAGCGCGACCACTTTGAATGCGATTGGTAATGTTTTATTGGAACGCCAGTGTTGCGGTAGGGTTGTACAAACCTATGGATTAGAAATTAAACAAAATGTATTTCAGTAGCTTCTTATTATAACAAGAAAGCTTTCGCGAAAAAAATAGTAGGACTATTTAAAATAACCAAGTAAAATAGTATTCACAATTTTGGATGAAAGCTCATGATCTTATTCTTAGTATAATCATTTTGAGATTCAAAAAGTTTACCAATTTAACTAATAAGTGTACTCAAAAGTTTTTAAATTAACATAAGAGCTTTTATAATTTTTGGATCGTATTTGGGTACATAGGACCTATTAATCTTAATAAACCAGTTTGAGCATTGCAAAAGCTTAATAATTTCACTTTTTAAAAGAGTTTTCCTCTCGTATAAAAGCTCATTATATTTTGAAAAAAGATAACCATCATTTTTCTAAGAAATTATAAATTTTGGTAAAATTTAAAATATTAAATACCATAAACTAAAAGCTTTGAAATCAGTGTTAAAGCTTTCTAATTCAGTAGGTTTCTCTCGTAAATAGAATCATTTAATCGTAATAAACCAATTTAAGTATTGCAACACATTTCTTACGACCCTGACAGCTTAACACAAGTTTCATTACAGTCCCATTAAAGCTCATGCTTTGAAGCATCTTTGCAAATTTCAGAATTTTAGAGTTACTACTTAGAATATTACCTAAAAACTATCTACTGTACAATCATAACAAGCGTCTGGAACTATCTATAGATAAAGAAACACCATGTAGATAGACTTAATGAAAAAATATAGTTTTATAAAATTAACATAAAAGCTTCATTACAAAACCATAGTTAAAAGCTTAGTTGAGTGTCACATAAATAATTCGAATTAATCCCTATCAGCAATTTTTGAAAAGTTTTAACTTATTTAAACCAAAAGCTCTACAAAAATTTTTTTTGATTCGATTTTCAATAAACATTTCGTGAGATAGCTTATGAAACACTATTATTCTAGAAATGAATCATAATATCGTATAAATCAATTAAAACCAACTTTTTAGTATTGAAGCTTTTCTACACAATCCCATTTAAGAAGCAATATATCAAAATGTTAAGGTTTAAAAAGCTTAGTATTTAGTAAAATACTAAACACAATAATATTATGTACTTTAAGCTTCGAGCTGAGTATAAGAGCTTTTTAATTTTGTGAACAATAGTAACATTTGGTAACAATTGAGCTTAAGTTATAAAAAAGATTTTTAACCTTGAAAGCTTAAAACGAGTTTTATTTAAAATCATTTGAAAAATATGATGAGAAAAATTAAAAACTTACTTTAAAGCTTTTAAGACTACCTCGAAAGTTTCATGTGAATTTTATAAAAATGTTATTAAAAGCTCATTATAAACAATAATTAAACATTTTAAACTGAAAAAGCTCTCCAGTTTAATGCAATGTATATTGTTTTGTTTCTTTGTAAAAACTCATGGTCAAAAGCATTTGGACATCATATTTATAATTTGTAATGCAATTCAGTAAGCTAAAATTTTTAATAAAAGTTTCGTTTTAATCAAAATGTAAGTTTGTTCAAAATATAAGTAATAAGCTTTTCACAAAACTAAAACAAAAGAGTATTATACTACAAAAACAGATTTACTGTGATCTATTATATATGTGTTTGCTTTAATAGAACTTTTAACAGATTAAGCTTAAAGGTTAAAAGTCTATAACCAATCCAACACATGGATGTTGGCGTACGTGTTAAGCTCACATTTCTAGTAAGATTTTTACCAAGTATCGCAATGAAAGCTCTATTTAATATTTATTATACTTTCAATAAAAAGCTCGATTTGCTTATTTGTTAAATCACCACATCAAGTTATTTCAAGTTGATACAATTGATTATCAACATATTTATTGACTTCATTTAAATATCAGAGCTTTTCATCAAGCTATAGTCCATTTCAAGAAGTGCTAACAAAACTAAAGCTTCTTAATTCATTTAACATCAGAATCTATCAGTTGGAAATAATATCATAAAACTATAAACAGAAAAGCTCTTACAAATATCAAAATCGATTTAATTTTGAAAGCTCTAATATAAAATCTAAGTCGAGATTTTTTCTTTATAATACACCTAAAAATTCATTTAGTATATATTTTCTCTAGCTTAATCAAATAAGATTCCTGATAAGCTTTTAAGCTCCTTTATTTTTAAAAGATTTGATTAAAAGCTCAACATACAAAAGTATTTTGTTTATACTGTTCGAAATGATTACAAAATTAACGTTTTTCATACTTACAATATGTGGTGATCCCGTTCTAACTAATTCACCCGGATGTTCCGCCATTAACGAATCTATTGTACGTTCAGCTAGAGTTTCAGCTGTTAGAGCACCCATATTATTACTATTATTACTACCATTATTATTATTAGCACTGTTAGTATTACTATTACTTAGCTTATTATTAGCACTACTGGAACTACTATTATTTATATTATTTGAATCACGATTACTTCCACCACCACTACCACTACTCGCACTATTACCACGATCACTTGCATGATTATTATTATTATTATTACTATTATTAGTCGTTGAACTAACTTCAGATGATGTGGCCATCGTTCCTGAATTATTAGTTTTGGCCGATAAATGCATCGTCGAGTGATGATAATTATTATGGGCCTTTCGTCACATTAATTTTAGGTCCGATTTTTTTGTTACTTTCATTAAATCGTAATTTTTATTCATTTTCCGATCTAAATGTTATAAAATGATATTAACAACAAAGCCACTCTCATTGATTTAATAAACAATTAGGAACTAATTGATTAGAAAATCTCGTTTTCGAATCACATATATCGAGATCAAACGAATTTTATTTTTTTTTTATATATTCGTCATTTTCCCAATATCCATTCATCATTTCACTTAAATTCACAAGGATAACAACGACAAAAAATACATATCCATCCATCTAATCAAAAACCCCTTTTTTAACGTATGTGTACTCGTGTATATACCATGTACACACAGACAATGTATATATTATTTGGAAATGAATTAGAATTTTCACAAAGCACGCACATATCCACAAAGTATTCGGGGCGCAACAGGTTGGCCCACCTGCAGCATAATATAATTTATTTAACAATAACTTCAAAGTAGTAGTATCACGTTTGTGCCCGATTTTTGGTTTTAATTGATTGACTTTAAATTGGTGGAAATTGGAAAATAACTTATTTCAAGAATTTTCACATTTTTTTGATAATTTCACAGTGAATTGTTTGGAATAACTAAAACTGTAACGTGTTACACAATAAAAGCAGATCTGATCTGTGAAAATTTTGGCACTTTGGATAGCACACACACAAAAAATATTGTGCACAAAAAACTGTTAAAAAATAATAAACAACACGTTGGAAAATGGAAAATTGGAAAAACTACCTATATAAATGTTGTGTTACTATTTTTTTGTACAGTGAACAGATTTTTTAATTTTCAATTTTTGTTCATGTATATGATATGGCAAAAACGCGGTGACAGGAAAATTGCACACAACAAAAAATTGGAAATGAAAATGAAAATAATTCTGTTACAATTTTGTATTTTTAATTGTGAAAATTAATTACCACATTTTTATAAAATGTGTGTATTATAAAAAAAAAAGCTTTAAATTTAATATTTTATTTTAATAAATAAATAGAATTGTAAACGTATTAGATGTGTGGCGAAAATGACAGCAGGTAAACCAATGGTGGCACAAGCACTGACCCATCTGCAAAGTACCTGAACCTCAGACGACAGATCGTCACTTGTAGAACCTGCCTGGACTGCCTTATTACACGCATGAAAGAGTATATTGACTTAACTTATCCTTTTGAAATAAACACGGTACCTTAAAGCTTTTTAAACTACCTTGAAAGCTTAGTACTCGGTTTTACACAAAATCACTTTTAAAGCTCATTATATTTTAGAAGATTGTTTTTAGTACATATTCAAAAACGAAATGAAAATTCACAATTTTAAAAATTCTAAGGCCTCTCCATTTTAATGCAATGTATATTGTAGAGTACTCTAATAGAAGTTAAAAGCATTTAGAGAGCATAGCTATATTGTAATGAGATAAACTAGGCTTAAATTTTTACATCAGTTTTCTTTCATTATAATGTATGTTCGTCCAAAATATTAGTAAAAGCTTTTCGCAACACTAAAGCATAAGCTTTAAGTACCATGTCCTACATATATAGATTTACTGTGAACATAAAGTTTTAACGTTAGTGAAAATTTAACAGATTAAAATTAAAGCTTTTGTGCAAGACTACAACCTGAACAATTGATGTTGCTGTACGTGATAAGCTCAAATTTCTGGTGATGGAATTCATGGTTAAGGTTAACGTCTTGGAGTTAGAATACCTATTATACGAGGCCAGCAACCAAACAGAGCAGACAGAACTTTGCCAGATATACTGCAAAAGGTGAAAGCGAGAATTCAACGTAAACACGTAAAAGCACAGTTCAATTGGTGAAAAATTGCCAAAAAAGTAGTACGCCTAGCAAGATATGATAAGCATAAGAATTTTGTATTTTCTGATGAAAACATGTTTATGATTCATCAATGGTCTCCATCAGTTTTAGTTTGGACCAAGTTAACTGTCACATTGCGGTCAGCACTAATTTGAAATCTCGTGTAAATATTTTAAACATTTTGTTACTTTCGACACATAAACAATTCGGTAGAACTCATTAGAAGATTCCTTAAGACTCGGCGCCATCCCATAAAGCACCTGAAATCCAACTTTACTAGAAACCCAATTTTACTGTTGATTACTGAACATCTTAACACGCCAATGGTGGTCGGTTTTCTTATCAAGGCACAGATATTTTCTGAAAGCTCAGCACAATTACGGCATATATACAATACGGCATAATAACAATCAAGAGGAGAGGAAATTCCGTTTCGGATTATAAAAGGCCTGAAGTCATTTCAGGTCGGTCAAACCAGTTTTGGTCTGCCCAACCTGTAATGACTTCAAGCCAAACTTAACACTTCCCGATTTTAGTATTTTGCTCCACTTTCTTTATTGACAACTTTTAATTGTTCGATTCAGCCCTATGTTATGTTAAAAATAGGTTTTATTCCGTAAACAATCAATCTAAACCCCTGAATGATACTTTACAGTAACATTCAGGCGTATTCATTAATTTTCGGGTTTTGACTTTTTTGCGAATAAAACCTATATTTTAGTAGTCATAAATTCGGATTTACTGATTAGAACCAATATAGATTTTATTCTCGTTATTACTGTCTTCCCTGAAAGTGAGATCATACATTTTGAAATAAACCCGTCTTTCAGGCGCATTATTAAAATATTCCTTTAGCTATAGTTACTTTGCATATTTACTATAACTTTAGTCTTCACTCTAATCTCAAAGAATTGAACTTTAACCTGACCTATCATTTTCTTCGAATCAAATATACTTATTTATTATCTCGTCTGAGCTAATTAAAATAATTATTTTCTAAGAAATGTTGAAGGACAGCATCCAAGTCTTCGTAGAATTTACAATATCCACAACAGAAGCGTCTAAAATTTAATCAATATTCACCTGCTGTAGAAAACCAACCAATTTTATTCGGTGTTCGTGAAAAATTGATAAATGATGTTTCGTTTTTTTGTTGTTTCCTACACACGCACACACACACATAGGAAAATTATAAAATAACGTAAAATTCACTCATCTGAGAGAAAATTTATCGCATCGTGTCACACTAGCTCTACTGTACAACATTTTAATGAAATTATTAAAAAAATAAAAAACTTCCCAGCTTCCCATTTTATCCCAGTTTTCTTTTTTTTTTTTTTTTTTGTTATTGGGAAAAACCAAAATCATTTTTTTTTCATTCTGCCATATTCTGTGTGTTTGTTGATTTTTCGCGTACTGTGCGGTAAATATTTGGTGGTGGACATGGTGAGATAAATAAAATTGTGTGTGTGTGTCTGTTTGGTGGCCTGAGTTGTTGGTTTTTGATATTTTTGTTCACATAAATAATAGACAATAAAGACACAATGATGATATGGTTTCGGTTTTTGTGTGATTTTTTTTGTTGTTTGAGATTTTCCCGTTTTTCTGAATGAAAATTGGTTTTTCTTGTTGGTTGCAAGGATTATTTTGATATAATTTGAAATGTGTACTTAATTAGAAACATTAAATCTTGTATTTAATCACATTATGAACCAAACTAAGGCATTCAAACACACATTGTGAAATCAAAAGGTGCACTTTTAAATTTTAACAGCACATATTTTAAATTAAACCGTTTTCTTTTAAAAATCACTATTCGTTGAAAAATATCAAAAACTCATTACCCTCTTTAACAGTGTCGATAGTAAACAAATCCTCTGATCTCTTTGTGTCGATGTGCAAAGGAAAATAGTTTGTTGTTAATTAGAGGGACTAAATAGGGGTGAAATATTGTATTTTATACAAAATTTTAATTAAGTTTAAATTAATCATTATGAGGGGTTTGAAAATATGAACTCTTACACAGATCAAATATAAGTTGGTTTATAAAAATCACTTCACTATATTTTCACAATTATATCACTGATAATCACACATTCCCGGCACAATATTCACTTTTCACTCGTTAATAATCCTTTAGCGTTTATCGAGAGTTCTACTCTAAATCAAAGCACGACCCGAAAATATTTTATAATTTAAAATAATTTTTTTTTCTTAATATATCTCAAGACAAAACCCAACTATCTTATAAAACACCACACCCGTTAGTGATGATGATTATGACGACAACACACACCAAAAAATGATGACGATCTCATAACTTTATATTTTTTTTTTTTTGGTTTAGTCTTGGTTTTTGTCTTGGTCTTGTCTTGCGGATTTCTTCAAAACACAACGAAACGAAATAAAAAATACTCCTCCACCAATGTGTTGTGGCCAAAATGTTGTGGCAGTATAAAAAAAAATTGTTCACATTAAAATAAGAAAATTATAACCAAAGAAAAAAAACTAGAGACGAGAGGGGCACGGGGAAATCATCATCCTTTCGCAAAAGGTTAACAACAATTTCTTATGAAAAGAATCACAAAATTTCACTCCAACCATCTCTAAACCAATGAAAAAAACCAAATCAACCAACCACCAACCATTTCTTTGCCAAAACCAAAGATGTCGTTTATATATACATACTTATCTTTGTATGTATATACACACACACATAAAGGAGAGAAGGTTTGATATACATATTTTTTATCTTTTAACCACCTTAAGAAAGTTGTACAACAACAACAATAACCGAAAAAATAATAAATAAAAAAAAAATTTGTGTGTGTTATGTAAAAAAAAGACCTCAGAATTGAGTAAAGGCGGAGCTTCCATCTTACTTGGTTTGGTATATAGCATCTATATACACTCGTCTATATGAATAGAGAATTCGAAGAAGTACAAAAACACCACCAAAACAACAAAAAAAATCATTACGATTATTATTATTTTTCATTTTGTGGAAATGTGGAAAAATATCAACAACAACAACAACCGCATATACTATACACAATACATATGACCGTCTTTGTATAAAACACAAAAAGCCACATCGTCGTCGTCAGCGGTTTGAATCACACACATAGCAAAAGAAGAAAACGAAGACGTATACCAAGAACAAAAATTTGGTTCACCACCACTATATATGTATATAACCCAATACATACATATTTTAAGAAAATTTTCTTTTGTATATCTTCGACGCTGAACCAACCAAAGACACGAATTTCCCCGCAAATAATGATCACTCACTATATTTACAAGCAACCCCTCCGCTATATACGTATATTTTCCTTTTGACAATTTTTTCCGTCTATACCACCTACCCGCAAAGTACAAAAAAAAATCTCCTCCACCAACACATTCTTGTATGTATATGTATAGTCTTGAAGGAACAAAAAAAAATATAATCAAAAGAAAATTTTCGTACACATAAATAAAAATAATCACAATACACCAAAAAAAAAATTCCCTCCTATTTTACTATCCGTGTTCGTTCCGTCTCGCTCTGGATCCGTGTCTGTGTGTTTGTATACCAAAAAATTTTCTTCAAACGAAATTTTTAAAAAAATCCCCGCATTATTTATTCCCGGAACAAAAATATTCTTCCCTATATAGTATACAGCACTTCTACTTGCATCTATATACATCTATAATTTTCCATTTTCCGATTTTCTTTTTTATTATTTTCATTTTTTATTTTGTTCTTGTCATGAAAAGACGATACCGACGTAATCATAAATATATTTTTTTTTCAAAATCCAATGTCGTTTGATTTTCATTAAATACACAACCGTTTGTTTTGCGGGAAAATTTGGGCAAAGAAAATGCAACAAGTTGTTTTTCATGTGTTTTACATGTAAGTGCGAAATTTGACAAGTGTGTATGGTGGTGTTAAGTGTAGTTTCAAAAATTTTCCGAGCATATATAGTGGTTAAAGTGTTCCTATTATATTTGGGGGGGCTTCCAGTGGCGTGTCAAGGGAAACACTATTCGTAGTTCCAACTGTTAGATCAATGTGAGTGATTCTGTAATGTGACTCAATTTATTGGCCTTTGGTCACAATTCAAGCTCGTGAAAATCCAATATTGTGTTTTGATCCAAGCATCCATTTATATCAATTATCTGAAATGCAATAAAAGGCGCCGGCACGAACTTTTAACTGAAGGGGCATGATCAAATTTTTTTTTCCATTTTATGTTGTAAACCTTTTTGTCTTGTAGACACTCAGCTGGTTAATTTGCATTTCGCTCAAAACTATGTTTTGTATCTCTTCTTTGAAATCTGTTTGGGGCTCAAAGTACTCCAATATCGTTTGCGGTTCAATTATTTTCTTCCTAGTTACACCATTACGCCTAATTGATAATATACGGCTATAGGTCTGATGCAATATACCCATCTGTATATTGCATAGTTCTATGCCAGCAGTAGTAGCATGGAAGATGTATCAGCCCATTCTGCAATTCAACAGGGGATCATCAATGGGTTCATTCACACCACCGATCTTAATCAAATGGTAAAAAATAACTTTTTGCATCCTGCTACCGGGAGGTACCAGATTCGAATCTCGATAGGAACAGAAAATAAACTTTTTAACCTCATCTTCACTTGTCGATATAGTTATTCTACACCCGTTGTCGTGTATGGGTGTGAAAATTAAACTTTAAGGTAGGCATTCTCTTTCGCGCAGGTGGGCACGAAATCATCCATGACAATCATCGATAAGTTGTTCTACTCTCAGCGACACATGTATAACATTAAAGGAGATAAGAATAACTGTTCAAGTCATGTGTCGCGAGAACCGCATCGATGATAACACAAAGATTTCCAACCAGGTGTATCGTACATCCCGGTGACTCCTTTATAGAACCCACGCAAGTTATTCTGCAGTGAGCGCCAAGAATCTTGTTAGGTTTCCTCAATCCCAAAAATTCTAGGCGGTAGCTCATCGAATATAGCAGTAGCTTAGAATTAACTGTATATTTACAAATAATCTTTCTCAGATTGACTTCCACATGACTCACCTCCTCCCTCTACAAAGCGAGGCATCTGGGTGTGACATTAGGCTAAGCTAAAAACCTAACATGAGGCAAATCTACATTGGCCATCAGTCGTATAACTCATTCCTTTGTAAAGGATCTCTTTTAGCTATAGTCATAATGATCAATCTTCTGATCAATGCAATTAGGATTTACTCAAGCTCTGTAGATTATTCTTCATCTCACACCACAAGACATCAGTCAAACACAATATCAGCAACCACAGCCATACGGCTTTAAGACATTTCTCTGTGATTCTTTAATAACATTGGACACTAAGCTATTTTACGCATCAGGAGTATTCATCCTATCATTTGTAAGGTTGGACTAACATATCGCCATAAAACCGTCATAAGCATGTGAACTTATTCGTCAGGACGTAGCATGTTGTCTCTCACCTAGCAGAGAGAAGAATTTCTTGTTTTATTTAAGGTGTGGTTTCAGAAAAAAACTGGGAAGCAAAATAATCAATTCGGTCATGCCGCCAATAGATAGGTGACTTGCTTCATATGTGGTCTGACTCCAGAGGAAAACTGCGAGACCAAATTATCGCTTCAGACATGTCACCATTAGATAGGTGCAGTCCTTTATCAACAAAGTTTTTGCATTTTACTTTTCACATGTGCCAGTTTTGCGCGAAGCAGAATCTAATACCTGAGTGCACCTCCCATAAATGACCTGACGTATTTCAGTGGAACTAATGCCCAGGAATATTTAAAGCTCGGTATAGTTCGAGTAAAGAACGAAAGGAAGACAGTTGTCTTCACCTAACCTACATAGCTAACTAAAGATCTTTCTCGAAATTGACAACTGATTTTCTCAATGATGATAATGGCTACCATTAAAATCGGGTCGATTTTATCGAGTCATCATCTTTGTACAAGAATAATCAATTCACCCAAATGGCAGGAGTGACACACAAACTGATCAAAAATTGCAAACGCAACACAAAATAACGAAACGGATACTTTTCGATGTTAACCTCCGCAATAAAGTTCATAATTTTATTGTTATCGCCTTAATCTTCTTAAACACGCTCATGTATTGTAATATATAAAGCAAATCTATTGTCCTTTTTAATAAAAAGGATATAAATCGATATCTATCCATCTATATCCTTGTGAAATGTGAAACATATATATTTATTCAATCCATCTACATAAATTATCGGTATTTACGTTATGTAGCATAAATATCGATGTTATGTGTTTGTGTGTCCGTAAAATGTCCTTATGAATGTAACAAATCGACAATACACTAAAATGTATGTATAACCCCAAGAGATTTGTAATCAAAAAGTTAGTCGAATCAATGATACAATCAAACTTCTTTAAGGACATCGAACGAATGGTAAAGGAACAGGAAAAATATTTTTATATGAGTCACTCTCAAAGATCAAACAAAACGGATTGTACGTCTTAAAGTTTTTGAACAGGTGGAGGGAAAATTTCGCTTTGTGTACCGCCACTGCCTACAAGTACGAACACTATATCTTCATGGCAGTCTAATATTATCATTTAGACTACGAATCATGGAGAGACAACCACGAATATTCTGGCTAATATCCCCACCTGTCACAAACGACTAGGTACTCTAACATTTCTCCTGAGTTCTAAATAGTCAGATATCTCTGTGTTCAAATTTTAAAAGTTAAACTTGAATCCATAAGAGGCGCAATGTAACATAGGCCACAACGCCTAAATGCATGCAAAATAAATTAAACTTCTTTAATTTAAACACCAGGCAGCGTTTCATATGCTACGTCACTGCCTATAAGTTCAACAAGTAGAATCCGAGGTTCAACCGAAGGCTTACAGGTCTGATGGTGTTTAACCCAGTCCAGATACTAATTTATTTATATTACATTGTTCTTCCATGGAGTCAGAAAGATCTTATTCCTTCAAGGTTCCAATAGTTTAAAAAAAAGATTGGATAGGTCGATAACCCTTTATTTGAACCACAGGACTCACACTTCAGCCCACCTTTCTAATATCGCCATGAAGAGGTACTTTATCCCACCTTTCTAATACGACCACGAAGAGATCTTATTTGAACTAGTTGAATTTTTGGGTAGTGACGACACATTAAGCGAAAGTTTTGGTTACCCTCCGCCTAAATGTCAGTTTCAACGATGTCTGGTTTAAACTAAATAAAATATGTTTTGTTTAAATTAAGGCGTCTATATTAAATCGCGCCTCTTACGAATTCAACTTTCAACTTCTTAAATATACGAACACAGTGATGTCGGCTTGTTTAGAACTTTTTTTGAGTTCTAAACAAACAGACATTATTACGTTAGTATTTAAGAAGTTGAAATTGAATCCAAAAGACCAATTTATCCAAGACCATTGGTTGCAAAAGGCGCAATTCAACCAGATAGCGATCAAGTTGACGTTTTGGTGGGATATAATCAATACTTTTACATCATGGGCCGTCACTATCATCACTATAAATTACTATCATCACTAAAAATTCAAGTAGTACGAACACTATCTCTTTTTGGCAGTACTAGAAGGATAGGGTAAAGTGTAAATCTTCTGGTTCGAGTAGACTTATCGAGAATTGTCATCGAGTTACCCAATCTACCTGTTAGACTCCATGTCTTAACAACCACTTCCTGACTTCGTGGAATGACAATTAATAACGCCTACATGTATGCAAAATCAATTACATATATAATTACAGGGTGAATATATCGCTATTCAAGGATTTTGTATGTGTGTGTGTCTGTTATCACCATATTCCAAATACACAGTCATCACTGTGTTCATATTTGAGAAGAAGAATGCATAAGAGGAGTGATTTATAGCATAGGTCGTGTCGCCTAAATGTATGCAAAATAAATTAAATACCTTCAGGTGGAGTATATCGCAGCTCAAAGAGTTTTTTTTATATAATTAGGACAATATCGATTCTGACGGGCTACGTACGATGGTCTTTAATAATATTCATTGGTTTCCCCGAAGGTTCCAAGGAGTAGTGTTGAAAAAGTTGGGCCAACATTTCAGTATAGTTTCATATTTGTCTCAGGTTTGGCCAGCCTTTAATATCTACCATTCTGATCGATTTTGAAGTGTTCAGACACAGTTTGTCCTATATGTATCCGCTTAGCCCTTGTTAATACCCATGAGATTTGTAATTGGAAGACCTAGCACTCATCCACACAAGCACACATATGTGTACAGATAAGTAAAATAGTTAAAATGATAATGATCCAATAAAAATTTATAACCCAACAGTAATAACCTTAAATTTCGAAAATATCGAAAAAGCATTTCAGGCGAGTGAATGAGGGTGGGTGTGGGGTTAGGCTAGTAGATACCAAAGCAATATTCAATATAAATTGATACATGCCATATGATGACGATATTCGGATACCTCTCTAATCACATACATAACTGATTGAATTTTTATCATCATCGTCAACATTACACTATGCTGGGGATGGTTTACTATCATTATTATAACTACTGTTATCACTAGTATAGCAATAACAATAGTAATGATAACACACATAAAAATGATGTTTCGTCTAAAAACAAAGTAAATTCTACTTCTCATTGAGTGTGATAAGGTAGTTGGGGAAAGAGGAGTTGGCCCGATGATATCATAATGTATAGCATAGCATGTAATAAAGAGATATAGGTCTTGTACATTGAATTGGGTGCAACTATACATTTTTGTGGGGTGGTGGGAAATAATTTTGTTTTGTGTTTGGTGTGAGATAAATGAAAATAGGAAATGTTATTTTGATGATTTGATTTAAATCATCTTCCCAATGTGGATGCACATACTGGTAGATATGTACAGACATACATGTTGTGTTATAGGTACAACATAATTGTCTTTGTAATTTAATGATAATTATTATTGTTATATAATTGGTAAATAATTATAGTGAAATTGGGGATGATTGATACCGTTTAATTGTTCTAATGTGATTGTAATTATATATGGCAACCAGCCTGTTGTGAAAGATGGATTGGTCTAAGTAAAGGTGCGTCACTGGGCAACGCACTTAGATTGATCTCAACTATCTTCTTGTTTCGATGGAACAACGCTGAAAAATTCGGCTGAAGCTGGATATTCCATAGATGCTGGAAAGCCTAATAGAACTAATAAATAGTTTCGAGATGTTGATCTGGGGTTTTTAATCACTATTTTGAGAATCACATTCCATTCCCCATTCAATCTTGAGGTCACTGATGTTAGAAGGTACAAGAATTCGGGCTCGAGCCGCCCGCTTTAGTTTGCCAATAAATGCGCATGTTGAATTCATGTTTGAACTGAGGGCCAATCATCGTCTATAGTCCAACCTTATCGATAAACTGCCAAATAGTTTGAGCTGTAAGACAGTGAGCATTGTCATATATAAAAATGAAATCTACCCCTATATATCCTGCATAGAGCACAGCACTACATCATCCAAGAGAACGTCCTCGGTATATCGTTTAGTGATCAGATGCCAGCCGAGACCATTCTCAAACCACCGCAAAACAGCACTTCAAAAATCGGTCTTCTGGACGCAGGTAGATATAGCTTTTCCTATCACTACCATAGAAACATTTTCTGCACTCATCAGTTCAATGCTTGATACTGCAATTGATGTGCTCGCAAGCAAATTCGATTCACTCTTTGCGGTAGCATGCTTCTGTTTTGGCAGGTCATAATGGAGTGAGGTGGACTTACTTTATAGTCCATTGACAAACAGCAAAATCTCAAAATTATCTTAGCTGCAGCTGCACAGCGACGCTAGTAAGACGGTGATTTGGCAGTCAAGTGAGGACGATAAATCGGTCGTCCCTCTCAGATGTACATCAATACCGGCTGATATGTGACCTCCGATTAAAGTTTCAGTTTTTTGAAAACGTCTCGATACTCTTGAGATATCAAATTAACCCACAATTAGTCGATGATCGTCTTCTCGGTGATTGTGTCCTTGTTGCATTAAAGCTACATTCTTGACTAGGATGTAAGGAACCAAAGGAAGCTCTCATCGGAATAGGGATCTGTTTGCGAGTACCTAACTTAATAAAGCAACTGAAAACCATGAACTAGATAACACGTATGAGGGTGCCTGGGATTGAAGTAATTAGGCTACTGATGGCCTGTCTTTTGCTGCGGCACAGCTCACCGACCAGATGACACCACCAAAAATGTTAAGCCCTGGGTTGAGCTCATGAATCCAAAAGTTGTCGGTTTTGTAATTCGGAAATACGAGGAAACCTATAGTGTGTTATTGCTCATTAATAGTCCTTTTACCAAATTGTCCAAACTGTTTTATTTCCCGTCGAGAGTTTGTTAGGTCACAGTGCTTAGGCCCGTGCTCTTTTAATTACAATCTACTACCAAGTTTCAGAATTTAAAGCCTAGCCTGGTGACCAAGCAAGTAACAAAAGATAGAGTTCCAAAGAATATCGCTTTCACAATTCAAAACCCTAGGGCCAGATGGACCAGATTCACTAGAGGAGGGACAGAAAATCATCTTAGACCACCTTTCACAAATTTGCTTTCGAACCATTTTGTGCTTTCGTGATAATAGTATCGTCTTCTTGTAAGTGGTCTATTCTCGATCTTTATGTACCATTCGATATAGTTCTCGCTTTTGTGAAATTCTTTCAAATATGACCTTTCTTGACGGGTTATAATTTCGATTTTTAGTTTGGTCTACTCGCATTTGCTCTTGGTTGGTCATTGTTTGAGGCATCATGGGGATCCTTGCTCCATGGCTTGAAGTACAATCAAAACATTTATGTATGGAATTGGACATCATTCATATGTCCACTATGGGTCTCGTTTGCATAAGTGTCGTTTCGTTGAACCCAACTTTCCATTAATCGGAGACCCATTTCAACGAAAACGAGCGCTATCTCTCGTTCAGTATTGCGGCTCCGAGCTCTGATTGTTGGACAAAAATTGGTAAATTAGCTTCATACATTGTCAGAGCCCAATCCGGGAACGCACGTCGCTTCATATGATTGAGTGGCTTTAGTTCTTTTGTTAACTGGATCTTATAGGTCTGCATCCTTACAATCCAAGATTTTTTGTAAAATTCACCAAAGTTGGTATCGGCGATGCCCAATTCTTGAGAACGCCGTTCAATCGACTTAACTGGTTCATTTGCGACAGACGCTCGAACGATAGCAGTATTACCTGGAAGAAAATTACCATTTTCTTGAGCTTAAAAACTCGGTAAAATGGAGAGCTGAAAATAATAGCCAACCGATGGATTCAGATGGGCGAGTCTAGTAAACGACCAATGCTCCTGAATTGGATAAAGGTAAAAAGAAGCTGTTCGTAGCCTTTTCAGTATTTCAACATAATTATCCACTGTATAGGTATATCCGCGTTCACATCGTTCCACCCCTATTCGGTACCAAATTATAAATCCACCAATTTGTAATGCAGCAGATTTTCGTCTTAAACATGTTTATCCAGCGGTAAATTCGCGCGAAAAATTGCAAAACATACACGAAATTACCCACAAGGGAGCCGTAACCGCACACCTATTGCTCGGTACACTTACATGTAATTTTCCAACTAAAGTCGTAATTTTTTGGTTTTGAACATGTCAAAATTGTAAATTTCGTAGATTCGCGTGCACCCCTTATGTGCTCGTACGGTGGAAATGAATATAAATTTGGAAATTGAACCAATTGAATCTCTCTCTCCTATATATAGAGCGGTACGAAAATGATTTTACTTTAATTCACCTCTAGAGAGGCATTTAGTGTTTGATTTGTTTTTTGATTGTAAAATTTCCATCCATTTTCCAATCTACAATGAATTTTATAGTTTTCTAGGGAATCATCTCGTATCGATATATGGCGGACAATTGAATTATATATGCATATGCTGGTTACGTGCGTCTATACCTTAATTCTCGATTCGCTTATACAGTCCACAAAAAAATTTGATTACACATCGTAGTGCATAACGCCCAAAATTGAATGTTCTACTAATTCAGCAGTTATCGTTATAATCCGTGAAGCTCGATTAAATATTCCGATCACAAAACAATTCGCTATAATAAAAAGTCAAATCCATAAAAAAAAATCATCCAGCATCTTTCGATATATTATCGCACAATTTTATTTTATTGATATGTTATTATGGGGACATACATGTATTTCGTCCGTTCCGTATGTATACTCATATATATGGATGCAATAAAACGATAATGTCATCTGATAAAATTATTTGTCGTACATTGTACAAAAGGATACTAAAACGGGAGTCGAATATCCTTTTAATCGTCTTTTTATATTTAATGTTGATTGGCCTGAATTAGGACCTGCTCATGTGCAGAGTGATTTGGTGATAGGTTATAAGTTTTGGTGACATATATGTGAATGCGATATAATATATAATAAAACAGAACAACTGACATCCCTTACGTCTATTTTACGGCCTGAGATCCAGTAGGTTGTGCAGAGCGAGGATTATGCCACTGTTCACCGAGTTTCTTCGTTTCGATAGTCCAATGTTTACCTCTCCGTCCAACAAAGGCTCATTGTATATTTGTCCGCATGAATGGTCTTGACGTCCGGAGACAGAAAAACGGTTCTAAATCGAAGATTGTGATTTGCTGTTACATATACCGACACAATCAAAAGAGCTTGTCATATGCGGCGACTAAATCTGGTTGAATCACTTGGTTGATAACTCACATCAGTAAAAACCTGTTAAAAATTTCAACAAAACCGAAAAATCTGATACTGCCAACATAATCACCCTGTCGAACATGCAGTCACTTAGAAAATGTAACGCCTTTGACGGCCTGATCACATCTATCAAAGAGTATTGGCTGGAGCTCGTGGCCAGGAAACTCGATGAAGTTAAATTGAAGAACTGTGTCCCAGCATTGGACGTTACTGCACAATGGGGTGACATCGGAGATCGAGTTAGATTTCTCATATAAAAAACAACATTCGACTTTTAAAATGTCAATAATTTATGTATCCATGCTCCCTTTGATGTAAGCCAACTCCATGATAGAGACTCATCTTAGAGGTTAATTTGGATAATCTGATCATCAAGTAGAGAGCCTACTTGATCACGATGTCAGATTTGTTTGAAATCACAGTGGCAAGAACGGTCTTTTCTCAGAAAAACATCTATTTGGAAACATGGACACAACCACGTAAAACATTCTGAAGCCAAATTGACTATCGCGTTACTGAAGAAGAGAACATTGGGAAGTATTGAACTTTTCTTGAAATTATCGATTATTGAAATTATCGATGTCACCGAGAGTGTAAATGAGGAGTGTCATTTCAAGACGTGACCTTAAAGAGGGCCACTAATTGGCCAAAACGAAAAGTCGAAAATTGATAATAATGGTCAAGACTAGATGTCAAGACTCCATGGGATAGTTTATTGATTCAAGATGATTGTTTTAAAAGATTCGTAACCCCAATGTTAAAAATATTAAAGGAACACAATGGAAAAACTATAGTACAGGCCTATATTAACTTTCCGTCCCTCCCTTAGTAATCAGGCAATAATCCCCATCTGGCCCTAGTGTTTCTCTGAATTCTTGCTTTTGTTAACTCCATGGCTACCAAGTTTCAAATTCTGAAATTTAAAAGTGTGCATGCTTAGCTAAAATTTGTTTGTGCGATGTCTTTTATAAGCTAGCCGTTCATTGTTTATTCAGGCTTTTGGGAAATTCCCAACTATATCTCTCGTCAGTGTATATATCAAACCTTTTCGATATCGGTCCGTTCTCAAAGCGATGGAGTCATAAGCGGGCTATAACTGCGCAATGATACATCACAGAATTCCACTTCCGAGTCAGAAAACTGCCAACTGTTGGATGCCCTTATATAGCCTCCTTCAATTTATTAATCGATCGGATGTACCACACCAGCACAAGGCATCAGCGCCACGTTTCCTTCAATCCCTCGCACCCTCATACGTGTTATCTAATAACAGTTGCTTTATTGAGTTAAAGTATAGTCTCAAACATGATCAAATCAACAGGGATGCCTCCGAACCCAAACCAATGAGTGATTTTCCTGGAAATTTTTTCAGCAATAGCATCTAATTTCGGTTCTGAAGAAGTTAAAACTGTTTGGGTATTGAAGTATGGAAAACCTCGATTTTCGATGGCAGAGTGTCGATGAAACGTGTCTAAAACTGTATGAAACTGTATTACGGCTAAGCGAATTTATATAGACAACAGAAGCGCGAATGGATAAGAGCTCTTATGCATCTCATCAACGAGCTCAATTCGCTTAGATTCTTTAAGGGAATGTTCCATACTCGCTACATGAACCACAAGCTATGATTGAATACCCTCAAATCCAGATCACAGTGATATTCTTTCAAGATCTATCCTAAGAAATTCACTAAGGCCATGCAAAGATTAAAGAAATATTGTTTACCTGCAGTTATTGCAATTGATTTCAGAAGCAGCCACCACAAGTTTAAAGTAGTCTCGTATCTTACTACCCACGATAATACTACGGGATAGGATATCAGTGGCAATGAGGATATGAAGCTTAAATGTTACTGGGACTAAGCTTTATATCCTTCAAATTAGGATAAGCTGAAATTGTATGGTTCAGACCCGTTGTCATGTATGGATGGGAGAGTTGGACCACAAATCAATATATACAGAGCATTCAATACCTATCCAGTGGTTCCTTGTTTTTGTATTTAAACGTGTCATCAAACTGAATTTTGGAGGTAAACAACTGAGGTGGATGTTTTTGTGAACTTGTCAGCATTAATAATTAGTGGGATTGAAATCCGAGCTTCAAGGTGGCCACTTCATTACAGGCACATTCACCTCTTGAAGGTACTGGTATACTACGCCAGCCGTGTGTGGTCTCGCATGATCCTGTATGATCAAATATTTCTCACCAATAAACTGATCAAATTGTACGACGTACTCCTCGAGTACTTCCTCAATGTACTGTCTTGATCGACAGCCAGTATTGACTCGGGTGCACCATTGTGCATATTGTTCTCCTTATATCTTTTGTATACTGTTCCACGTCCATCGGTACCATATCAATACATTCTGCATTCATCAGAGAACAGGACTCTTCTCCATTCTTGTTTTGTCGAATTCAAATACTCTCGAGCGAACTCACGGTGGGCTGCGGTCGATATAGGCCCCGTTTGCTAGACTGTGTGCAATAATATGAACTTCTTGAATTTATTTTCGAATTGTCCACCGACTGACATCGATTTCACGAACTTCTTAGAGCTACCAACGTCCCATAGTTGTACCTCATACATACGACGATTTCCCAACGAAGTTGTTATACAAGAAAGTGAACAGCAGATTAACACAAATTATTTAGCAAAGATAAGACACGGGGTGCCACAAGCGTTAGTTCAATTTTTAACCGCACGACTGGCGCAAAAATCATTGCATTTAGAAAATTTCATTCATTATTATAAATTAATATTACAGCTGGTTCAAGCCTAAATATCTTAGGCTCCGTTAAAAATTTTGAGCAATTTCAAGCACTATGCAGTAGCCGGACAATCCCAAAACATAAATATTAATTGGTTGTGGAAAAGATAAGATCAGTCTCGTTCAATGCTTCTATCCAGTACCAGTACATAGAAAATACGTACGCTTGGTAAGCTATACGATAGACATCCTTGTGGAGCTTAAAAATTTATTGATTTTCTAACTATAGCGTGAAACGAGCTCTCACTGCATACTGATTGATTCCTGCCTAACCTATCTAGCTAGTGAGAGGTCCAATAAAGTCTCTCAATGAAAAATTTAACTCCACCAAAATTTTTGCCTGCATGATACGTGTGGTTTCAGGCCTAGCTGAATAAAACATCTGATAACTGCGCACTAACTGACGCATACTAGCCCGAAGTATGTTCCGTAACCCTTTATATAATTTTAAAGTGAAGTTCAAAATACTTTTCCGTAACTGCCCCATCATGGAAAGGGACGCACCCTTATGTCGAATGTAAATATTGTCATGTTTAAATAATTTAAAGGTCAGGGAATAAATACATCTCTAATCCTTCAGAACTTTGCATGTACATAAAAATATCCTTTTTGTTTATGTCGTAAGACACTGACGAGTACGTATATCCTTGTACATACATATTTACAATTCTACTATATAGTAGTGTGTGAGTATTAGCCCGCAGCGATTCATAATTCTTGTCGAATTTTCGTCTTATTTGTTTTCCTCGTTTTTTTGCATATTTTGTCATTTCAACGGATTCGTCGGGTGTGGGGTGAGGGTTAACTTTAATTTTGCATATGTCAAAAGCTACACATGTCGATTTGTAAATATGTATGTACTTGTATGTTATTGATAGCAGGCAGCAACGATACAGATCTATATATACGAGTATAAGGTGTTTAGGGGAGAATATAAAAGAGGATATTTGTGTATTAAAGAAAATTGGCCGATTGGGAATTAAGTCGATCCGCTTAAATTTTTATATGATATTGTCTTGATATTATACATACATTATTGAATTATGTAAGTCGAGTTCAAAATTTGTATTTAATGATGTTGGGATAATGCGATTCAGGTTCATCTTAAGCTGTTTCGGTATAAATACGTCACAAGCTAAGGATTGGCCTGATAGACGAATTTGTGAGCTGAGTATGAAACTACCTGAACCTTAGTCGAGAATTTGCAGTCCTTATTGGGCTCTTTAGATACAGGGTAAGCTCTAGTAGAGTAGTTATAGCCTTACCTGTGCACTTGGATCACTATGCAGGTGAACTACTCTATCTCTGACATTCGAGGCTCCAATCTTGTGACAATAAAATGAACCAAACTGAGGTTAGCTCTCTCCAAGAGCATACACCGCAGATTAAATATCATTGGTTTCAGGAGGAGGTTGATGCTGTCGGCAGTATGTGTGCCAAGGTCTAACGGGATATAGAGTCCCTCAGCCGAACAAAGCTCAAAAGTATATAGTGACATCCTAAGTGAGCAATTTTTAACCCCAATAGGGGGAGGAGTACCGATGGGTGGATTAGGTTGTGCCAGTAAGAAGGAATGAAACACTTCCGACTAATAATGGCACCGGAGTCTGGGAACACAATTGTTGAAGCTCGTTTATAAAATATAAATCAAGGCGTTACTATTTAGCGTAGTACGAACAACATTGAAAGGGATGTGTCGCCGTTTGAGTATTTATTCAACAACAACCTCTAATTTAAATATTTGATAGACACTTACGTTCATCACAAAAAGTAGAAGTAAGATGCTAGGTTTTACTTAAGTAGTCCAGGAGTAGAGAGTAGCTACAGAACCTTTATAACCACTATTTTATCTTTACCGATAAAAAAAATGTTGATGTTCAATCACACGACAACCTAGTTCGCCTTTAGGAACCTTAGAATGACTATAGTTCAGATAGTTACAGAGGAATGCTAGAATTTTTTGTACTTCGGAGAACTCCTGTGTTCCCAACAACAATTGAGAAGCAAGACTGTATTGCGGATTGTGCTTGCAAACAAAACCTGTATGGTGGTCTTTGAACCGCTCAGAAAGTTAGTAGAACAGTTTTCAATAGAGCTAAGAGTACTGGAGAGACCGCGGCGTGATGAGAAAATCTTTTAGCCATTAAGCTACAACCGACGACTCAAACAGTTAAGGAAGGCATAAAAAAAGTCTTGGAAGAGATTCTGTGATAATAATGAAACGGTTTATTGAAATTTCTCGCCTCAGGAAAATAGCGAAGAATTCCTAGAACCTAATAAGGAAACTCATTTCCCAAGAAGTTAAAGGAAACTCATTTCCCTCAACTAGGAATCTTGATCCAAAACAATGCAGTCTATGGGAAGAGTATAAAGAAAAGGAACACAAGAAGTGTTCAACAGTTTCTTCTTCTTCCCCTAACACCACCCCCTCCCTTCCTCTCACACTGTTCGCACTTTGCGTTTCTCCGAATTTTCATTCAGAACATGAGATTATTCAGAGAATAGTGTCCCGTGAGAATGCACAGTAATATCATCAAAGTGCGTCTATCATGTTTCAAGAAGAGCTGGACTCTTTGCGATGAGAGGTTAGACTATCCCATCCCTGGTGAAGAACATCAAAGTGATAGTCTATATCACTCTTGAAAGATAATGACGCCACCCCTAGCACGCATGTCCATTAAAAGAGGAAACTGCATCCAAGCGAACCAATTTATAAGAAATTCGTTTCTTTTGATATCTCTGTGACTGGGTATCCAGTGAAGTTTAACTTCATTCAGACTGCCTAGTCGATTCAAAATAATTACTGGCACCATAGCAAGTTTCGATGAAACACTTCTAAAAGCATACTTCTAAAAGGGGATAGATAATTTAACCTCAGGACTTTGTATGTATAACCCGGCAACATCCAGATACAGCATACTGTTTCATCAGTAAATATCACACAGATGGAATACTCTGCATGCTTGTACCAATCATTTCCCTGAAATGTGGATTGTCAACTATGACCTGAAATGTTCCATCCTCAAAAGTCGGATAATACCACCAAAAATGTACTACATACAGATTAGGAGTTATGGTACTACATTTATTGAATCAATGAATCCAAAAACGAGTTCTGTTGCGAAGAAATGTGCGTTCTTGAAGCAGGAGCTGGTACAGCGCCGTCCCTTAACTTATACTCATATATCTCTTGATCAAGTAAACCTAATGAATTATCTGGATCTCTGGTCTTAGATAAGTGTACTAACGTGTGGTCAAAATTGCACTTGAGTCGAAAACTCTGGTTTCACCACCTCAAATCGACATAACAGTGAACACACAGTTTTGTTATCAACTTTGATTTACTTATATGTTAAAGATAGATAAGATAACCTTTCAAAATATAAATATTTCATTCAAGTTTATCGTCTCAAATTGTGTACAAGTGTTTGATTTAAGTTGTGGCCAAATAAGAACAAAATGGAATTCGAAATCAATCACACACCGTTCGAAATGAAGGACATATCGGAGAGGCTATTCAATTCGCCATTCCTATCGGACGTGACATTCGACATCGAGGGCAAACTCATTTTTGCCCACTCGTTCGAGCTAATGAAGCGGAGTTGTGTATTCCAAACGGAGCTGCTGCCAACTTTGGGCACCCAAAAACATATTTCAATCGTCGATTATGGATACGACACCTATTATCAGTTTATACGATTTATATACACCGACGAGTATACCGTAACCAACGAAAATCATTTCGAATTATTGAAATTGGCTAAGGTGTACAATGTGATAAGACTAATCAATGTTTTGCTTAACTATAGTGACAATCATATTGAAAAATTAAATTTTTGTGTTGTCGAAAATCATGAAATTGCGCTAAACTGTACAAAAATTCAAGTGGCGTACAATTTGAGCGAGATCATGAAATCGGATGTGTTTGTAACGATTCATGCTGATACTGTTGAACAAATTTTAAAACTCGACCACATCAAGAACGACGTCACCGAAAACGATATCGTTGACGCGTTGGTGCGCTGGATGAACAACCATTGCATTCAAAATCGTATAAATTTCACCGAGTGTCGGCAAAAGTTTGATAAATTGGTTCGATTGGTTCGATTTGGGGCGCTTCCCATCGAAGATCGGAACACAATCAGAACTAAATATCCAGATTTAGTACAAAATATTTACGATTCACCTGAATCGATGGTATGGAACAGTACTCCGAGGAAGCAGTTTATATGGGGCTACGAAAGAAGGTCATATTCCGACGATTTACCATTCAAGACAACATTTACGGTCTCATCTGACATGATACTGGGTGGTTTTGTCTTCGGTCGATGTTCAAAATATTTCCAGTACATTGACGTTACCGTCTCGTGTCGGCCGACACGATTCTACGAAGTGAACGAAATAAATATGAACGGAAAAGTCGAAGTGTTTACTTGCAGCTCCGTTGTGATGAGTTTAGGTCGATCGATTCGTGTCCGACCTAAACTCGTGTACACGATCAGTTATAAAATGCATCATCGGAATGATACGGACCCGCAATCTTATTATTGTGCTCGTAAACCGCAGACGAAACTATTCATCAATGCACCATCGGAATCTGTTCAAATATTGGAGGCGCACGATACCATGCATGAAATACTGTTTTTGACATCCGAAGGCTGTAATTTCGATTAATAAATTTGATTATAAATTTTTATTCGTTTGAAATTTTTTAAGTGCCCGGCAACATTGAGGTGCGAAGATCTGACCTTTAAACTTCTTTAAACTGAGCAATCGGGCATCTACATAAACTTCTTGACTTTTCAGTGACTCATGGGAATCGTATCGATTTTAGAATATTGTTCTGCCTCTTTTGAGGGAGGCTTTTGGTTCCTTTACAGGGCCTGTGGTTTCTATTATTTGAAAGGGACTTTAAGTTGCATTAATAATGCAACGACCTGTCTGAAATTACTATGACCTACCTAATCGAGAGCTTTGTGATTCGTTTAATAAAAAATCGGTTGTTAGCCATTTTTTTCGCTGAGTACCCCACGTTGGTATTTTTCCTGTTTTACTACCCTCCTTTCTATAGAGAGAGAGCTATTTTGTTTGTTTTGTGCATAATTCATATGAGTCTATTGGGGACTTTTGTTTTCAGCTCTCCCCATGCTTTACCAAGTTCTTTCGAATCGGCTAACCTCGTTCTCTACCAGGTTATTGCTGGCATTCCGGCTTATAGGATCTTTATATTTTCGATCGGAGTTGCTATCTGGAAGTTTGTAATCTGGCTCGCTTGCGCAGTTGGGGAGGTGCGGAGAGAGAAAGCAACCTTCAGTGACATAAAGTTAGGACGGTTAGTGACATTAGGACGGTTAGAAAAGTTTTCGTAAACTAGCTAGTCGTAGTTGTAGTTGATAGGGTCCATGAGTCTGATTATGGTAATAAAATGGAGAATTGTCATACCCAACTTTTTTAAAGCCGTGTAAGAAGGTTTTAGGGTAGCCTCGAGAAATGAAGTTGCTGGAGTAATTATAGCTCATCTATACAGTCATTATCAAGAACAAGACGGTATCAATGGTTTTTGTGCAAATACTTTAAAGACATCAAAACCGGTAAAGCTACAGGCCAGGGGCACCAGAATTGAGAACAGTTTATCCAGAAGACATACAACAAACCATTGATCTAATCAGCCTTAAACTATGTCATATTTCTAACTCATCTACGATGTGAAAATTCCTCTTATTTCTGTGTAGCCAGTTAGCCTACAGGAGCTTAGAATCTTCGAGTCTACCTCCTGCCCGAATCCCGCGGTTTTTGTACTGGAAAGGGTTTAGTGAATGAAGCTTGCTATGCTTTTATTGGGAGGCTTGTTTCTGTTTAGCGATCGGTGACTGGCTACTTAAACTATTTGGCGATGTGAGCTGATTGTGATCTCTTCTGAGGTCTTGAAAATTTGCTTGCTCCTCCCTTCCACCAACTGTTCAGTGATTTTCTATTTTTTGTGGTCACCCCTCGAGATGCACGGATTATCGTTTTTGAATCCACGCCACTGTAATTATGGCACCAGTCCATAAGGTTATGTTGGTGATGATCTCTTTTAGGGTTTTGGTTACTTGTTGTACTAGTCAGCTTAACAATAATTAAAGTTCTAACACCATATTGTCTGATACTTTAGTTTGCAGTTGACGGCTAGTGGTGCCAGCCATCCCAGAGGTTCATTGTTGCCTTAAGAAGTAATTCTACTAGTTGAGGGTTGCAGTTGTTCAACGGCGTAAGTGCCCAGTATAAGGCACACTGACATGGCACTGTATAGCCATAGGTAAATCCGTAAGTTTATACAATGCCACTGATGGAATGGCTCGTGATGGTGCGACAACCGTACTCGGATCAGCCTTCTAACCATCGAGTCCTTTCTTACGGTGTGATCAATTAATATTTACACTACATATCGTCTACATAAAACGATACAATCGAATTGAATTACATATTCAATAGAAATCCATTAAAATTCCAATACCTAATCCAAAGCATCCCCCCAATCTTGCTCACCCCATCATCGATATATCCTAATCCAGACGTTTTCCCAGCAAAAAAAAAAATTAAAATCCTTAAAATTTTATTTAGCAAAACAAAAATAAATTTACATTATTTCCTTACATGCTATTCAAATAAAAAGGATACAAACTATGTATGTAAGACTTTGTGCCCCATGAGAATTCGACCAAATGATGGACACAGATGTGGGTTTCGAATATATTTTATTCAATTCCATTCTATAATCGAATGTCTTTAATTTAAGAAACGAATATGCTGATGTAATGTGGTGAATGAATTATATTGCTCGTAACAAAAACCCACGGGTCGATACAACCCATGCCCAAATCACTGTGTTCGATTACACCACGTTTCGTAACATTTGTAATGTTTTGGAGATGTTATTCTTACCGATCAAGGTGCCATCTATACAGAAAAAAAATAAGCTTGTTATATAATTTTTACCTACAGCTATCGACATTTTAGTACGACTCCTCATTTATAGATGTCACTTGGGTAACAAAAAATTGTGATTAAGTATATTTTGTCTCGTTCTAATCAAAACGTCAAAAATATTTTTCGTTCTGTCAAAAAAATTTTCTCCAAAAAAAAATTGAATCACAAAATTCGTAACATTTTCGTCGTTTTATAATTAATTTATTGGAATTTTCTCGTTTAAATTATATAAATTGTGTTGTGCTGTTCATCCTTAATGCTAGAATAATAAAATTTGTGTACCAAAATGTCGGAATGAGTATGAAAACTATAAGTTTGTGACGAGAGTGCACGGAGTCGATGTTGGCGGTGGCGATTGTGGTGGTGTGCTATCGAGACGACGAGAAAAATAATTCATTTTATACCTGGAAAAACTTAATAAAAAAATGTTCCAACAAAATTTTGAGGTTGGAAAATGCCCTCTTCCGTTCGTCGAGGAAATTGACTATCGCGAGATCAATAAAATAAGCGTATGTATAGGTTGTCGTGACACACACACT
Source organism: Tipula lateralis (assembly GCA_963932295.1). NCBI lineage: Eukaryota > Metazoa > Arthropoda > Insecta > Diptera > Tipulidae > Tipula > Tipula lateralis. The sequence goes on along the minus strand of OZ010738.1, from coordinate 179,917,394 downwards.
GTGATGATTGTTAATCCCTTGTTTGTTTTCAGATGGTGGGAAAAGGTTCCTTTGGCACCGTATACAAAGCCCTGTGGAAAGAACAATACGTTGCTGTGAAGTATATTGAGCAGGAATCGGAACGAAATGCATTTACGATCGAGGTTCGTCAACTATCTCGCGTCTCTCATCCAAATATTGTGGCACTGTATGGCGCATGCACCCAAAAACCTCATGTTTGTCTGGTTATGGAATTCGCCGAAGGTGGCTCATTGTACAATATACTTCACTGTAGTAAAATACAATATACTGCGGGACATGCAATGAGTTGGGCGAAACAGTGTGCCGAAGGAGTAGCCTATTTGCATGCCATGACACCCAAACCTTTAATTCATCGCGATCTAAAACCACCTAATTTGCTTTTAGTCAAAGGGGGAACGGTGTTGAAAATTTGTGATTTTGGTACGGTGACCGATAAGAATACACTGATGACCAATAATAAGGGAAGTGCAGCGTGGATGGCACCTGAGGTAAGTTGGCATCGTTTGGATAAGAAATTTAAATTGTTTGGTGTGGAATGTTGTCTTAATTTTTATGAACTCGCCTGGTGGTGAATCACGGTTCGATTAGGTTGTACTGGTGTTTCACACACATCTCCTTCTACCATTGGAAACCCCAAATAACTCCCACATTATTGTCTTACGTCGTATAGCGATGACTTCAGTGAACCTCACTAACGACCATCGGCCACTTAAACTGAAATATCGACTATAAAATCTCTTTAATCGCTTTCACCTCAGCTTACTAAACGTTGGAGCAACCCATTCTGCCCCCGTTTCACATCCCCCTCATTCTTACAGTAGTCCACTAGTCCCTCTAAATCCCCTGTTTTAATCACCCATTGCCATTACTCTCAGTATCTGGATATCATCCCTTACAGTACGCACGATGTGACTGCCAGTAACTAGGGTCCACTTACACTTTCGAATGTTAACATAGGTCGGTTACTCCTGATGGTTATACATTACATGGTAGTTGTGCCTTATGCATACTTCCTTTTACGATTAGAATCCCAAATAACACATAATTGTCTTATGTCGTATAGCAATGACGTCAGTGAACCTGTCCAATATGATGTGGACTGGCAATTAGCTCGTCCGAAACTGAACTGGTACTATTTACTTAAAAAAATAAAATCCCAGTAGTAGATCGACCTCTCTTAAATGGCAGGAGACTAGCTTTTACTGACAAGGCCAGATTTCTAGGCGTAATCTTGGACAGTAAGTCTAGTTGGAAGCCCAACATTTTGGAAAGAGTAAACCAGGGTAATATATTACGCGTGCAGAAACGCCATTGGAAGGAGATGGGGCCTGAAGCCGGAGTTGGTACACTGACTATACACTTCTGTAGTATGACCTGTACTTATATATGGGGTGGGTGTGTGGTGGCCAGCTCGTTTTTTAGTGTTTCCGTCACTCATTATTGAGGGAACTGCACACGGATTCTAACCTAAACTGGGTCTTCCCAGGTGAGGATGAGTTTATTCGCACCGCCCAAACGATCGATGGTGAAAATCCCCTTTCGCATCCTGTCCCTATCGGAATTCGAACCCGGTACCTCCCGCTTCACGCCGCAGCGTTTTAACCACTGCGCAACCTGGGCTGTTGGCCAGCTCTTGATATAATAACATACAAAAGGGGGATTGAGACGATGCAAAGAACGGCCTGCATGCTTAAAAGCGGGCGCTAAGGACAGTGTTGTACACGTACCTTGGAGGTCATTTTCCACCTTCTCCTGCTAGACATTTAGGGTAAGCAGATGGCGGCGATTACGCCCACCCAACTATCAGTCATATCTCAGTGGAAATGTCTTCAGACAGGACACTCGACGATAATTAGATCGCTAAGGAAGGAACTGGTGAATCTAGACTACGTTACATCGACTTTATGCTTCGAGAAAAGTTTCCGAACTTCTTGCCCCTCAAGGGAATTTATAGGAGCAGGTCGATTGCGGAAACGGAAACATTGCAGTTCTTTACGGAGTCTTCTGTGAGAAATTGGAAGTATATATAGCAGTTTGTCTTCCTGATCACTGCCGTGTGTATCAGATAGAGGTGATAGCGTTTGATGAGGCTCTGAACTGGTTGAGACATAATGTGGTATCCTCGACTGATATAGCTATTTATGTGGACAGTCAGGCAGCAATCAAGTCGCTGGATTTTGTTTCTCTGACGCCTAGAGGGGCGTTGGGCGGCCACTCGAACGTCATGGGTAACTGCAGGGCGGACGTACTAGCGAGACATGGTACAACTCTCTAATTGCTACCGGAAAGTGCAAAGTTGGGGAGATCCATTACGGTACTGAAGACTGTGCTTAAAAAGAAGGCAGTAGCCTCAGCGAACGAAAGGTAAATTTGGGGATACTCACAGGACACTACCTACTTGGAGAATATGCGAGGAGACTAGGTCTAGAAGCTAATGACTTTTGCAGAAGCTGTATGGACGAGGAGGAGGAAGAGACGTTAATCCTCCTCCTATGCTCATGTCCGGCTTTGGAACACAAAAGACACGAATATTTGGGTAAATTCTTAATGGACTGCCTCTGATCAATTGAGATCAATTGAGAAAAGATTGACTCTGATCAAAACCTAAAACTAAAAGATGCGAGACTTATCGCGCTACATAAATAGCTCAACCTGGTTCTCATAAGGGTAATAGCGAAGTAAGATCCTATGTGGTCTTACAACGGACTGTCGTTGCTTTCACCTTAACTTACTAAATGTGGCAGTAACATGGTGACCCATTTTGTGATAATTGAGAGATCATTTTGATAGATGTCTGTAGATGTATCTCTGAGACAGGTCCCATCCCTCCAGTTCTAACAGTAGTCCATGTTTCAGAGAAGGGACACTGGTCTCTTCCAATCGGCGATTGTCTATAATTTCAATACTCAGTACCTGGATATCTCTTACACCTGCAACTAGGATATAGATTCGCTCGAATAAGGTCGAACCAACTCTCATTTCTCGTAGAGTGCTGTGCTCCATCGTGGCTCCATGATCCTCTCGGATAAATCCAATCAAAAGTTCCTGTCAAAACAAAGTAAACAATTTATATCGGATTGTATAGGAGTTCGATTGTTAAATTCCAACTTACCTTGTCTCAATAAATACAAATAAAATTTAATTTTAAATATCTCCACGATAGGTATTCGAGGGTAGTACTTATACAGAAAAATGTGACGTCTTTAGTTGGGGAATAATCCTGTGGGAGGTAATATCGCGGCAGCAACCATTCAAAGAGGTCGAATACACATATCGTATCATGTGGAGTGTTCATATGGGTCGGCGACCACCGTTAATCGAGGGTTGTCCCAAACCTCTCGAAAAACTAATGACCACATGTTGGGATCAAGTACCAGCTAATCGTCCCGCCATGAGTGATGTTGTCAAATCAATGATCGAACTATGTACATTTTTCCCCGGTGGTGATATCCCACTCGTCATACCGATTCAAGTTGACGAGGATGAAGATGATGAATACGATGTAACACCAATGGATACAAATGCATCAGAATACATAAATAGTTATAACCAAACACCGGTTACGGTACCAACAAATAATAGTGAAAATCCCAAAAGTCAAGTAGCAAATATGATAAGTGCACTAAATCGACAGCATTTGCAAGAGGCGAATAAACAGCAAGCGCATATGAATTTCAAAAATCGAAATCAAGAGGTTATACAGCGGGCAAAAGATGCGCGATGGGGTAGTACCGATGAGGATAATTCGGAACCGCGAATTGTCGCTGGACGTTATATAAATAGCAATAATAATAGTGACGATACAATAAGCAGTAGTAATCGAATTGGTACAACCGATTCGGATATTACAAATGCAAATCGTCTTTTAATGAATCGCAATGGTATGAATGATAGTTTTTTGAATCCGCTTAAATTGGAAATCGATAAGGTAAATGGAAATCATTTCGAATCTGTCTCGGATCTATTCACATAACTGTTTATTTTATCTAGAATGCTTGGGAACTTAAGACGTCGGACGATGAAGAACTTCAACGTCTCTTGGGCAATACATGTAAGTACATACTTTTATTATTATATTATGAATCAGCCGATTTTACAAGACGCGACACATCAGCTACAATGTATCATGTTTTTAATTTTTTCAGTTTTTCCGCGCTTTGTTAGCCGTGTCACGTTATTAATTTAATTAAATAAAATTTTAAAAGTTAATTTAAGCAGTACAATGTGTTCGCCAACTTGATTTCGAAATATTTTTTACAAATCATGATCAATTTATAGGTTATGACCCCATGTTGGGCGCCAATAAAATTGTTTACTCAGATTATTCGGTAGATTACAACTTTGATTAGTGATCAACTATTTTTTTTTAATGTGATCATAATAACAGGTGGATCTTAGTCAACATCTGAGGAACGTATCCAACATCGCGATTATTTGAAGATCACTCTGTTAATATGCATGATCATTATGAATATGCTTTTATGCATATTTCGTGATCATTCGATCGTCTAATCCTAACCTATTTAATTGTTAGACATCGTTGACCTCCGTCGTTTGTTGCGTGCTCTTTTAGAAGTAAACTTACAGAAATCTATTCGTGAGCCCCACGTTGGGCGCCAAGTTTATATCTATTGTGTGTTATTTCGGTTTTTTGTGAATGTATTGCAATTATTTAGGATAAACTGTTGATTGGAAGTGAACTAAGACGTCTACTTACCAGTAACAATTGAAAGCGAATAAAATTTTTTATAACATAATTAAACTTATCTTCCGTTGGATGTCAAACCCACACGTATGATCTCCAAGAAAGCAGTGTCCTATACATATTCCTACCATCGTTTTCAATTATCGTGTTTGTGGTGAAAGTGAAATCAACGTTTTCGAGAGCCTTAATTCCAGTTTTTTCCTAACTTTGTCAATGCTGCACGTTAGATAGTTCCTCAAAATGCCATAGTGATCAGAGTTTCAGATAATACCTATCTCGTTGGGACATTTTCGTAAGCGGAACAGAGTTCATCGACTTGATTTCGTCCTGACTGTCAACATATGTAGATTGCAATATCAAGTTTACTCTATTATGTCTCGACCTCGAGATTAAGAATAATCAAGATTAAGAATAGATCAGTTCTATATGGAAGCAAGCCTAGACAAAGATTAAACTAAAATTATCGCAACATCAGCTAGTTGATTCAGCAACCAAAATTACCTCAGAGTTGCCACACCAGCTCTCGTTCAATACCACGAAGCTCGGACATTGTTCTTAACGTATATTCAACACACTATAGAAGTCTTTCAAAGACATCCCAAATAATCATTGAATTTAAGAGATTTAGGATGTATAAAAAATACTTGATATTCCTGCTAAATTTAGATGTTTGCTCTTGGTGCCAAAATCCTCATTTGTCAGCTGTGTTAATTATTCAATGCAAACAGTTTTGGCAATGCATTACTGCCCAAGCTTACCTCGGTTGAGCCATTCGGTCGATTTTCATATGCAGGTCAACGTGTCGGAAGGAGCCGGTTTTCTCTCTTAGACTGAATTGGCTCATTTTAACGGCCTTCCCAAAACGAACTCTATCAGTCCTGGAAATTGTCCGAATAAAGGACAAGGTTTGCGATATCTTGATCCTTAAATAGGAATCGCAATCCAAAACAATAAAGTCGGTGACGAGAATATGCTGGAAGGAATCAGCAAGTATTGTATTTCCTGACACGTCACGATACGCCTATTGGCCAATACTTTTCATGTGACTTGGTAAACAGTCTGACTTCATTTAGACAACCGAGTAAGGATAGTTATTGTCTCCCAACGATGATTTGAGGAGAATAATATTGGAATCAATTGCCATTAGTGGTGACGATGGCGTACCTAACAACGGGAATAGATATAGTTTATCCTCATAATTAAGGACGTATAACCCGGCACCAGCCAGAATATATACTGAAAAGGCCCATGATTTATCGAAAGACTATTTAAATTTCCAGTAAATCTTGCATCAACTCCTATGTCTAATCAAAAAACAAGCTCAGTTTTCCTAGGATATCCCTCCATGGCATGTCTTTTGGCTGCAGAGAGTAAAACACTGGAGGACGTATTATAAAACCTATGTTTAAAATGACAGTAACGCAGTCACAATGCTATGTCAAAGTTGAGAACAGGCTATCGAGAACTTTTGCTATTACTTCTGGTGTTCGACAAGGGGATGCGCTGTCCCCGATACTTTTTAATCTCATGTTAGAATACATCCTTCGTAGAAGTGAAACACACCAATCCAATCAACTTTTTGCATATGCAGATGATATCTGTGTGATTGGAACAGTGTTCAGCTTCCGTTGGTCTCAAAATCAGTGAGTCCAAAACCAAATATCTGATCTTTTCGAGACAAAGACGTAATTGATTTCAGTGGAGGTAAGCACACGTTTGAAGGAGTGGTGAGATTTAAGTATCTTGAATCTCATTACTCACGTTAATTGTGTGCGAGAGAATATCAAGGTTCGCCTTGTCCACTTCTGTTGCGGATAACCTGAAATTGTACAGAGTGTTGATCAGACCCGTTGTCATGTATGGATTTTAGAGTAGGACCTTGACGGATGAGTACGAAAGATGGCTTCTAACATTCGAGAGAACCAACATTCACTGGCTCGGTCATGTTTAGCGTGCTGATCCGAATCAAATGATACAGCGATCTTTGAAGGGAGAACCGCCATTCGGTAGGCAAAGAGGTCGCTGTCCACGGCGTAGATAGCGATCTGGCATCTTCTAGTTGCTTGCAACCGTATGAAGGACTGACTCGCGATAGAAACAGACTCAGATTGTTGACACGGTACGGGCCAACAGTGGTCTGTAAAAGTTATAAGCACAATTTTAATGTCTGAAAATGCTCCCAAGACAAATTCCTTGTCATCCAGTGATTACTTCATGCAGTCCTGTTTCATCCCTTCTACCTATCTACTAAATGCTCTTAACGAAAAAAGAAAAGCGATAGCTTTTAGCCTGGTCGTATCTGATTTTTTTCCACGTTTTAGAAAATGTAGCCAAGATTTAAACTGAATCTCGATATATATGTATATGGTTAAAACAATTTCCAGGCCCTCTTGCAATATCTCGTCTGGTCCTGGCGTTTCTCTAATTTAAACGATTGGTGATATTAACAAATTGCTCAAAGCGTAATATCGTTTGAAAAGCTCTTCTATGGATCACTGAGTCCTTATCAAGCTGAAAATTATTTGCACTTCAGGAAGGTAGATGGGTTGGAACACTGATGTGAACTTTCATTATATTTTGTATATAGGTTTCGAAGCGAGTGGCACACGTTTACCACAAATTATTCCACCATAATAAAAACATTCACTTACCTGAACTTATAATTCACACACATTATCGAGGCAGCGATAGCGTTCATGAAATTTTAGCTAACTTATTCATTCAGCTATTATTGAATCGCGTATATCAAGAATATAACCAATTTAGACCACTGACACCTTGCACAATTTACAATTGACTCGCGCGGGGAGATACTCATCATCGCAAGATCGCGCGATTCTAACGACAGAAACCGTTTTTAAGAGATTTTTTTTTTTTGTTTTATTTCTTCTCAAGTAAATAAATTTTCACTAATAAATTAAATTATAATTA